>CM040121.1:320930594-321242362 GCA_022559845.1 Amorphophallus konjac | reverse complement strand
TGCAATCTCAAATAATGGTGAGCATGAAATTAACTACTCATGTAGCATAATTTTTTTCATTTAATGCTTAAAGATGATGAATGTGATGCAACTTATGATATAAAATATAATACTTATCATATCCCCCAACTTACTCATTGCTAGTCCCTTAGCAATGCAAATAAATTGAAATTAAGACCAACAAGAACTTACAAAATCCACACTCTCATATCCAGCACTCCTTTCTTAGAATTAACAAAAGATTAAGAATCTGGAATCATTAATACGCACTAGCCTTATATAGAAAATTAAGGTACATGATCAAGAATTCAAATCAAAGCTCAATAGCACTTGTGCATGTATAACTACCAAATCCATAGCATAGATAATTACACATCCCCATTCACTATTCCAAGCAAGTGCCTTTCAACCCTGCATCTCTTAGATCAGAGCATTAAGTATATTAGCTTTTTATCTACCTTATTGCTTTGTCCCTTTGAGATCTTTTCAGCATATCTATATTTTTCTACACACATGATGCTGCACTACCCTTCACTATTTAACATGAACCTCGACTCCTGTCTTATGAGAAGCAGGACCAGTTACACATATCAAGGTTCCCTTTTCCGTTTGACGCGAACCTCAACACGTCTTAGGTGAAGTATGCCCGATCTCTAAGACTCAAGGCATTTTTCATGGTGCCTATTTTTTTTCAATTTTTTTTCTCATTGTGCCTTTTGCACTTATTTGATAGATAATTTGGCAGAAAGCTTTGTAAAAAGATCTCTTCTGTAAGAAGTGCAGACTATTAGACAATATATCCAAAATAGTAGAAGGCTTGTCCTGCTTGTTTCATTAGTGTACAACATGATTTTCATTCTTTCTAAAGTGCACAAGAACTTTGAAGATATTCTTATATCAATTTTCCATAGCTAGATTAAATAAATTCTCCATCATCCTTTTTTCTAGTCTTTTCTAATCAAGAATTATTTTCATGAATCAAATAAAACTCAAATGAGGATTTCTATAAGGTTGTATAATATGCATCATGAAAATTTATCTCCCCCCCAATTTGAATGTCCTTGTCCTCAATGGCATATAGAATTGAAATAACAGAACAATGCAACAATGAAGACTGTTGAGTAGGAAAGAGATAACCTGATATGCTGGATAAAAACTCCATCAATGAACGGTGACAACTTCTTCTCCTTGACTTTTCTACTAAAACATACTTAAACAAAAACGTCAACAAAAAAAATCTTTGGTTGTCTCCCAGAAGCGCTAAGTTTTCCGCCTTCAGCCAGACGCATGAAAGCTCAATAGTGTTCATTCTAGATCACACAATGTTGTAGATTCCTTTTGTGTTAACTGCTCATTCTCTAAGTAAGGTTTCAACCTTTGACCATTAGCAGTAAATATATGACCATTTTGTGGATTTAAGATTTTAACAGTTCCATGGTCGAATGCTTTCACAACAATAAATGGCCCATCCCATCTGGACTTTAACATACCAGGGAACAAACGCGGTCTTGAATTAAATAGCCAAACTTTTTGATTAACATGAAAACTCTTTCTGTGAATATGCTTATCATGGAATGCCTTGGTTTTAGCTTTGTAAATTTTTACATTTTCATAGGCTTCATTCCTTAATTCCTCCAGTTCATTGAGTTGTAAAGCTCTTTGGGCACCAGCTTGAGTTAAATCAAAATTGACATGTTTGATGGCCAAATATGCTCTATGTTCTAATTCAACTGGCAAGTGGCAGACTTTTCCAAAGATAAGGTGATATGGAGACATACCAATGGGAGTTTTGAAAGCAGTTCTATAGGCCAATAATGCATCGTCTAGTCTTTCAGACCAGTCTTTCCTATCGGCCTAACTATTTTATGTAAAATATTTTTATTCTCCCTATTGGATACTTCAACCTGGCCACTAGTTTGGGGATGATAAGGGCTAGCGAGCTTGTGAGTGATGCCAAATTTACAAAGCAGAGCTTGAAATTGAGAATTTGTTAAATGTGAACCCCCATCACTAATCATAGCTCTAGGACAACCAAACCTAGAAAAGATATTCTTCATCACAAACTTCATCACAACCTTATGATCATTGGTCCTAGTAGCAATGGCTTCAATCCATTTTGACACATATCCACTGCCATAAAAATATATTCATTACCAAACGAAGGTGGAAATGGTCCCATAAAATATATTCCCCAAACATCAAAAATTTCAACTACCAGAATGGGATTGAGCGGCATCATATCTCTCTTGGAATTATTACCCACTGCTTGACATCTCAAACAAGTTTTTGAAAATTCATAAGCATCCTTAAATTATGTGGGCCAGTAAAATCCACTTTGTAATACTTTCGCCACAGTCTTTTTTCTAGAAAAGTGTCCCCCACAAGCAAGGTTATGATAGAAGTTCAAAACAGATTGTTGCTCTTCTTCTGGGACACATCGTCTTATAATCTGATCGGGACCCATATGAAATAGCTCCATGTCCTACCAAAAATAGTGTTTAACCTTTGCAAAAAATTGATCCTTCTCCTCCTTAGTCCATCCTCCCCAAATCTGACCTACCGCCAGGTAGTTGACAATGTTAGCGTACCAAGGAGTTGAAGAATGAGAGACGGAAAGAATCTACTCATCGGGAAAAGAATCAGACATTGGAGCACTCTCAGGTATAACTATCCTGGACAGATGATCAGCTACAACATTCTTTATCCCCTTTTTATCTCTTATCTCTAAATCAAACTCTTGCAGTCGCAATATCCAGTGGATGAGACGGGGTTTAGCATCTTTCTTGGAGAGCAAGTATCTCAAAGCAGTGTGATCAGAATAAACAACAACTTTAGCCCCTAAAAGATCCGATCGAAATTTCTCTAGGGCGAACACAACAGCTAAAAGTTACTTCTCCGTGGTGGTGTAATTCAATTTTGCATCAACGAGGGTGCAACTCGCGTAGTAGATTACCATGGGCTTCTTATCTATTCTTTGACCTAAGACAGCTCCAATAGCATAATCTGAGACATCACACATAATCTCAAAGGAAGCGACCAATCTGGAGATTGAAGAATCGGAGCTTGGGTAAGGGCTACTTTCAAAGAATTGAAGGCTTTGAGACAAGAATCTTCTGTTGAGTATATCTGAGTGATTTTGATGATAATAAAACCCAGGACATTTATCTCCCACATGCCATGTATTAGAACGATGATTTTTATGCTATAAAGGTTAAATTCCATCTCATTTCATTTAAGTGTTCATAATCCTCCCTTTGTTTTAAAAAGAGCCAAAGTGAACTTGTAATCAACCATAACACAAGCTCAATTCAAGCATCGAACTTATGGACAATTTTCACTGGGCTAACACTTGGATTTTGCAGGACTGGGGATTTTCGGTCGACCTCTGCATCATTGGGGGTCGACCTGAAATAACATAACTGAACGAAGCCCACCTGTAAAAATAGCGGTCAACCGCCAGACCTATAGCGGTCGACCAGATTTTCCAGCAGCCCAACATCTACAGGAATTCTCAGAACGGTCGACCGCCAGCCTCCACCGATCGACCGCCAGTCCCGAAAGCCTTCATTGTTGACTTTTTATTTTAGCTCGTGGGGAGATTCTCTTGAGGCATTTGTTTAAGCCCACTACCCCCAATCAAGGCAGAGATTGTGGATCTGGTCCAGGGCTTATCTCTTGACCACCCTGGGTCTATAAAACATCTCATTAAGGGATCAAAAACCCTAATCACTTGTGGAGATCAAGAAGGCTATTGAAGGGGTGAGAAGGCTACTGTAGCTGTGTGAACAGTGCTCCGTCCAAGGGATTCTTCATCCAAGATTCAGGCTTCAAGCAAATTTGCAACCCATTCAAGTGAAGATCAAGCAGAGAGATCAAGCTGCATCCAAAGCATTCGGCATCCACTAAGGGGGAGCAAATCAAGATTCTCCTCTTGTGTCTATTTTCATATTTTTTCTTGAGATTCATTTGTGGTTCTTGTAATCTTTAAACACTTCTATGTGTGTGGATCTTCCTAGATCCTTGTGTGTGTGTGTGTGTTTAATCCGTTGTGGATTTGTGTGTGTGTGAAGGTGTTCTTACACCTTCGTGGGAGCTCTCTTTTCCCAACATATCTGTGTGTGTATCTCATCTTGTAACACCTTACAAGATAGTGTGTGAATCCTCACCGTCGGTGAGGGGTGGACGTAGGTTTCCGTCGTAGCATTCGAACCACCTAAAAATCACTTTCCCTTGTGTGTTTACTCATTATCTCCTACCTCTATTCTGCGTTTGTATGTTAGCATTTCATATCTACTTATTTCATCGCATAGATTTACATCATTAAGTGCTTTCTCATCAAACTAATTTAAATCACTCAAAGATAAACTAAAATTTGCCATCACCCAATTCCCCCCCCCTCTTGGGTATCATTGATCGTGAGACTTCGATTGGTATCAGAGGTAAGGCTCTATCTTTTGAGATCTAACGATCTAGAGTGAGATCCAGATCAATGACAAATAAGGGAATGATGCCTGAGGGTCATTCGATTCATCGTCCTCCTTACTTCGATGGCTCGAATTATTCCTATTGGAAAAATAGGATGCATGTCTTCCTAAGAGCCCATGAGTATGAGATCTGGAGAGTTGTGGACAAGGGTCCATACAAACTCGGGGATGATGAAGAGAAATGGACACCCGAGGAAATTAAGAAATGCACTATAAATTTCAATGCCATGAATATTATGCAATGTGCCATTCACCCTAATGAGTTCTCTCGTGTTTCTATGTGTAGCTCAGCCAAAGAAATGTAGGACAAGTTTCGACTCATATACGAGGGAACTTCAGAGGTCAAGGAGACCAAGGCAAATCTCCTAGTCAGAGACTACGAGCTCTTCAAGATGAAGCCTGAAGAAACCATTTCTGAGATGTTTGCAAGGCTAACAGAGATCACAAATGGTCTCAAAAGTCTCGGGAAGGAATACTCAAATTCTGACCTTGTGAGGAAAGTTTTAAGGTCACTACCATCGGCATGGCACACCAAGGCCACGGTAATTGAAGATTCAAAAGATCTGTCCACTCTCACCCTGGATGAACTCATAGGGTCACTCATGACTTATGAGATAAATATGAAGAGGACAGCTGATGAAGACATCAAGAAGAAGAAGGTGATTGGATTGAGAGCTCATCACTCTGATGACGACTCTCAAAAGTTGAATCAAGTGACAGAAGCAATGCAGAGGAAGAATTGGTGATGATTACTCGCCAAGTGAAGAGATTTCTGAGAAAGAAGAGAAATTTTTAGGGAAACTTCAGAAAGGGGCAAAGAAAGCCCACTCAAACCAAAGGCGAATCGAGCAAGCCAAGTAGCATCATATGCTACGAATGCTAGAAGCCTGGGCACATGAGAGGTGACTGCCCAGATCTGAAGAAGAAATTCAAGAAGGATAATTTCAAGAAACCCAAAGCCATGGTCGCCACATGGAACGACGAAGAAGATGAACCATCTGATGAAGAGATCCAAGAGCTTGTGGAAAGCTTGTGCCTCATGGCACATGAAGATGAATCTCCTGAGGTAACTTCTGATCCTGATTTTATTTCGAATGAACAATGGGAGTCTGAATATGAAAAAATGTATTTGAAGTATAAGAAAATCAGGTTTGAAAATAAAAACCTCAAGAAAAAGATTGATGAGTTAACACATGAAGATATCTTTGTTAAATTTGAGAAACTGGAACAAGATTGGTTCGAATCAACTGAAGAAAAAGAAACCTTGTTGCAGACAATTTCAGACATTGAGAAAACTAAAGAGGAAATGTCATGTAAAATGTCTGAGATGGAAAGGGTGTGTAAAAGATTGAAAAATGATGAGGAAGCTCTGAAATCCACAATTTCAGAACTTGAAAAGAGAAACGTGAGTTTGGGTTAAGAGGTGGATGAGCTACAATCTACCCTATCTAGGTTTGTTAAAGGGAAACAAAACCTAGACAATTTGCTGGGGGTTAAGGCTAATTTCCAAAAGGAAGGATTAGGGTACAGCCCACAAAAAAAAAATTCTTTTGAGCGTAAGATCACCACATCCTATGTCCATGAAAAAGAAAATAACTATGCCTCATGTTCCAACCTTAAATCAAAACACATCCAACCTAAACCACGCCAACTCCAAAGGAAGTTTGCACATGTAAATTGTTTTCATTGTGGTAGATTAGGACACATGATTGCGAGTTGCTGGTTCAAGCAAAATAATTCAAGAAATCATGCTTTTTGGACCAAGAATAGACATGCATATAATTGGACTAACTCTAATGGACCCAAACTAATTTGGGAACCAAAAACAATTGTATGGGAATGTTGTTTCTTGCAGATATGTCTTGAAGCCAGGGGGAGCAAATGGTACTTGGACAGCGGGTGCTCAAGGCATATGACGGGGGACAAAAGGGTGTTCTCTACACTGCAAGATAAGGATGGAGGGTCAGTTGCCTTTGGTGGAAAGAACAAAGGTAAGATCATTGGAATCGGCAACATAGGTAAGAACTCTGAAACCCTGATCGAAAATGTGCTTTTGGTTAAAGGTTTGAATCACAATCTCTTGAGCATAAGTCAATTGTGTGACAAGGGTTTCAAAATTGTATTTGACGATATCCACTATTTTGTCATGAACAAAATCTCTAACCAAATCAGATTCATCGGCAAAAGAAACAATAATGTGTACACTGTTGATCTTGATGATGTTGCCGGTGATGATGTGTGTTTGGTGGCGACAACCATGACAATGCACGGCTATGGTACCAAAGATTAGGTCATGCTAGCTTTGGAGTGATCTCCAAGTTATCTAGACATGACTTAGTAAATGGGTTGCCTAAATTAAAATTTGAAGGTGATAAGATTTGTGAAGCTTGTACCAAAGGCAAGCAAACACGCATCTCCTTCAAAAAAAAAACATTATTTCCACCGCTAGGCCTTTAGAACTACTGCATCTTCATCTTTTTGGTCCGATTAGGACTTCTAGCCTAGGAGAAAAATCCTATGAGTTTGTAATTGTTGATGATTATTCCAGATTTACATGGGGGTTATTTTTATCCAATAAAAATGATGCAGTGATGGAATTTAAAGTGTTTTGTAGGAAAGTTTAGAATGATCAAGGCTATCTCATCACCACCATTCAAAGTGATCACGGTGGTGAATTTGAAAATGATAAGTTCAGGAATTTCTGTGAAGAGCAGGGGTACTCCCATAACTACTCATCACCAAGGACGCCCCAACAAAATGGAGTTATAGAGAGGAATAATAAAACCCTAATAGACATGGCACGGACCATGTTGAGTGAGAATTTCATACCAAGATACTTTTGGGCTGAGGCGGTAAGTACAGCCTGTTACATCATCAACAGGGCAATGGTAAGGCCCATTTTGAAGAAAACTCCATATGAGCTCTACAGGGGTAAGAAACCGAATATCTCTCATCGCAAACCCTTTGGGTGTCCATGTTTCATATTGAATAATGGTAAGTCCAATCTAGGTAAGCTTGATGTGAAAAGTGACAAAGGTATCTTTCTAGGTTATGCATCAAACTCTAGAGCTTATCGATTGTTTAATAAAAGGACTTTAGTTGTTGAAGAAAGTCCTCATGTGATTTTTGATGAATCTGAAATAAAACTGACAAATAAATCTGTTCAAATTGTGGATGCAGAAGATGATCTTCAACATTCAAGTGATGATAAGGTCAAGAACGAATCAACTGAGGGAACCCCAAGCAAGAGTGAAAAGGATGAAGATCCACAAATTGAAACACTTCAAGAACAACAAGTGTAGCACCCGGACCTGCCAAGACCATCAACTTTTCTGAAGGATCACCCCGCTGAAAACATCATAGGTAATCCTAAAGATGGGGTAAAAACTAGATCATCTCTGAGGCAAGTAGAAGAAGAGGATTTGATGGCCTTAATTTCACAAGAAGAGCCTAAGGATATCCATGAAGCTCTTCAAAATGAATTCTGGATCCAGGCTATGCACGAAGAGCTGCACCAATTCGATAGAAACGAGGTGTGGACTCTTGTGCCACGTCCTAAAAATCAGCCCATAATAGGAACCCGATGGGTTTTTAGAAACAAATTGAATGATGCGGGTTTGGTTGTTAGGAACAAGGCCCCGCTTGTAGCCAAAGGGTATAGCCAGGAGATGGGTATTGATTTTGATGAGTCCTTTGCAGCGGTTGCTAGGCTGGAAGTAGTCTGGATTTTATTGTCATATGCTTGCTCTTCTAACTTCAAATTATTTCAAATGGATGTTAAATCTACATTTCTGAATGGGTTTATCAAAGAGGATGTCTTTCTAGAACAACCTCCAGGTTTTGAAGACCCCAAACATCCACGGCATATGTACAAGCTGCAGAAGGTGTTGTATGGACTAAAGCAAGCACCAAGGGCATGGTATGAAAGACTCACATCCTTCCTGATTGAGAATGGCTTCAAAAGAGGTAAAGTTGATCAAACATTGTTCATGAGGAAATCAGGTAAAGACATTTTGGTAGTTCAAGTATATGTTGATGACATAATCTTTGGAGCTACTAACAATACCTTGTGTGATGAATTTGCAGAAATAATGCAAGGAGAGTTTGAGATGAGCTTATTGGGGGAGCTGACTTTCTTCCTTGGATTGCAGGTCAAGCAAACTTCAGAAGGGATCTTCATCAATCAAGCCAAATACACTATGGAACTGCTAAAGAAATACGGGATGACGGAAGCAAAACCCATATCAACTCCCATGGCCACCACCACAAAGCTGGATAAAGATGAAAATGGTAAAATAGTAGATCCTACACTGTTTCGAGGTATGATCGAATCACTACTATACTTAACAGCATGCCACCCTGATATCCAGTTCAGTGTATGTTTATGTGCTCGCTTTCAATCATGTCCAAAAGAATCCCATCTAATGGCTGTTAACCGCATTTTTAGATATTTAATTGGGACAATTGATTTTGGCTTGTGGTTTCCCATCGGCAGCTCCTTTGACTTAATTGCTTACACCGATGCGAATTATGTCGGTTGTATTGTAGATCGTAAAAGTACAAGTGGGTATTGTCAGTTTCTCGGTGGGTGCCCAGTCTCATGGGCCTCCAAGAAACAACATTCAGTAGCTCTCTCAACGGCCGAGGCTGAATATGTAGCCGCCGAAGTTGTGGAGCTCAAGTACTTTGGGTCAAAAATCAATTGCTTGATTTAAATGTTGAAGTGAAATGTGTACCTATTTTGTGTGACAATACAAGTGCAATTAATCTATCAAAAAATCATGTTCAACACTCCAGAACCAAACACATTGACATTCGGCATCATTTTCTGAGAGATCATGTAGGCAAAGGGGTCTTTGAGTTCAAATTTATTGATACACACAACCAACTGGCAGACATCTTCACAAAACCCCTAAATCAGGATCAATTCAATAGAATCAGGAGAGAACTTGGCATGTGCAAGGGTGAGGGCATACGTCCTTAGGTCTGCACTAGGATGAGCATTTGTTTTGGGTAGACTGTGCGAGATGCATGCATTGTGTGTATCTTCTTTCTCTTCTATATGACAATACCTAGCATGTGTGCTTGTACTTATATATATGTACACACTTCTTCCTTGACATATTCCTAAGGCTGAACATTCCTTGATAAATAAATGTGGACTAGTGATCTAGGATTTCTAAGCAGTCACCAAAGGGGGATTCCGTAGTCGACTCATGCTAGATATCATCCTTGGTTCAACAACAAAAAAAAACGATATAAAAAAGGGAGATATAAAAAAAGGAAGAAAAGGTGGTTATGAACAAACAGGGGAGTCCACAAGGCCATATAGCTCACTTTTATCACTGGAGGTCGTTGGAGAGTCACACTCGTCTTCCAGGTCAAAAAGGGGGTCGTGCCCCAGAGCAGTCGATCGCGGGCTTCGTGCCGGTCGACAGACCGCGGCGAATCGGGCCGGTTCAACCGCGTCTGAACCCCAACTTAAGGGGGCTTTCACCCTCTCCTCCTCATTTCATTGCATCCACTCTCTCTCCCTTACTCCCTCCTAACCCAAGGACACCTCACCCTCATCTCCTAAGCCCTCAAAACCCCACATCTCCTCCCTCCGCACACGATCCGGCCGATTATTCTCAATTTTGGAATGATACCTCACCGGCATTCGTGCGCTCGTGTCACCTTTCCATAAGCTCCAGAGCATGGAGACGGTGCTTGTAGTCCTTCAAGTGTCTCTCTCCATCCCAAGGGAGAGGCTTTCCCTTTCAGGGAGATCATCTCCGGGTTTCCTAGTCTAAAATGCCACCTAGAAGGAGCTCTCAACGTCTTGTCCAAGGGGAACCTAGTGCTCGGAGACGTAAAGCTCCGGCCGCTCCACCACTGCAGGCTCCGACACCCAGGTTACCTCCAAGAACTATCATCGACCCTCGTCTTGTCGATTTTGATGAGTTGAATGAAATCTTGCCCGACATTTATACAGTATTCTCAATGCAACCGGGATGGATTGACTTTGTCAATAGATACAACTGTTACTATCCATATCTAGTGCAACAGTTCTATGGTAATTTGGTTGAGAGAAATGGGAGGTTGTACACCATGGTTCAGGGCATTGAGATCCGTATTACTCCAGAATTGTTTAACTGTGCCCTAGGTGTTTCTACCAATGGTGCAGATATGAGTTTTGGGCATGGTGAGGTTGAGGCCAGTTTCATTGCCATGACGAGCTGCGAGTATGTGCGTGGTGTGAGTGACCTAATCGAGCTCAATGCCAACAACTTTCCCCCACTGCAACGGGTCCTCCATCACATGTTTACAATGCTCCTTTATCCAAAGAGTGGCAGCCCAGATGAAGTGACTGAGGTGCACCGATTCTTGTTCTATCATGTTATGAATGGCAACTTAGTTGATATGGGATGGCTTATGACTCAATTGATAGGACGATGTCGTACACATTTACGGAGGTCCCTGCCCTATGCCTCTCAACTAACTGGAGTCTTCACCTTGTCGGGACCCATTGGAGGGTGAACAGTTTATTCTGGTCAGACAGGATGACATTTACAATGAGCACAAGATTTTCTCCTATATGAAATATTACCATGCTACAAATGGTGAGCTTCGTCGTGATGTCCCAGTTTATGGGGAAGAGGATGACAGTGAAGAAGAGCAAGAACAGGAACAACAGCAAGATCACCAAGATGCACCTGCACCAGTACAGCCCGCGGATGTGCCTCCACCAGCGGACTTCCTCCACCACCATAGTACTTTCATGGGGAGTCTTCCACTCAGGGTGTTGGGCATCCTACTTAGGGGGACTATGAGTCTCTAGATAGGCATATCTTAGGCATGGAAACTCGGATCGACTCCACCCTTGGGCGGTGGGACACTTTTATGAATACCATGACTGGACGAATGGATTCCTTCACCCACGCTCTAGATGACCTTTCTACCAACATGGCCACTCTCTATGCCAGCCACGAAGATACCCGTGAAGCCTTCCGGGTCAACAATCGTGCCCTTCTTAGCCTCCGTAGCCAGCTTCTTCATCATGATGAAATTCTGCATAGAATTGAGAATCGTCTCCCTCCTCCTCCAGTTCCCGCTCCTGCTCCTGCTCCTGCTCCTGCTGGCTCCGCCCATGATGATGATGCCATGGATGGTGTTGATGGCGAGGAAGTTGAGGATCACCCTGCTGTGTAGCTGCTCTTGGGTCACCTGTGTCACTTTTGTCCACGATTTTGTATCCCTCCCCTCTCCTTTTTGCTGATGTCAAAGGGGGAGAAGTAGGCTATTAGGCTTATATATCTATGCTATGTGTGTGTTTCATGACTGCATGTGTGTCTGTCTCTACATTGTAGTTTGAGCATGTTAGCATTGCATTAGTGGTTGCATTCCTTAGTGTGTTGAGTCTTGGTCACAGAGTAGATGTCCTGCATTCAGTGTACCCTGTATTGAAATAATGAGAATGAATGAAAGAATGCACTCTGTGTTTAATTTACAAGATTGGCTCTCTCCTCTCTCACTTCTTTTCAATTTGGCAAACAAGTGTTGAATGGCTGGAATTGATGTGTTGAATGGTTTGTGTTGGAAGTGATGTGTTTGTGCTGAAATTGACGTGTTGAATGCATCTCAAACATTGAGTTCAACGTTTCAAAATTAATGGCTCTCAACTGAATTTCAAAATGTGATTGACCTCGATTTGAAAACTTGCTTAAAGGCACATTGGTTTGAACACGATGGATATAAATGCCTAGAGTTTTGTCATCATCAAAAAGGGGGAGATTGTTGAGTATATCCGAGTGATTTTGATGATAACAAAACCCAAGACATTTATCTCCCACGTGCCATGTATTAGAACGAAGATTTTATGCTATAAAGGCCAAATTCCATCTCATTTCATTTAAGTGTTCATAATCCTCCCTTTGTGTTAAAAAGAGCCTAAGTGAATTTGTAATCAACCATAACACAAGCTCAATTCAAGCATCGAACTTATGGACAATTTTCACTAGGCTAACACTTGGATTTTGCAGGACTGGGGATTTTCGGTCGACCTCTGCACCATTGGCAGGCGACCTGAAATAATAGAACTGAATGAAGCCCACCTGTAAAAATAGCGGTCGACCGCCAGACCTATAGTGGTCGACCGGATTTTCCAGCAGCCCAGCATCTACAGGAATTCTCAGAATAGTCGACCGCCAGTCCCGAAAGCCTTCATTGTTGACTTTTTATTTTAGCTCGTGGGGAGATTCTCTTGGGGCATTTGTTTAAGCCCACTGCCCCCAATCAAGGTAGAGATTGTGGATCTGGTCCAGGGCTTGTCTCTTTACCAACTGGATCTATAAAACATCTTATTGAGGGATCAAAAACCCTAATCACTTGTGGAGATCAAGAAGGCTATTGAAGGGGTGAAAAGGCTACTGTAGCGGTGTGAACTGTGCTCTGTCCAAGGGATTCTTCATCCAAGATTCAGGCTCTCAAGCAAATCTGCAACCCATTCAAGTGAAGATCAAGCCGAGGGATCAAGCTGCATCCAAAGCATTCAGCATCCACTAAGGGGGAGCAAACCAAGATTCTTCTCTTGTGTCTACTTTCATATTTTTTCTTGAGCTTCATTTGTGGTTCTTGTAATCTTCAAACACTTCCGTGTGTGTGGATCTTCCTAGATCCATGTGTGTGTGTGTGTTTAATCCGTTATGGATTTGTGTGTGTGTTAAGGTGTTCTTACACCTTCGTGGGAGCTCTCTTTTCCCAACGTATCTGTGTGTGTATCTCATCTTGTAACACCTTACAAGATAGTGTGTGAATCCTCACCGTCGGTGAGGGGTGGACGTAGGTTTCCGTCGTTGCATCCGAACCACCTAAAAATCACTGTCCCTTGTGTGTTTGCTCCTTATCTCCTACCTCTGCTCTGCGTTTGTATGTTAGCATTTCATATCTACTTATTTCATCGCATAGATTTACATCATTAAGTGCTTTCTCATCAAACTAATTTTAAATCCTTCAAAGATAAACTAAAATTTGGCATTACCCAATTCACCCCCCCCTCTTGGGTGTCATTGATCGCGGGACTTCATCATCGAAATGGAATGGGCCGTCCTTAGTAAGTAATTGTGTGAGAGGACGAGCAATGGTGGAGAAGTTTTGAATGAATCTGTGATAGAATCTAGCATGGCCAAGGAAAGATCGAATTTGTTTGACAGATGCAAGGGGAGGAAGATTGGAAATCAAGTCCACTTTGGCTTTATCGACCTCTATTCCCCTTTCTGAAATTACATGGCCTACTATACCTTCTCTCACCATAAAGTGGCTCTTCTCCCAACTTAATACCAAATTAGATTTAATGCACCTTTTTAAAACCTGAGTCAAATTTTCCAAGCACCCCTCAAATGGAGAACCAAAAACTGAAAAATCATCCATGAACACTTTCAAAGTCTCCCCCACCATGTCAGAAAATATAGACATCATGCAACGCTGAAAAGTGGCGGGGACATTACTTAGCCCAAAAGGCATCCTTCTAAAAGCAAACGTGCCATAAGGGCACGTGAATGTAGTTTTTTCTTGATCCTCCGGATAAATAGCGACTTGATTGTATCCGGAATAGCCATCCAAAAAAGTAAAAATATTGTTGCCCAGCTAGTTTCTCCAAAATCTGATCAACAAATGGGAGTGGAAAATGATCTTTCTTAGTTACTGAATTCAATTTCCATAGTCTATACAAACTCTCCACCCCGTCTGCAATCGCATGGGCATCTCTTCTCCCTTCTCATTTGTAACCACAGTCAGTCCCGACTTCTTAGGAACCACTTGTGTCGGGCTGACCCATTTGCTATCAGAAATGGGATATATGATCCCAGCATCTAACCACTTTACAACATCCTTTTTAACAACCTCTTTCATATTAGGATTTAGCCGGCGCTGCATTTCCCTACTCGGCTTGGCATTATCCTCCAAATAGATATTGTGCATGCAAACATCGAGACTTATGCCCTTCAAAAATGCTATCGACCACCCTATTGCCCCCCTATGCTCTTTAAGAACTTCTAAGAGTTGAGATTCCTGAGCAGAGGTAAGATTAGAAGTAATGATTATGGGCAGAGTATGTTCCAGGCCTAGATAAGCATATTTCAAAGAGTCCGGCAGAGGTTTTAATTCCAAAACGGGCGGCTGCTCTATAGATGGAAGAATGGGTTTAGCTTGAAGCGGCGGGAGCGGCTCTACTCTAGAATAGGGTGCGGGAGAGAATAGAGAATCCTACAGCATGCTACCCTCTTTTATCAAATTCTTACTAACATCGGACATTCTTCAATCAGTTCTTCAAACATATCAATGGCATTACATTCCTCCTCATGGTCTGGATATTGTGATGCTTTAAAAACATTTAAAGAGACCTTCTCACCTCCGAAAGAAATATGCATCATCCCAGTTGCACAATTTATGTTGGCCTTGTTCGTAGCTAAGAACTGACGTCCCAAAATAATAGGTGTGTGTTTTAACTCTTGGGATGAGGCCAAGTCCAAGATTAAGAAATCCACTGGGAAATAACACTCATAAACTTTTACTATCACCTCCTCTAGCAAACCCCTTGGCATCTTCACAGATCGATCCGCCAGTTGAAGGATTATAGACGTGGGCTTCAATTCTCCCAGATCAAATTGCTCATAAATGCAAGTGGGTAATAATTAACTGTCACGACCCGAGATTATGCAGCGGAAACAATCGGGAACACGAACAGCCGGCATGGTTAGCCTCTTGCAAGCAAGAATAATCAGAGCGCAATAACAATCACACAAAGTAATTGCACAATAATTTACTCAAACCTTCACTTTTATTAATAATAACAACCATACTTCAAGTACATGAGACGTTGACTTTCTCAAAATTGCTAGACTTGATAAGAGAAAATTACATAGACTCAATCTAGACATTTTGACTTTCTAAATCTTCACTCTTTAATCGCTCTCAGACCCATCACTGGAATGACCTGAATCTGAATTCGACTCACTCGTACTTCCTAAAAAGGATTGAAAAATAGGTAATGAGTACACTTGCCTAGTAGGTATCTTCGCATCAACACGATTGGCAATGTTAAAGTAATTAATATCTTTAGCTCTAAAGAAAAAAGATAAATCATGCAAATACAATTAAACATGCAATTAAAGCCAAAGTAAAAAAATATGATGAAACTTGAGATATGAGAATATGAATTGAGTATAATGCGATTAAATCATACTTGCTCAATTCAAGTATAATCCAGCAAGAATGTAACAAGAATATACTAGCAAGTCATGTAACAAGCAAGAATATACTCTTCACTTAGTAACAAGTACTTCGTGAATTCATGTAGATTTCCGTGATTTCTGTGGATATTTTCACTTATTTATAAAGAAAGTACTCCTAACGCAATGTGATGCCAGTCGCATCAAACCCCATGGTTTATATAGTATGTTTCCGACAATCAACCGAGGGGACTAGCATAGAGCCCTTGAACACAATTAGTACTCGAACTGCATCTTCAAGTATAAATCAAGCTACTTCCACGTATATAACAATAATGTGGCCAAGATTGTACAATTTAAATGATTGTTCCATGATAAAGTAACAAAAATAAGAATGCTTCTATTGAGAATAAGAGTTTAATAAACACATTGATAACTAGGTTATGCCGTGGAAATAAATCGGTAGCATAACGGTACATTTCTTAACTTTCATAATTTACTTAGGTATCTTTGAAATAATGTGACAGATTCTAGATAATCAATTGGACTATCTAGGATCATAGAAATATTAACCCTTGGGTCAAACCTCGGGTTAACTATACTCAGGAAATAGCGGTCGTTTACTGGGTCATTTCATGGAGAAAGCGGTCTAGTTTTAGACCGTTAAGGACAAGAATATTCGATATTTAAATAGATTATTTGTTGTCATTAGCGGTCAAAGAAAGAACCATCAAGGATCCGTTAGCGGTCTAGTGAAGGTCCGCTAGTAGACTATGGCGGTCAACCATAAGGCCACTAAGTCTCATAAATATAAAACACCGGTATAAGTACTTTCTAATCAATGGGGTTTAATGGTACAACCAACTCAGCGTCTTGAAACAAGATTTTCTAGTCCGTTGGAAGGAATGTCCAAAGGGGAGGTTATCAAGTCCAAGATTGTGTGCCTAATGTGCATAGGTGTAACTAATGGTCATATACTGGGACATATGCCATATACTTATAAAAATGACTCTATAGATGAGAAGAGAATGTGTATTATGTGACAATCAATAATAAATCTCGTCAATGTATAATTTAAACCATGGATTTAATACAAAAATATATGAATTTGGCTTGAAACTAACTTATGCTTAAAATAATCCCAAGTATAGTAAGGAATCATGAAATCCATTGTTGTGACAATAATAAAACCCATAGTAAGAAATAATACTTAAAACATGCTTGGAGCATAATTAACTAGGCATATTACAAGTTTAATGGGTTGTTCTTTATTCAGTCTCGGGTTGACAGAATTCAGAACGTTGGTAGTCTAATTTACAGCCATTTGTAGGGCTTAAGCGGTCTATCGTACGTCCGCTTGTGGTTTGATAACAGTGAAACCGCGAGAACACTAGCAGTCTATATATTGGCCGTTAACCCTTGATAAGCGGTTTATCGTAGGGCCTCTAACCAATTGCTGGCGGTCCATTTTTAGGCCGTTTGTCTTGACAGAAACTATACAATTGAACTAAATGATAATCCAAGACACATCATGCCTAGAAACGAACATATATAAACTCTATAACATGCTGGAACGAAGAAGAAGTCTACAATATGCATGGGTTCTGCAAAATTTACAAGATAAATTCCTTTTATTTCATTAGGGTTAGGATTTATACATGAACATTACACTAGATGCATAGACTCAAATAAAACATGAAATTCTCGGTCTATAATGCATGAAATCAAGTGCAACTAGAGGGCTTTTAATCCTAGAATGATGTTTTAGCCGTTCATGAGATGGCCTACCTCTGTTCTTGGCTGTTAACTTTGAATTTAAGCCTAGAAGTTAACCCTAGTTCCCTGCACTTCTTGTGTTAAAACATCAACTTCACGTCCTAATAACTCTTGATTCTCTTGACCTAAAGACCTGAAATTTGGAGGGTAAGAAGAAGATATAAAGGAGAACAAAAGGTTCTAAAGGTGCAACTTCTAAATACCTCGTTTTGGGTCCCTAATTTCCTAATCTTCACCACACCGTTGCACAGTCTCCTGGGTCGTTGATGTGGAACCTGCAACTTTGGGTGCCTCTATCTTCCTGATGGGTTCATCTCATAGCACTAAATTTTGAGGCAAGTTAGTCCTTAGTATTAGGAATAAAAACCTTAAAAGAACCTACCTGAATTAAAGCCGTCTTACCTTAGTTCCATGCGAGCGAAACATAGGGGTCGCGCAAGTGAAACCTAGAGTCTATTTATAGATTTTTGCTAGGGTTTCGTGGATTAGATTAATTCTAGAGTCTCTATTTGGCATCAAACCAACTTCTGAGAGTCCTAAGAATGCTTACCAGTCCTTCCACCGCGATCTCTAGGAGTTAAAATGTCAAAAATCCTATCTTTTTGCTCTTTCTTCATTTCACGGAACTGACTGAAATTAGCGGTCTAGGACTAGACCGCCAACTTTCCCCTAGCGGTCTCGCGATAGGCCGCCTCTACTATTGGGTGCCGAATTTGAATTTAATTCCAACTCTTTCATTCATTTATCCACTTAATTATCTTAATAGGGAGTATTTATCCCTTGTATTCCGTGAATAAACTAATTAACCTTCTAGAATATGGGCCAAACTTCATGGGCTTGGTCCTTAAGTCCTTTGGGCTTTATTTAAATAGGCTAGGTTAATTGGTTATCACACTTGGGCCTTAATAATGATTTATTTAACCTAGAAATTCATTTGTTAATCCATTTAGGTTTATAAAAATTCTTATAAATTCCTAGAAAATTCTGAAATACTTCAGAAATATTCTATAAAATTTCCGGGGCATTACAGCCTCCCCCACTTAAGAGAATTTGGTCCCCAAATTCAGTGTCGGGATTTTATGGAGAGTGTACTTAGAGTTAAATAATTTCAGAAATCTTTTGCGCATAGCTTCTTCGGTTTCCCATGTTGCTTCATGTGGACACAACTTGGTCTATTGGACTTTGACCATCGGAATAGTTTTATTCCAAAGTTGACGAACCTCTTGTTCAACGATCGTTATTGGCTTTTGCTCGTATAATAAGTTCTTAATCTCCAGATTGTCGTAAGTGATGACATGGAAAGGATCAGGTACATACTTCTTGAGCATTGAGACATGAAATATATCATGGACTTCAGAAAGTTGAGGGGGTAAAGTAATTCTATATGCAACCTCACCAATCCTTTTAAGAATCTCAAAACGACTAATGAATCTTGGAGTAAGCTTCCCTTTAATACCAAATCTTCGAATACCTCGACCTAGTGAAATTTTAGGAACACATGGTCACCTACTTGAAACTCCAAGTCGTGCCTTTGATTGTTAGCATATGATTTCTACCTATCTTGTGCCATTTGAAGTCTTTCTCGAATGAGTTTTATCTTCTCAGTAGTATCCCTAATAATGTCGGGACCGAGAAATTACCTTTCTCCTACTTCATTCTAACAAATAGGCGAACGACAGCTTCTTCCATATAAAGCTTCAAATGGTGCCATTTGAATACTAGCTTGGTAGCTATTGTTGTATGTGAATTCTACTAGAGGCAAGTGATCGTGCCAACTTCCTCCAAAATCAATATCACAAGCCCTGAGCATATCTTCCACCACTTGATTTATCCTTTCTATTTCACCATCAGTTTGTGGATGGAATGACATGCTAAAGTTTAGTCGGGTCTCTAAAGAATGTTGTAGGCCCTTCTAGAATTGTGATGTAAATCGAGGATCTCGGTCAGATATAATGCTGAATGGGACACCGTGCAATTTGACAATTTCTCTCATGTATAATGCTGCTAGTACATCCACGGACCATCGAGTTTTGATCGGTAGAACATGTGCAGACTTAGTCAATCGGTCTATGATCACACATATACTATCGTGTCCTCCTCTCGTCTTAGGTAAACCCTTGAAGAAATCCATCCCTATACTTTTCTACTTCCACTCGGGGATATTTAAGGGGTGTAATTTACCTGCGGGTTTTAAACACAACTAGAAAAAGCGGCCTTTCAGACGGCCGACTTCCTTCTGAAATCCGTCAGAAAACACTTTTGTAACGGATTTTAGACAGAATACGGCCGTCACATATTCTTAGTCAGAAATTTCGGACAATTTAATTTTCCATCACAAATACGGTCTGAAATTTTCGACTAATTATTTTTCATCAGTATTTCCGTCAGAAAGTACAATTTTCGGATAGATATGCGTTCAGTCGCATATTCCGTCTGAAATTTCATATGAGATATTTTCCGTCACTAATTCCATCTGAATATATTTCGATCTGAAATTTCAGACGAAATATGTACCGTGTGAAATACCATCTCACTTTTCCGTCTCAATAACGGTCAGAAAAAGAGTCTGAAATTTCAGACGGCAAGTTTACCGTGTGAAATGCCGTCTCAAATTTCCGTGGCAATTACGGTGAGAATTAGAGTCTGAAATTCAGACATAATAATATTTTTGTGAATACCATTTTTTCGTGATTATTTCAGACGGTCAAAATTCCGTCTCAAATGTCGTTTGTAATTTCAGACAGATCCGTCTGAAAATTCGTCTAAAATATCATTATTCATTTTTTTAAAAAACTTAAAATTATTATATAACTTGTAAAACATACACCGAAAAAAAAAACTACACCCTGCTGATCAAAAATAAACACCACCGATAATAAAAACTCAACATCTTATTGATCAAATAAATACCACCGAAAATAAAAACTTAACATCTTACCGATCAAATAAATACCACCAAAAATAAAAACCTAACACCCTGCTGATCAAATAAACACCTCCAAAAATAAAAACTCAACACCATGCTGATCAAATCACCATCGAAAAAAAAACTCAACAACATGCTGATGAAATCACCACCGAAAAAAAAACTCAACAACATGCTGATGAAATCACCACCGAAAAAAAAAACACAACACCCTGCTGATAGTACAGAAAATAAAACACAATAAACTCAAGAAATATCCGGCACATCGTCCATATCCTTCTCCCTGCCTTGCTCATCTCCTCTGTCGCCGCCCGCAGAAGGATCCTCCTACATTAAAAAATAATAACATAGAAAAAAATTAGTGCGAAGATAAATTAGCATAAATTGAAATCAAACATATCAAATTGATAACTGCATAGATTTTATAGACCAACTAACCTAGTTGTCATCAGTATTTTAAATTAATTACATTTGGAGAATGTAATTATGAGGGCCGAGCTCAAACCGTGCCGATTTGGATTCCGTCAGTTCTGACAAGTCACTTTCATCTCCCAAGTCGTGTTGGAATGATCGGCACGTCGATCCGACCTGTATTTCAGATTTTCGACTCCAGACCCGACTTGGGAGAAATTTAAACTAAGTGTATTTAGAAAATACACTTTTGAGCGTTGGGGCCAAACTGCATATCCGATTTGGATTCCGTCAGTTCTGACAAGTCACTTTCAACTCCCAAGTCGTGTTGGAATGATCGGCACGTCGATCCGATCGGTATTTCAGATTTTAGACCTCCAGACCCGACTTGGGAGAAATTTAAACTAAGTGTATTTAGAAAATACACTTTTGAGCGCTGGGGCCAAACTGAGTATCCGATTTAGATTCCCTCAGTTCTGACAAGTCACTTTCATCTCCCAGGAACAGTAGGAACGATTGGCACACCGATCCGACCTGTATTTCAGATTTTAGACCTCCGGACCCGACTTGGGAGAAATTTAAAGTAAGTGTATTTAGAAAATGCACTTTTGAGTGCTGGGGCCAAACCGGGTGGATTCTGTCAGTTCTGACAAGTCACTTTCATCTCCCAGGAATAGCAGGAATGACCGGCATGCTGATCCGACCAGTATTTCACATTTTAGAGCTCCAGACCCGACTTGGGAGAAATTTAAACTAACTATATTTAGAAAATACACTTTGAGCGCTTGGGCCAAACAAGTTATCCGATTTAGATTCCGTCAGTTCTGACAAGTCACTTTTATCTCCCACGTCATGTTGGAATGATCGGCACGCCGATCCGACACGTATTTCAGATTCTAGACTCCCGGACCCGACTTGGGAGAAATTTAAAGTGTATTTAGAAAATGCACTTTTGAGCGTTGGGGCCAAACCGGGTATCCAATTTGGATTCCGTCAGTTCTGACAATTCACTTTCATCTCCCAAGAACAGCAGGAACGACCGGCACGCCGATCTGACTAGTATTTCAGATTTTAGATTCCCGGACCCGACTTGGGAGAAATTTAAACTAACTATATTTAGAAAATACACTTTTGAGCGCTGGGGCCAAACCAGGTATCCGATTTGGATTCCGTTAGTTTTGACAAGTCATTGTCTTCTCCCAGGTCATGTTGGAATGATCTGCATGCCGATCTGACCTCTATTTCTGATTTTAGACCCCCGGACCCGACTTGCGAGAAATTTAAAGTGTATTTAGAAAATGCACTTTTGAGCGTTGGGACCAAACCGCGTATCCGATTTGGATTCCGTCAGTTCTGACAAGTGACTATCATATCCAGGTCATTTTGGAATGACCGGCACGTCAATCTGACCGATATTTCAGATTCTAGACTGTTGGATCTGACTTGGGAGAAATTTAAACTAAGTGTATTTAGAAAATACACTTTTGAGCGCTGGGGCCAAACAAGGTATCCGATTTAGATTCCGTCAGTTCTGACAAGTCACTTTCATCTCCAGGAACAACAGGATTGATCGACACATCAATCTGACCTATATTTCTGAGTTTAGAACTCGGACCCGACTTGGGAGAAATTTAAAGTAAGTGTATTTAGAAAATGCACTTTTGAGTGCTCGAGCCAAACCAGGTATCCAATTTGGATTCCGTCAGTTCTGACAAGTCACTGTCATCTCCCAAGTCATGTTGGAATGACCGACATGCTGATCAAACCTGTATTTCAGATTTTAGACCCCCTGGACCCAGCTTGGGAGAAATTTAAACAAAGTGTATTTAGAAAATGCACTTTTGAGCACTGGGGCCAAACCGGGTATTCGATTTAGATTCCGTCAGTTCTGACAAGTCGCTTTCATCTCCCAGGTCGTGTTGGAACGATCGGCACACCGATCCGACCGGTATTTCAGATTTTAGACCCCTGGACCTGACTTGGGAGAAATTTAAACTAACTGTATTTAGAAAATACACTTTTGAGCGATGGGGTCAAACCGGGTATCCGATTTAGATTCTGTCAGTTCTGACAAGTCACTGTCATCTCCCAGGTCATGTTGGAATGATCGGCACGCCGATCCGATAGGTATTTCAGATTTTAGACCCCTGGACCCGACTTGGGAGAAATTTAAAGTGTATTTAAAAAATGCACTTTTGAGCGTTGGGACCAAGCCGCATATCCGATTTGGATTCCGTCTAATCTAATAAGTCACTTTCATCTCCTAGGAACAGTAGGAATGACCGGCACGCCGATCTGACCGGTATTTCAGATTCTAGACTCCCGGACCCGACTTGGGAGAAATTTAAACTATGTGTATTTAGAAAATACACTTTTGAGCGCTGGGGCCAAACCGGGTATCCGATTTGGATTCCGTCAGTTCTCACAAGTCACTTTCATCTCCCAAGAATAGCAGGAACGATCGGCACACCGATGTGACCTGTATTTTAGATTTTAGACCTCCGGACCCGACTTGGGAGAAATTTAAAGTAAGTGTATTTAGAAAATGCACTTTTGAGTGCAGGGGCCAAACCGGGTATCCAATTTCGATTCCGTCAGTTCTGACAAGTCACTGTCATCTCCCAAGTCATGTTGGAATGACCGGCATGCCGATCAAACTGATATTTGAAATTTTAGACCCCTGGACCCGGCTTGGGAGAAATTTAAACCAAGTGTATTTAGAAAATGCACTTTTGAGCACTGGGCCAAACCGGGTATCCGATTTGGATTTTGTCAGTTCTGACAAGTCACTTTCATCTCTCAGGTCGTGTTGGAATGATCAATATGATGATCCGATCGATATTTCAGATTTTAGACCCCCGGACCTGACTTTGGAGAAATTTTAACTAACTGTATTTAAGAAAATACACTTTTGATCGCTGGGGCCAAACCGGGTATCCAATTTGGATTCTGTCAGTTCTGACAAGTCACTTTCATCTCCTAGGTCATGTTGGAACGATCGGCATGCCGATCTGACTGGTATTTCAGATTTTAGACCCCCTGGACCCGACTTGGGAGAAATTTAAACCAAGTGTATTTAGAAAATACACTTTTGAGCGTTGGGGCCAAACCGGATATCTGATTTGGATTCCGTCAGTTCTGACAAGTCACTTTCTTATTATCTGACCTTTGTATATGCTTCATGTAAGAGGCTGGGTCGGTGTGTTCTTTTTGGTTCCTGGGTTCTATGGTGGGCTTTCCTCTCGACCACAAGGCTTATTGACGTGTGGTTCAAAGGTAACTCTTTTAGACCTCCGGATGAATAATCAATAGCCAGCAAGGCCAATCTGCCAGTTAAGAAATCAGCGACACCAGATCAAGCTGATATGTCAAGAAATCAATAGTCAGGATATGTTCTATTTTTAGAAACATTTTATTTATTCATTCCTAGATCCCATTAATATCCTTTTCTTCTTCTCAACTTTCTTTCTATTCCTCAATGGCTCAACATGAAACTAAGTTTTTATGACAAGGGGTTAGGAAATTTATGTTTGACATCTGGGTGACATAGTGCATAACTGCATATCTCTTCAATCTATTCTAGAGTATGACTGAAGATGGTCTGAACCATGGCTCTTATATGGCTCTTATATCTCTTCATGTCTCAACAATCCTCGGTTGCAGGGAGAATTCAGAACCTCAGGAGATAATTGCTTAAATTGGTTGAGCCAGTAGAAATATATCTTAAGTATTTTACATTTAGGACCCCCGAACCCCGAATTTTCTCAATTCTTCTAAACTAAGTGAGTTTTGAAAACTAGGGAGTTTTAAAATTTCTAATGAACATAATTGAGTAATTCCATCAAAATAAAAACATAGTAAACACTCACCTATGCGGCCTGTGCTGTGGTGGTAGTGGATCGATGAGGGACCATTCCCGCCTGGGAGAGGAGGCCACCGATTGCCTACAAAATGATTGTCTGCTGGCTAGAGATCTCCTGTTGGAACTGCTGCTGCTGCCGCTGTAAATCAAAAATCTGCGATCGGACCATGTCCATCATGTCGCTGGCAGAAGCGCTGGGGGCAGGTGGAGGTATAGTGAAGGCACTGCTACTGGTTTGGGCAGAGCTAGAACTCGCACACGATGATATCACCGCGCTAGCGTCCAGGCTATCCCCAAAACCATATAGTCGACCTTTTTTCGGTACACCAGTTGCTGCCACCCACTCCACCGGATCCAACTCCGGCTACTGCGTGTCTCCCTCCCCGTACTTCTCTGTCACTGCTTTGCTATATGTTTCCTACAAATTAAATAAAATAACTAGTCAATTTCATATGAATTTCATGCCGATTTAAATGAACGGTAGAAGTTGCATATGTAGATAAACTTACCGCAACTGACTTAGATGTCTCACTCACAAATTGATCTGTCCCCTTCTTTTTGTGTGTTCTGTCGAACACCTCGAGGAACGACGGAGGTCGATTAAGCTCCACAGCCTTTTTTACAATTCACAGTAAAAAAATGTCAAATATATTAATAAATTGTAAGAAGATAAATTGAAACATTACTTACCTTTTTTTGTTTATGAGTCGCGTAAGAGATGGACCCACTCGTATGCACATTTGCGCCTGGTTTTGACGCCCTGTTTGCTTTGGCTTTTTTGGACTTTTCTATCCACTTGGGGTCGGTAAAATGGTCACAAGATATCTCCCAATCCTCCTGCCTCATCCATAGAGGGTGGTGCGCCTTCCACAACTGTCGGTCTTCACTCCCACCACTCAATTTTTTAGCGTGTGCTCCGGCCTCATGTATTTTCCTCTTGTAACTTGACTACATAGTAGACTCCCAGACACTACGACATCTCGCCGCGTCATGTCCACACGTGAATTGAAAAGACCACTGTAAATCAATTAAGCTTCACACTTAGTATACTGATGTGAATTGAGTTTGAAAAATACTTGAATTAAATGACATAATTACTTAAGAACATGTTGTACAATCAATCGCGGACGGCCATCGGAAATTCTCTGAAAGTGGATGCTGGCCCGGGCACATGTGCCAACATGAGTTCGGTGGAATGATGGACAGCTGAGTGGGGTTCAAATTTCTTACTGCAATTGCAAATGTCAAAATAATCATATTAGACAGCTGAAGCCTAATTAAATAATGAATGTAATATAACCTTATAGATTTACCCGGAGATCTAACACGGGCGACGTCCATCATGGGCCGTGCCTCCCTCGTGACGACTGCCGGCATCGTCAAGTGGCTCAGTGGTGGGGGTGTGCCCTGTACAAGTGGGAGGTGGTAGGACGCCACTAAGACCTATAAGAATAGATTTTCACAAGTAAAATAAATATTTGGAACTTTAAATTAAAATATGCATACCTGTAGCGGGAGGTGGTAGAGGTGGCATCTGCACAACAGGTGGGACGCCACTGAGACCTGCAAGAATTAATTTTCATAAGTAAAATAAATATTGGGAACTTTAAATTTAAATATACATACCTGTAGCGGGAGGTTGTGGGAGTGGCGTCTGCACAACAGGTGGGACGCCACTAAGACCTGCAAGAATTAATTTTCATAAGTAAAATGAATATTGAGAACTTTAAATTAAAATATACATACATGCAGCGGGAGGTGGTGGGAGTGGCGTCTGCACAATTGGTGGGACGCCACTGAGACCTGTAGGAATTAATTTTCATAAGTAAAATAAATAATGGGAACTTTAAATTAAAATATACATACCTGCAGCGGGAGATGGTGGGGGTGGCGTCTGCACAACATGTGGGACGCCACTGAGACCTGCAAGAATTAATTTTCATAAGTAAAACAAATATTGAGAACTTTAAATTAAAATATACATACCTACAGCGGGAGGTGGTGGGAGTGGCGTCTACACAACAGGTGGGACGCCACTGAGACCTGCAAGAATTAATTTTCATAAGTAAAATAAACAATGGGAACTTTAAATTAAAATATACATACCTGCAGCGGGAGATGGTGGGAGTGGCGTCTGCACAACAGGCAACGAGCCGACACTTGAACCTAAAAAAATTCTTTTAAGCTAGTAAATGATGTAAACATTTATATAGCTAACTTTTTTAATAGATATACCTTTGCCCGAAGAAGACGCCAAACATGAGGGAGTAGAGCCCTAGTCACTGCCCTGTCTCCTCCCACTCCCAGTACGACCTCCTCGGACCATTTCTTTATTACTAACAAAACAATTAATACATATTAATCCTCAATTGCATGAGGCTAGATTCTCTATTATTAAAAATTATGCAAAAAGGTAAGGATATCTCACTAAATTATCAAAACGTGCCTCCCTCGTGTTGATGATATATCTAACTCATCATCATCTTCGTCATCCATAGTAGCCTCATCAGATTCAAACTCTTCCTCTTCATCTGATTCTTCCTCCCCTCTAACATCAACATTTAGCTCCATCGGATCGACTTCTTCCACTTCATCTCGCGTACGTAATGACAGTGGCTCATTAGATTCGTCCAAATTAAACCTCGAGGAACTGACAACAACAACTTCATCTGATTGATAATATTCAGCACTAGCAACCTCTGAGACATCTTTACTTGTGGGAAAGAGTTTTGAATTAACCCTACAAACTGCCCACCAACTCTATTCTTGGATGATGGATAGCTTGAATAATACACTTGCTGGGCTTGTGCGGCTAAAATGAACGGTTCATAGGTTTTAAGTTTAGACCTATGTTTGACATCGACAATCCCATAATTATCGGCACGTCGAACAGAACTAGGATCAAACCATTGACACTTAAATATGTATACATGATTGTCTTGTCTCAAATACTTAAGTTCTAAGACTTCTTCAAGAATACCATAGTAGTCCAGTTCAAGTTCATTGTATAAACTTCCCTTAACAGATACGCCGCTGTTCATCGTAGACTTACCTCGTCCATAATCCCTAGTATGAAATCTGTATCCATTCACAATATATCCTGGATAGGCACGTGCAACGTTCGAGGGGCCATAACTTATCTGTTGTACTCTTTGATCAGTAATGAGACCTTGTTCAACCTATATTCAAATTAGAGTAGTTAAATAATAACAATTACCTCAACATACATAAATGTAAACATATATATTCAACGACGACACTAACTCGGTTTCTCAGCCATTTGGCAAAAAACTTCTCACGTTCTTTTTCAATCTCCACGTCCTGAATATTTGGACATTGTTCAGCTAATTCTGAATCAAATTGCCTGCAATATAAATACACTACTACTTTAAATGAACTGCAGAAGAAGGATGAACAACTTATGGAGTTGCTGGAAATGTGAGTTAAGAACTTACTCAACATAAGGTTCAATCTCGAGGCAATTCAGAAGAATATATATCTCAACGGCGTGCAACTCTCTATCTTCGAGCGTGCGAGTCAAGCAACGTCTGAACGCACGTCCAAGATGTTTAAATATAGAGAGCCGATCGGATGATTCATCCACTCCCCCATCATCATTACGTGGAGGTTGAGTAGGACGAGTTTGAATCTCTGGCTCAAAGTACATAGAACAGAAGTTTGAAATTTCTTCAAGAATGTATGCCTCAGCAATCGAACCCTCCACCTGTGCCTTGTTGCGAACTTTCATTTTTAATTCATGCATGCACCTACAACAACAAGTCAGATGGCAACGATATGTACCGGCCATATACGACATGTAAGTTAACAAAAATTCTCAAATACCTCTCAAATGGATGCATCCATCGAAATTGTACTGGCCCTCCGACGATAGGCGTATGGCAAATGAACAACCAGGTGCTCCATCGAATCAAAGAATGCCGGAGGAAATATCTTCTCTAGCTTGCAAATGGTTGTAACCACTTTTTCTTCGATAGTTTGTACATCCCGAAGTCTGAGTTCTGATGCACATAAAATCTTGAAAAATTGACACATCTCAGCCAGTGCTCCCCATATCGGCTTTGGCAACAAATCACGAAATGCAATGGGCAGTAGCCTCTCCATGAACATATGACAGTCGTGACTTTTCATACCATATATTTTCCCCTCATTAACATTCACACAACGGGCTATGTTGGATGCATATCCATATGGAAATCTCAACTATTTCAACAACTGGCACACTTCCTTGATCTATGTATCATGAAGCATGTAAGTTGCTTTAGGCTGCACAGTTTTTCCATTTATGTTCTGTAGTTCCAGTTCTGGACGTTTACAAAGCATCTTTAAGTCCATACGCGCTTTGACGTTGTCCTTTGTTTTCCCTTTAACATTCATGATCGTATTGAACACATTATCAAAAAAAATTTTCTCGGTATGCATGACATCCAGATTGTGTCGTACAAAAAGAGTTGACCAATAAGGCAATTCCCAAAAAATACTTTTTTTGTTCCAGTTGTGATCCTTTCCAAAACTAGGGAGTTTTCGTGTGCTACCAGACAATTGTACTACATCTGGTAAATTGTGCACCCGTGTCGCCATATGTAGACCCAACACCCGTTGCAAGTCAGCTTCATCTATTTTAATAGTATTTTTTTTAAACGTGTCTTTTTACTTTCGAAAAGGATGGTCACTTGGTAACAACCGCCGATGGCAATCAAACCAGCATGCTTCCCACCATGTTTCAATACAAATGATTTGGTATCTTCCATACAGTAAGGACATGCTAACCTCCCATGTGTGCTCCAACCAGATAGCATTCCATATGCAGGGAAGTCACTTATTATCCAGATCAGTGCAACCTTCATAATAAAATTTTACTTCCTACACGCATCATAAGTAGCAACTCCATCAATCCATAAAAATTTGAGCTCATCAATCAACGGTATGAGATATATGTCCAAATTTTTTCCCGGGCTTTTGGGACCAGAATTACTAAGGACAAAAATAGATTTTCTCGCTTCAGGCACATGTGCGGCGGAAGGTTGTACGGTGTCATGAACACTGGCCAACAAGAATAAGATGCCACTGAACCACCGAATGGATTAAAACCATCTGTGCATAAACCCAATCGAACATTACATGACTCCTTTGAAAAAGCAAGATGAGTATGACTAAAGTGAGTCCAATCTTCACCATCGGCAGGATGACTAATTATATCATCGGCACGACGTACTCTTTCGGTGTGCCATGTCATATGTCGAGCCGTCTTTGAGGACATATACAGTCGCTGCAGCCTAGGCACAAGAGGGAAGTATCGCAATACCTTGAAAGGTACATCTTTTCGCTTTGAATTGACCCTTCCCTTAGGTTTGAATCTGTCATGGCCACAAATAGAACATGGTATCTTATCTACATCATCTTTGTAATATAACATACAATGATTCAGACATGCATCTATTTTCACATATCCAAGACCTAAGTCATTGACCATCTTTTTTGCACGGTAAAAAGTTTCTGGCAACTTCTCGTCTCGAGGCAACATACTCTTGATCAAGAGGAGGAGACGGTCAAAACAAGTCTCACTGATGTGAAATTTAGATTTTAAGTTCAACAACTGTGACACTGTAGACAATCAAGTGTGCTTTTCACAACCATCCCACAGCGGCTCATCAGCATCCCTAAGTAGTTCAAAAAATCTTCCGGCTGTCTTATTCGGAGCTTCCTCATGAACATTAAAATTAGGACCAGCAGCATCTACAACCATATCCACGTACCCACTTGTGCCTGCAATATTGTCAGGCTCATACCTCAAGAATTGCTCACCATGACACGTCCAATTCGTATAACCATCCACGAACCTTTTCGTGTACAAATGATGTTGCACATCCCATGTTGAATGCCACCTCAAGTTTCTACAACTTGAACAAGGGCATCGAATGTGACCGTCACGGTCTATTGCTGCAACTCGATTCCCCAATGCAAATTGAATGAAACTCTCAACTCCATTCTTAAAGTCATCTGACACCACCCGATCAACTATTCTATGATACATCCATGAACGATCTGTCGACATTTTGCCTGCACCCAATAAATGACAATACACATCCTAACTTTCAAATCATTACTCCTGATATTACACCCGACCCTTTCCTCACATCGTTCGCCATAGACCATTTGCAGTTGGAAGAGGACTATTAATTAGATTATCACTTTTTAACCCATCCATGAAGGTTTGATCGCACAATCACTTACTATATGTGCTGCACGATTTGCTGAAAATTTCGGCAGCATCTCCCTACACTTCTCCGATATACCAAAAATATTAATTGATTTTAAAATTTTCTTAAACACATACAAGTAAGTGGTTAAGAAAACACTCAAAATCAATAATGGTATATCAGAGAAGAGTGAGGAGACGCAACCGAAATTCTCAACAAACCATACAAACACATATAGTAAATGACTGCCTAAGTGCGATCAAACATTCACAGACTGTCCAAACGGGACAATTCAAGACTGTGAGATAGATATATACATTCTCATAAACAAATGAGAACATAAACATCAATCCCATAGTCTTGAACGGGAAGGCACATTGACACGGTTTTAACGCGCTCTCCTGAGGTGCGTGTAATGTTAGGTCGCACCCACGCACCTTAGCTCACAGGGAATACCCCATGCATTTATATAACATAAAATTAAATAACAACGTAATTATCATTATGCATATATCAAATTAAATAACATCCAAATTTCAAAAATCTCAAATGAAGAACATCAAAGCTAAACAATCCACATTTTTGAGTCAAATTAACATCCAGTTTCTATTAAAATCAGATTTAAAAATATATTTACATGCAATTAAAATCCACAAATTTTGAAATCACAAAAGAAAATTCTAATGGCATATAAACAGACATGAAGCTGCCAAAATTTTACTAGAATTTGATACTTAGAAAAATATGCAAACATGAAGCACACAACGGGCTATGATGGAATGATTATATCGTGGTGAATAGACATATAAATAGAGTTTATCATTTTAATGGCAATAACGAAGGAATGGAGAAGAACAAGAGAAGGCCAATTGAGTGAACAATGACAGTCGTGAATTAATTGGCAGAAAAATTGCATTAAGAATGGGGATGTTCTCTCCTTTTTGATGGATGGAATCTTTCATTTCTAACCAGCCAAAAAGTCATGCTCCTACAGTCTGGAATTACCTAGTTCTAGCTTTCTTGCAGGGAGTCGAGCTTGGGAGTTCTACCACATGCCATGTCTGACGATCTTCCACTGGCAAGTTGGAAGAGTCATAGCAATCCCCCCCCACCCTTCCTGAACCCCACTCCCAATCCCACGAGCTCCCTCCCCCCCTCCCACCGGCAAGCTCCCCCTCCCCACCCCACCCTCCCTGAACCCCCCTCCTCCTCCCACGAGCTCCCCCTCCCCTCCCACTGAAGGAACAAAATTCATGTACCCGACCCCAAATTTTAATTGGGATAAGACTCAGATGATGACGATGATGATGATGATGATGTGAAGAGTAAAGACAAATTGTAGGAAGGAATCTTTTTTCTCAAGTCCAATCCAAATTTTGACACGAGGTTGGTAAACGAGCATTTTTATGTGATGAAAAACCGAGTCTAAATCAAGAGAGATAAGTTACCTTTGGGTCACAGGGGTTTCTCTGTAAAGCCTCCGAATAGTGCTTTACTGCTTCAGGATATTGCTGCTGCTTGCCAATGAAGAGATTAAACAAATGTTAGGAAAACTCCACCGATTTGTTAAAGCAAGGTAAACATAAATGAAACTTCAAGTAAAATGGAAGCACAAGACTGGTGATTTAGAGAAGTATTAGACATATACTTCAAAAGAAACCATCATATTAGCACATTTTTTTCTCAGAATGGGGTTCTGTTATACACAAGTGATTACAAATACATTCTTGTGTGTTGATCATGCAATAACGAAACATAAAGATGCAAGAAATGCATAGTGCCTTGGGATGGGCATGATAACCACATAGAAATGTGCTACATGATGCAGCACAATTTGAAAAGAAAATACAAAGAGTGAGAACATGAGTGAAGTTTAACCCATGTTCATGACACTGTTTCATATCATTTGAAAGAACCATGGCCAAGGACAAGGAAATATTTAAGACCTTATTTTTTAGTCACCTACACAAATCACTTGGGCATAGTGTCTTCTCCCCCCAAAAAAGGAAAGAAAAGGTGCATACAGAAATAGAACACAAGCTAGAGAATAAATCAAAACATATTTTCAGAACCTAATGACTTTCTTCCTAGCAGCAACCATTAGACTCTAACGTGCTTTTTAAGAACCCCGTTGATGGGGAGCACCACACCACCTTTTCAAGTACAGAGAGAATTTTCGATAGCTTTAATGCTTAAGCTAAAACTACATAACTGAAACACAGCCAATGCAATTTTCATAACTCATTTCATATAAAAAATAAAATAAATTATTTTTAAAATAAAAATCATAACCCTAACCGACCCCAAATAATTTAACTATACTATCAAACTTGGTTAAGAGTGAGTAGATAGAATAACTCATCCTATTAGTCCCTTATTATGTTGTCAAAGTTGCCCATGAAAATTGTAAAGTTCACTTTTTTTCTAGGAGATAACTGTACAGATTTTTTTAGGTGCTTTTTTGTTATTTGTTTAGGTTGCTTCTTGAAAATACTTACTGAATCAACACATCAGATAAATATACTGGAGTATACCATGTAGTTCAACTGTTGCCATTGGCAATGAATTATGTAACCTTGAAATCCTGAAGTGATAGAGATTGACTTGCAATGTAAATAGTACATTGTCAGTGGGAGATCTGTGTGTCAATTTTACTGGGCAACTTACAAATATGATTTCCTGGATGGATTTGTAAGTAAGAAAATTGAAAGGGAATTTGCACAAAGATGGGCATTGAGCATTTATACGAGATTTCAGCTTTACCACGATCTAGCAATTCTGTTAATCGAAGTCCATGACTGAAAAAGACTGGATAATGCGGTGTGTCACTTTTGAGGATAGCCAATGGATGAGAACAGGCCGGCAAGTTTCATTCAAGAAAAAAAAGGTAAATTACATTAAAAAATATGGACCATTAGAACAATATATGACATTCTGCCGGAAACTTTGGTGCATATTTCACTTAATTAAATAGTAGTCCAAATGAATATGTACCAAAAATGCTATCTGAAGATAGTTTTCAGACCTGTTGAACGCGTGGACCATTAAACCATTCAAGAGAAGAGATCAACATAATCAGCAGTGTATTGAAACTCTCATTCAAAGCTAGATTTCCCACCACATCCAATTATGTAAGGTGCAAGTCCTTAAAGATGAGTACGGTTTCCCATGAATCAACCATGCTGTAGTCAAAAGTCTCAAACACTTCAATACTTCCACTGGTGGTTGTGGTGTGGGACAAGGGTGAAGCACATAGATACCTTCTCGTATCAATTCAGTGTGCACCAATCTCGTTGCAGGAGATATCCAGTACTTTCAATGAGTTCATCATTTTTAAAGGCTCCAACGCAGTGATGCTGCTGATTTTATTGTTACTTAGGTTCAGGGTGGAGAGATCTTGCATTGCCTCCAAACCTGGAATATACAAGTGGGCGAAAAAAATATATCAACATGTTCTAATTTTCCTGCCTTCTTAGAAAAAAAAGGAAAAGAAAGGGTAAAAAACATAAAATAGGCTACCAACTTGCCATTCAGGTGCAACTGTTCAGTGAAAAACAACCCAACCGCCCCCACACAAATGGTTAGACTCTACATCAATCACATATATAATGAATTAGCATATAAATTATGCAACGAAAGTAAACCCTTTTAGGCTGGATCTTCAAAGGCATTTCAATCAATGAACTTTTAAATGCTTATGCACTTAATGTTACATATTGATAGAAGTCACTGGTCAGCGATTATGCAGTGGTGCTGGATTATGCAGCTTTATGATATTTGGGTGGTTCATTATGCAAAGAACATAAGATTTAAGTCTACCTAAGACCTCTTGCAAAAAAATGAACAAGTGTTGGATCATAATATAGGGCTCCAGTTTTTGCATCTGCTTCAGAAGTTTCTTTCACAATCATTTTGATATTTCAAAAACTAGCATCCAGGTGAAAAGTCTAATTTTTCTCAACCAGAACCCCCCTCCCCTCCCACCGGCGACCCCCCTATCCCTGAACCCCCTAGACCCTCTAATGACATCCTTGAACCCCCCTCCCCTCCCACCGGTGACCCCCCCTCCCCCCCACCCTCTGTGAACCCCCCTCCCACCTCCGAGCTCCCCCTCCCCCTCTGAGCTCCCTGAACCCCCCTCCCTTCTCCGACATCCCCCTCCCACCCTCCCTGAACCCCCTCCCACCGACGAGCTCTCCCTCTCCCCCACCGTCCCTGAAACCCCCCTCCCCTCCCACCGATGAGATCTCCCTCCCCTCCGAGATCCCCCCCCCCCCCCCACCGTCCCTGAAACCCCCCTCCCCTCCCACCGACGACCTCCCCCTTCCCCCCTGCTGGCCTGTCCTCATAGTCCAACCTCCCCCGCCCCCCAACCCACCAGAACCCCCCCTTCGGAACCCCTCCCGGATGATTCCCAACCTCCAAAAAAAAAAAAGACAATGGCACTGGCGGGGAATGGGGAGAGGGAGAGGGAGGGGGCTTACCGGATCGGAGAAGATGGCGAGGGACGGCGAGGACCGGCGAGGGTGGCGATGGCGAAGACCGTGTCCAGGATGGTGATGTACCCGCGACGACGGTGATGTATTGCCTGCGACGACGAGCTCAGGCGGCGACGGCAAGGACGCCATCGGAATGGGGGAGGAGGGGCGCCTGACGGGGACGGCGATCTACCACGAATGGCGGTGGGCACGACGGCGATGAAGGCGAGCTCCGACGGGGTCTCGTTGGCAGGGAGAGAGTGGAAAGAGAGAGTGAAAGTGTGACTGAGTGGGAGGGAGAGGGTTCAGTCGCGAGTTAGGGTAAAACTTTCTGACAGATTCAGATGGAATTATATTCCGTCAGAAATGTCATCTGAGTTCAGACGGATTATTTTCCGTTGGAATAGCCATCTGAAATTATGATAGATATCCCGATGGATTCTAATTCGTCTAAAATACAGATGAAATTTCTCACCGACGATGATCATCGTAATTTATGACGGATATTCAGATGGATTATTTTCCATCTGAAAATGCCGTCTGAATTCCCGCTTTTTCTGGTAGTGGAAGGTCATGTTACTTTTGGTGGAAATACTAAAGGCAAAATCATTGGATCAGGTAAGATTGGTAAGTCTCTATCTTGCTGCATTGAAGATGTTCTGCTTGTAGAAGGTTTAGCATATAATCTTCTAAGTATTAGTCAGCTTTGTGATAAGGGACATAGAGTTGTTTTTGAATCTCATGCATGCACCATCTTTGAACCTAATTCTGAAAAAGTAAAATTCATTGGTAAAAGGGTCAATAATATCTACATGGTAGATTTAGATGATGCAGCCCACCTCAATCTGTGTCTCACTGTAAATAAAGAGGACCTAGCATGGCTGTGGCACCGTAGGTTAGGTCATGCAAGTTATAATGTGCTGCATAAACTGACAAAATTCTGTATGGTCAAGGGTCTACCTGAAATCTCCTTTAAGAAAAATAATAAAACATGTGAGGCATATACTTAAGGTAAACAGACCAGAAAGTCATTTAAATCTAGAACTGAAAATATATCTTCAAAACCCTATGAGCTAATTCATATGGATTTATTCGGACCCACAAGATCAGCTAGCTTAACTGGAAGAAGATACGGATTTGTTATTGTAGATGACTTTTCTAGATACACTTGGGTATTTTTCTTGACTCACAAAAATGAAGCTTTCAGTGAATTTCAAAAAAAATTCAATAGAATAAAACAAGACAGTAAGTACCCTATTTCCAACATTCAATCAGACCATGATGGTGAATTTGAAAACTCAGAATTTGATGATTTATGCAGGGAAAATGGCATAAACCACCGATACTCATCACCAAGAACTCCAGAACAGAATGGAGTAGTCGAAAGAAAAAATAAGACTTTGGTGGAGATGGCTCGAACTCTGCTCGTGGAAACCAACTTGTCAAGAAGGTTTTGGGCTGAAGCAGTAAACACATCTTGTCACATCATTAATAGAGCCATGGTAAGACGTTCTACCAAAAAGACACCATATGAAATAATGAAAGGTAAGAAACCTTCACTTGCTTATTTCAAGGTCTTTGGGTCAAAATATTTTATTCATCTGAACTCTAAAAGAGACCTTGATAAATTTGAAGCTAAAAGTGAGCCATGAGATTTTTCTAGGATATTTTGAACATTCTCGAGCATATAGAGTTTATAATAGGAAAACTGAAATTGTTGAAGAATCTCCTCACGTTATCTTTGATGAGAAATCTGATATAACTGAAAAGAATGTTTGCAGGAACATTGATGAAGAAGAAATACTGGAGAATAAAGAAGAGCAAAGAAGTCAAAGTGAAGAATCAAGAACTGAAAGTGAGAGTGAAGGGTCAATAATTCAGGGGGAGGTAAGTGTCAACTCAGGTAATCCTCTTACCAATATTCGTGTGATAAGGGATCACCCTTGGAAAATATTATTGGAAACCTGAATGAACCTCCTAGAACTTGATCTCATTTTAGATTAGAAGAAGAACTTAATTCGTTTGCTCATGTTTCACAAATAGAACCCAAAAATATTGAATGTGCCTTAAAAGATGAACATTGGATTAATGCTATGCATGATGAACTACATCAATTTGAAAGGAATCAGGTTTGGCATCTTGCTCTCAGACCAACCCATAATTCAATCATAGGCACAAAATGGGTTTTCAGGAATAAAACTAATGAACAAAGAAAAATTCTTAGAAATAAAGCTAGGCTAGTGGCACAGGGATATAATCAGGAATTTGGGATAGATTTTGAAGAATCTTTTGCTCTTGTGGCCAGGCTAGAAGCAATAAGAATCCTACTTGCAATTGTATATAGCTTCGGAATAAAACTCTAGCAAATGAATGTTAAAAGTGCATTTCTAAATGGCATAATAAAAGAAGAGGTTTTTGTCAAACAACCACCTGGATTTGAATGCATTGATTTTCCTGATCATATGTTTAAACTGGACAAGGCCCTATATGGATTGAAGCAAGCTCCCAGGGCCTGGTATGACAGATTGAGCTCATTTCTCACAAGTAAAAGATTTTCAAGAGGTGAGGTTGACCAAACTTTATTCACTAAAGTTGATAATAAAGATACTCTTGTTGTTCAAATTTATGTAGATGATATTATCTTTGGGTTAACAAAATCATCCATGTGTGAGAAATTTTCAAACATGATGACAAATGAATTTGAGATGAGTTTAATGGGAGAACTAAAGTTTTTCATTGGATTGTAGATTCATCAAACTTCAGAAGGAAAATTCATCACCCAAGCAAAGTATGTCAAGGATCTTTTGAAGAAATACAAGCTGAAAAACCTCAAAGATATCACTTCACCAATGGGTACTTCAATAAGTCTTGATGCTGACCTAGAAGGTAAATTGGTTGATCCCAAAACATTTCGAGGTATGATCGGATCCTTACTCTACCTCACTGCATCTCGACCAGATATTTAATTTTCTGTGTGTCTGTGTGCTAGATTTCAGGCTAGTCCTGGGGAATCACACTTGTCTACAGTAAAAAGAATTTTTAGATATCTATCTGGCACCCTTGAATTAGGATTATGGTATCCTGCTAGATGTGAGCTGAATCTTGTAGCCTACACTGATGCAGACTATGTTGGGTGTAGATTAGATAGAAAAAGCACTAGTGGGTATTGTTAATACCTAGGTGGCTGTCTAGTGTCTTGGGTAGCCCTAAAGTGAAGGATCCCACTGTCAAGAAGCTACATGACCTAACAGGTTTTGACAAGCACACCTTCCCTCATAAATATTTGGGGTTTCCTCTGACTATTGGCAGGAAGAAAAAAGTCCACTTTGCAGGTGTTTTATCCTCCATTCAGAAGAGAATCCATGGATGGTCGGCCAAATTCTTATCTCAGGGAGCTAAGCTGTGCTTGATCAAGCATGTCCTGACCACTATCCCCATTTATTCCCTGACGTCTTCTTCCCTTCATGTGGGCACACACAATGCATTGGAAAGAAGCTTTGCAAATTTTTTTTGGGGGTCATCCCAGTTTGGAAACAAGAGGCATTGGAAATCTTCGACCTCTATCTGCAAGCCTATATCCCAGGGTGGGCTGGGTGTTATGTCCCTCCGGCAGATGGAGATTGCTCTGAGGGTCAAGATGCTATGGAGAGCCATTCACAATGAATCTTTGTGGGCAGTTTATTTCAGAGCAAAATATATCAAGGTAAACATATTTCTGATGTTCAATTCAAGAACATGAAGGGCATCTCTCGGAAATCTTGGTTACATGCTAAAGATCTTATTACCAAGCACAAGTTAGTTATTATGGGTGATGGCAGCAACACCAATTTTTGGCATGACATTTGGATTGGAAATAAAAATATGGCTTCTTATGTTCCTGCTGACCTGATTCACAACAACAACCTATCAGTCAAAGACTTCTATCATCAGTCCAACAATGACCTTGGTATTCTACTCAACAGATTGCTCCCATTTGACATCCTTGCTGTTGTTCAGAATACCACTCTCTCACAGGACAGTGATCTAGAAGTCTGGAGTTTATCCTCCACAGGTGATTGTTCTATTTCTTCTGTTTGCAAGAATGAATTCTCTACCCAAAATCAGCAAGGCATTCCGAAATGGAATAACCTCTGGTTCAGCTGGTTGCCTTCCAAGATTTCAATCCACTTATGGAAAATTATTTATGAATGTATTCCAACTGATGATAGAATAAAGTCCATTGGTATTCCTCTTTGCTCTAAATGTCATTGCTGTAATACTCCAGCTGAAGAAACTATCAATCATTTATTCATCTCCAGTGACATTGCATCCTTTATCTGGTCGGCCCTTCAATCCAAAGGCCTGCAGATTCATGGCCGAACTGCCAAAGATATTATTCTCAATACCACTCAATCACTTAGACAACAGCCCAAGCTAGATTGTTTCACTATTGCTGCTATTGGTTATGGATTGTGGGAATTATGGACATCCAAGAACATTGCTAAACAGGAAGGGAAGAGAGCATCAAAACATGCTGTTTTGAACAGAATCACCGCCCAAGCAAAGGAGGTCATAGCCCTTTCAGGCCTCAAGGAAAATTCACACAAAAGCAGGATTACTTTGGCAGATTTAGACATTAAGGTTGCTACTAGAGATTGTCCACGCCCAAAAATTATTAAGTGGTTGCATCCTCCTTGGCCTTTCATCAAACTAAATACTGATGGTGCTTGCAAATCAGATGGCTCTTCGGGCGGGGTGGTGGTGTTATCAGAAACTCTGATGGACAGATCCTCCTTGCCTTCTCTCACTATTATGGCAACTCCAATAGCCATATAGCAGAAGCAAGGGCACTTCATGATGGTCTTCAATATCTCCACACTCTTGATGATCAGCCCACCATCATTGAGTGTGACTCTAAGATCCTAATTCAGGCAATCCAGCAGAAAATTCCTTGCCCATGGATCATTCTCCCTTACATTAGAGATATATGGCGCATGTCCTATGCAGTTGACTATTTCGCGCATATCTTCAGAGAAGCCAACACAGTGGCCGACTCAGTAGCATCCTTAGCATGTAGCACCAAATGTAATTCTTTCTTTGATTATCACAAGCTTCCTGCTACTGTTAAAGGTGCAGCTCGTTTGGACAAGCTAGGAATTCCTAGCATACGACTGATGTAATTTTTTCATTCTATTATCTCAATAAAATTTACCTCTTAGGTGTGGATGGTGGAGTGGCCACTGAGGTGCAGTCCCCCATTCAACCCTAGGCAAGGGTTTACAAAAAAAAAAAAAAGTGTCTTGGGCATCTAAGAAGCAACATTCTATTGCATTCTCCACTACTAAAGCTGAGTATGTTGCAGCAAGAAATTGTGCAGCCCAAGTTCTCTGAATTAAACACCAACTTCATGACTATCACATAAATCTTGGTTACATCACTATATTATGTGATAACACAAGTGCTATCTCTCTAACTAAGAATCTTGTTCATCATTCTCGGACTAAGCACATAGAAATAAGACACCATTTCTTAAGAGATGAGGTAAATAAAAAGGAAATTGAACTAAAATTCATTGAATCAGAAAACCAATTTGCTGATATTTTTACCAAGCCTCTCTGTAATGAAAGATTTAAATACTTAAAAAGAGAACTTGGTTTGTGTAAATTCCAGCATGATGATTGATTGTCTATATCTTTGCTTGAAATAAATGCTCTCTTTACATTACAGAATTGTATATAATTTGAGTTGTCAATAGATGGTGCACATAAGTAAGGTTGTCATTGCATAAAATGCATTACATTCAATAAACATTGACCTATAGGTATATCAAATGGTACGTTGGGACAAGGGCATATTACTTCTGTCTGGAAACCCACATCATGTGTGATGGTAGTCCTTGGACTTCAGTACTCCGCCATGTACCATGGGTCAATGGTGTGTCCCAAGTCATGCATATTATCTTTCCATCTTCTCAGTCTAAATTTCAACATTTGTCGCATTTAAAGTTCAGTCATACAGTGCATATAGGTAGGGGGAGTTAGACAAGGTAAGACTATGTCAAATGCATGTGTAAGCATCTATCTAATGCATTGCTTGCATTTCATCAAGGGGAGCTCATGTCAAACATTTTCTTTGGTCACTGCTATCATTCTTAGATCTCTTGTCTGATTCTGCCTAGATTGGTCGACCGAACCACTTTTTAGGTCAACCGGAATATCTATCTTTGCTGACTTTTAAAAATTTGTTGCACTTCATTGAACTTGAAATATTGAAATCTGAACCTGCATTCATTAACCGGAGCTATAAAGTCAAGAAATCGTATCTTCTAAGAATTTGTGATGTACTCAGTAAACTGATGGTTTAACTCTAATGAATCATAGAAGTTTAAAGATTGAATTCAATGGCTAATGGTGCATTCTACACTTAATAGGTCTCAACCATCTCTTCCATAATATGTCCTGTGTAGTCTTTCATACTCTAAAAATTCAAAATTCATGGTAAACTTGGTTGAGAAACCTGGATTGTGTATTGTTCTTAAACATTATTTCTGAAAAACCAACGGACAGCAAATCATCAAAAGTGTGTTTCAAAGCTCTATTGATAGAGCAATGGCTAGAGTTCACAGAGAAACTGAGTACTTCATCAAAGAAATGAAGTAAACTTATTTCATAAAGTGTCTCTACTATCTCTATTCAAAAATGAAATGGGATGGTAAATTCCACTAAGTAACTAGGAGTATTGGCGCCTGATAAACGTGTACTCTTACGTAAAAAAATTGTGAATTATATCTGACTATTCTGAAAAATTATTGGCTAAAAAGAAAATTATGACCAAAGGTCAAAGGAAAACATGTTGTAACCCTGAGGTGAAAAAAATCAGAACTGTTTAAAATGTTTAATTTCAATACATGTCCGAGTTACTTCCAAGAACATCACTGACTTTGACTGAGTAAGATGAAGTGAGATTAAACAAGATATCATCATGGAGTCCTGGTCTATTTCTATTAAGTGTGCATGCAAACTTATTCAAAGAATTTCATTGATAAAACTCTAGATTCATCATTCTTAAACCAGAATTTATAAGGGTTGCATTATCAGATGTCTTATGACGGAAGAATCTAACAATTGATTGCTTAACTAATGAAGGCTATTTCAGATTAGAAATTTGTTCAATTGTGTTCCTCTCATGACTTTGTCACTCTCAACCATTGCCATTCAACACCTACATGATATTCCCTCTTGCATCATTCTTCCTATCGACTTCATTTATTTATTTTTTGCGGATGTCAAAGGGGGAGAGTTTTTGGGAAAGTCAGAGGTTAAAGTCTCTGTCTCACACTCACATGTTCACATAAAAGAAAGTCAGAGGTTAAAGTCAGAGGTTATCTAAGGGAGAGAGAGTTATGTCTCACACTCACAGGTTCACATAAAAGACTTATTAATTCTGACTCACTATGTTGCCATAGTGTTGCCATCATCAAAAAGGTGGAGAATGTTGTGTCCTCCCTAGGTTATGCTAGTGAAACTGGTTTTGATGATTGGCAAAACTGTATGATTGAGATTGTCTTTTGTTCAGTATAAGTCTTTATTTTACATGTTTGGCAAAGTAAACAGGTCGATGCAGCATCTTCATCTTGATCAGATAGATGCATTCATCAGCTGCATCGACGCAACGATGCTAAACTAGCTGGCCACAATTCTGCATCAATGTATCAGAGAGGATGCATCGACGTAGCGATGGTCACTGAAACAACTTCAAAGACTTGCTTCAACACAGCCGCTACATTGTCTCGACGCATCGATCCACATCCCATCTGGAAGAATTCTGCCTCGACACATATGAAGCACATGCCTCGACACATCAGTTTAGAACCTCAACTTGGAAGTCTGTGTAGTTAAAGTACCCAAAATTTTGCACCGACGGATCTATGCACATACCTCGACGCAATCAAAGGTTATGCACTTGAAGCAATCTACCAAAGATCCTCTTAGCAGGAGATGTTGATGCATCTCATCCCATCTTCATTACAGAAGCACGACTGTTAGTTTGAATTGGATTAAGGGAAACAACAAGAGATTAAGGATGTAAGTAAGTCTGTTTTCCTGAAAAATTGAACTAGAAAGCTCAAGAGAGTCTAAGCTCGTAACACCTGAAGTAGATCACGTGAGGTCACTCTCAACACTTGGTGCGAAAATTTCAGTCCATGTGTGTGACGACCAAGACTCCGGATATCGGGTAAACCCGATACCACTTGGAACCTGCGAAGCCTCCCAAGAGCGGTAAAGCTCCAAAGGGATAAAAGGTGTGTGTGAAGTACATTGAAGTTCCAGGTAAAGCATTAAGCAATTAATATTTCAATGATCAAGTTTGCTAAAGTAGCAGAAATAAAATTACATTTTTTGATTAATAATTTAAATTATAGAGTCTAGTCCAAATAAAGACAAGTACAGTCCAACAGAAAGGGCAACGTACCCTCAAGTCGGGGGAAGCCCGACGCAGGAAACTCTTGCAACTATGATCTGATGCACCGCGCCACGAACTACGAGGAAGAAGAACGACCACACCTGAAACGTAGGGGTGAGCCTCGTGTCACTGGCTCAGTAGGGGTTCCGCAGATCCCCACTGGAAACAACGTAGTAACACGCAAGACAACAGCACTAAAAAGTAAAGCAGGAGCAGAAGTAACAGCAGTACTAAACTACAACAGTAAAGTTGTAAAAGCAGGAGTAAGAACAGCTAAAAGAAAGAGTAAAGCCGTACCGAACAGAACCACGGTTGTCGGCAAACCCCGGCTCTCTAAGCTACTCCGAACAACAACAGAAAGGTGAACCCCGATTTCACAAAGTCGGGCGTTACCGATCCGCCGACAAAGCACTAGTTCCAAAGCGAAAGCCCATAAAAAATAGGCAAAAGCCTTAGAAAAGACCTACGGAGTCAAGAAACACTAATGCATACACAACCAGATCGTCGTGCATGCTACACTGACTTCGGGTGAAGCTAAGAATAGACTATCCGAAAAAGTCACGAAGCATGAGAGTCATACGTCAAGTGACAGAAGTACCTCCACTACAAGAAAATTGGCCTATAGCCACGAATTTTACCTACGCCTTCGAAAAACGTTGGTATATATAGCTTATTCCTACACTTTTAAAAATCTATAGGTAAATTCCCTACATTTTTTTATAATGTAGGTATATGCCTATCTTAGTCCTACGTTTTTTATAAAGCATCATAAATTGTTAGGTATTCCTACGATTTTGTGAGTAATGTGTGAATAGATCTTAGATATTATTTCATTTTTAATAAAATGTAGGAATAGATCACTTTAAAAAAAAAAAAATCTAAAAACGCAAGAATTGAGGGCGACGCGGATGGCGGCAAAATTGTTCCTCGATGTTTTTCATTTATGCTCGATTTAACATCCGATTTTCCTCAGATCACGCCAATCCTCTCCCTGCTTCTCTTCCTACCCCCGCTCCCTCCTTCGCGGTGGCCTGCTAGCTGTCGGGCCCTTCCCCCCACCTCCAGGCCCCATGGGCGTCACCGCTACGGCCAGGCCCCTGGGGGGGCATCGTGCGCGGAGAGAAGGGGAGGGGGGAGGTGATGGGTGGTGGGAAGGAGCCGTCGGACGAGCAGGTGGCGCCGATGTGGGAGGCGTTCTTGCTATTCGACACAGACGGGGACGGCCGGATCGCGGTGTCGGTGCTAGGGATCCTGATGCGGTCGCTAGGGGGCAACCCCACCCAGGCGCAGCTCAAGGACATCATGGCGCGGGAGGGCCTGTCTGCCCCCTTCGACTTCCCCCGCTTCTTGGAGCTGATGCGCAGGCAGCTCAAGCCCGAGCCCTTCGACCGCCAGCTCCGCGACGCCTTCCGCGTCCTCGACAAGGACGGCACCAGCTGTGTTGCCATCTCCGACCTCCGCCACATCCTCACCCGCATCGGCGAGAAGCTTGAGCCCGCGGAGTTCGATGAGTGGATCCGTGAGGTCGACGTCGACCCCGACGACAACATCTACTACGACGACTTCATTCTCCGAATGGTCGCCAAGTGAAAACTGACGCGTAGCGGTGGCCCGTTGTGCAGTGCAGGCCTCTCTTCTGCCTTTACTTTTTCTTTCTTGGTACACCACAATCAGTTGAGACAAATGAGAATGTCGTCGTCGTCGTCGTATAGGGTGAATTCCTATCCTATCCTAATGTTCATCTCTTATAAAATTTCTGGTATGTGCTATCATATGAATATTTTGACTAATTGTGATTTGTGATCTTTTTGTTGATCTACGTAAATATTAAGAAGATTAATATTGGTTAATTGAGAATATCACTTTGTGACATTTCTGTAAGAAAGATGTTAAAAATGGAGAAATGACTTTCTAATGTTTTGATGGTAGTAAATCTAGTAATAAGTAGAGATGCCATAAGAGACACCCAATGACCTTTTAGCTATTGCTTAAAATTTTGTTGTGATAGATTTTGCATCTAACTTCACATTTGTAAGATGTGATTCCAAAATATCTAACAGCCTATGTTGTGGAGTGGATGGATGGAGAAGATCTCTTGTCTCTCCTGTACACTAGTGGTTGTACTGGCATCCCAATGGTGACTCCTTTCTGCCTTTTATTATTGTTGTAATGCTTTTGTTCTTAAAGTACATGTAAACATGGAGTAGTTTCGTAGGCTGATTTGCATATAATAGGGGGTTATATTGCATATACTACAAGTAGATTTAAGTATGCATTTTACTACAAGCCCTCAGATATATTCTGGTATGCTTCTAAGGTTTCTTATTGTCAATTATCTTAGGGTTTGTCTTAAATCAGGTGAGTTTTTATCTCTTCTTTTCTGACCAAAAGTGCACTATTGACTGTGGATGGATTACCGGGCACAACTATGCTACATATGGCCCTCTGCTTAATAGAGACACAGCCACTAGAATTTTACTCTTTTTAAGTTCAGAGGCATTTAATTCTTCCTCAACAATGCCAATTCATATATCTGATCCTTCCTCCACGTCAGGCCAGGCATGTGGTCAATGGATTTCATCAGTAATTATTAAGCTTGGGGGAAGGATATAAGAGAAACTGCAGGAGTTGTTAAATAGAGAACAATATGATATTTAGAAGTTTTCCAGATGATTAGATGGGCCCGTTTCAGCAGCAAAAATGTTTTTCAAATTAAGAAAGATTCTTTTAGGAATTGGATGGTTGTTGTGTATATATTTTTTGGGAGCTTGTAGATTGGATTCCAGCATTTGAACAAGAATTTAGTTTAGAAAGACAGGCTCTGCTTTGAATTCAAGCCTTTTCCATGGAACATTTACTGCTCCAAGTGGACAAAATGTCTACTTCAGTTTTGCTATCTTTGTGGATCTTTTATCATCTTAATCTATGAGTATTATATAATGCCTCTTTTAATATTAAATGTGTGCATCCTATTGTTTCTTGTGTTTTTCAGAAATTATGTTGAAGCAGATACAATATGGTGGTGTATCTGTTGCACATAAAGATAGTTGTATGACACTATGACCTACTGCTTCGGAGATCAAAGCTTCATGCATATGTTTGTTTTTCATGAGAGTCCAAGGCTATGGCCAACAAAAGATTGCTGCATTGACACGAGAAATTCATAATTAAAATTTAAATGAGATATTTGCTGCATTTCATCCATGAGATGCCTTTTCTGGTTTCCCTTTTTGACCTTCCATTCTGTTATTTCTTTTATGACAACCGTTGTTCGTCATTTTTGGGATTATATTCTTCAGTCTTGTGTAACATGCCTTATCTAGTTCCGGAGTTCTAGAGCGATGAAAAGCCATCGTCTAGGAGGCCGGAGGGGGATTTGGCATGGCCTCAGGCTTTTGTCTCTGGCCCTGTGCCACCACCGCTGAGGGAGGCCCCCAACAAAAGAAATGTTATTAGGTGTGCAAGGGAGAGTGTGATCACTTTATGTTTGAAGGCCCTCCTAGAGTGGGAAATAAAACCATGATTTCAGCTTTGTTGTGGGAGTTTTTTGTTTCTGAGAAGTTAGGTAAATTGTCATTTAACCTGAACGTAGAATTTATAGGATTCTAGGAGCCCTCATATTCATTTTGTTGAGTTCTATTTTCACGGACTAGAGATGACGTGAAGGTATTTACATTGAAGGTAAGCAATGTATGTTTCTACACATACTCTATCTCTCTATCTCCATCTAAATCTATCTGTTTATCTCTATAAATAATTTTGATAGTAAATCACTTACTGTAGGGATAAATTGTCCCCAACATTAAAGCAAATGTCAAAAAATCTTCCCAGCATGTTGAGATCAATTTGCCTGAATTGCATGGTTATGAGAGGCATGCTAAAGTTGATTTGATAAAGGGGTCCCATGTTCTACTTCCAAGAACATTATTCTGCGTGATCATACAAATTATCAAGGTACGTGTTTACTAATCTAGAATTACAACCTGATAATGTGGTAACTTACAAGGTTGGTATCCTATATATCTTCTACCGAGAGTTTGCAACAATTGTTGTATATGAGACTATCAAGCTTTGTATAAACTTCCAACACTAAATCTTCTGGTTGATGGAAAAGTATAAAGTTTGCTCCAAAATGATATTTTGCTGCTCTGATTCTTCTAGTCTACACCCTGTGAAACATGTCTGCAAAGTTGTAAAGCTTCATCCACCTTCACAAAATGAGGTGATCTCATGAAATTACTTATTTCAGCAAAATGAATTTGTATATGTAACTTTTTCTGCTAGTGACATCATTTATGGAAACTCATTTTCTTTTCTCCGATTATTCATGTTTTGGAGTATATTTCCAAGAATGAGGGTATTGATTTACCCCACAATGTTGCAAGGAAAATTGCAGATAATGCAAAACAAAATCTTTGTCAAGCAATCCATTCATTTGAAGCTTCATGGGTTCTGAACTCATTCCAAGATCCCCATCCACGTGTGAGGTGGGCGGCAATCAATGCTATTGGGCAGTTGTCCACAGATTTCGGCCCTGATTTGCAAAATCTGTATCACCATCGTGTGCTGCCTGCTCTAGCATCAGTTATGGATCGAAGATTCCAGAACCCACGTGTGCAGGCAAGTATCTCCATTATCACCTATGCTTTGTATTTTACTCAGACTTTAGTTTTATGGTTTATAGTCAATTTACTCAATTTCTGAGAGAACATAAGGTAAATGTCTTCTCAAATTCTTGTACCTAATGTACCAGTCTACCTTCTCTTTTCAAATCCTTCTTTGACTACCAAAGAAAATTAGCTCAGGTGTTGCCCAGGTTTCTAAAAGGGTGATACAACTATTGATCTTCTTTATATATCTCTAGTAATAAAATTGGATCACATATGTGACATGTGCCTTGGACTTGGATTCATGATTTTAAATGATATCTGAGAAGTTTTTAAGAAATATGTCTGCTTGCTGGATGCATTTGGTGTTTTAAAGTCAATCATTGTTGTAAATATTTTACTATTTAAATAGTTATAAATATCCTATGGGAAGAGATATCCCATAGGATCATGTATATAACGTGTGCCTTGGGCTTGGATTCATGTTTTTAAATGACATCCTGGAGGTTTTTAGAAATAGGCTTGCGGAGTGCACTTACAATTTTTTGAAGTCCAACATGGTTATTAGTATTCAACTATTTAAATAGTTTAAATATTCTAAGGGAACAGATCCCATAGGATCACAATGTCTTAAAGAGTTCTTAAATATCCTATAGGATCACTTATATGACATGTGCCTTGGACTTGGATTCATGTTTTTAAGTGACATTTTGAAGGTTTTTGAGAAATAGGTTGCTTGCAGAATGCACTCATTGTTTTTTAAAGTCCAGCATAGTTGTTAGTATCCAACTATGCAAAGAGCTCTAAATTTCCTATGGGAGCATGTTTGAGAAAGTGAATGAAATATCTCATGAACAGTGGATCTGAAATCTTTTTCAAGTGGAGTTTGTAGAAAAAAATAAACATTCATATGATTGTATTGGCTTCCAATTTTTGAACAATGAGGCAGTTCCATATTTTTATTATTTATTGCTTTATCAATCTCTTATGTGAGTGGGACCTTGCATTTCGTTTAGGATATTGCATATAATTTTGAAGTTATAGTTTTTAGGGCTATTTTGTGAATGTATACAACTGCCTTTTCCTTTTGTGCATGACTTTGGCACATATACAACTTCTATTATTTCCTACTTATTTCTACCACATTCTCTTTTTCTGTGATTTTTAAGTTTTAAATAGGCTTAGTGTCCTATTCTCTGGTGTGCCATGTTTCTGGTTAAATGATATCATTTGAATTCTTTTGCTTTCACAGGCTCGTGCTGCTTCAGCAGTTTTAAATTTTACTGAGAACTGCACTCCGGAGATTCTGACTCCATTCTTGGATGGACTAGTTAGTAAATTACTTGTATTATTTAAGGTATGACTTTCCCTTTTTCTTTTGCAACTGTCATGCATTTGCTGCAGTTTTTTTTTGCATTTGTACAGGATATAATTTAAACTGGATGTTGTTCATGATAAAGTACTTATTATTAAATCTTTGTTATTCAGAATGGGAAGCAGATGGTACAGGAGGCAGCTTTGATATCCTTAGCATCGGTTGCAGATTTGTCACAGATGATGCGAACTCTTTAGTGGTGATTAGATTTATTATTCATACTATATCAATTATGATCTGACTTCATTCAACTTCATGTGACGGTTCAGGAACACTTTCAGAAGTACTATGATGTTGTGATGCTCTTTGTCTGAATCAGTTTGTTCCCTTCATTGCATTCACGGGATTGATCCCTTAATATATATTTTTACTAGGTAAAAATGGTTATGGCAATGAATAGACCTGATGTCTTGGACCCAACACTTCTCTGTCCTGGTCGATTAGACTGAAAGATTGAGATACCATTACCTTATGAGCAATCAAGAATGGAAATTCTTAAAATTCATGATGCTGGCATAACAAAACATGGAGATATAGATTATGAAGCAGTGGTCAAAGTTGCTGAGGTTCATTGGTTCTCCATCAATAAGATATCGGTGTTTCTTTTAGTTCATTTCTTTTTTAATTTATGTTGACATCTTCTCCCTTTTCTTTCAGGGTTTCAATGAAATTTCTTTCAAGGTTTTAATTTATATATGGTGTATTTTGTCATCTTCTGAAATTTTATATGTAAACCTGTTCATAAGCAATTCTTTTCTCATGGGTTTGCTGCAACTTTGTTTAGAATTAATAGCTAGCCATATTATCTGGAATAAGGAAAAAGACAGGTCTACACATCTTCCTTGATAAAGAAAATTGAGAATAGGGGAGGCTTATTTATTTTTTGGCATGGATTTTGCATCTAAAGGATTTTCCTTGGCCGAAAAACTATACCAAACATGGAAAAATATTTTTCAGGAGAACATCACGGTTCAGGTTTGTGCATTTTATCATAATTTATAGATGGCATCTCTTATTTACTAGATGGAGAGGACTTCTTTGGGGCATGATGAAACTGATTTGCACATTTTTAAAGCATTTAGTTTTTCATATTGTTGTTTTTATAGGTGAGATTAAAAAGTTTCAAACATATCATTTTTTTCATTTTCATTTTGCTATTTTTTTAGTTTCTTCTGATTTGTCCTTTTACACAGCTAAAGCAAGTGACATGTCCTCCTTAAATTCAGAGTTGTTTTCTTTTTCCTTGTAATAAGTTTGAATGCTTTTGTGGACAGGATCCCTCCAGCTTTGTTGATGCAGTTAGTGATCAAGTTAGAAAGATCTGTGAGGAAGTTGATGATGATTGGCTTAACCCATTTTTAGATGGCTGTGTAAAAGGGCCGGTTTCTAATTTATCTTAGGAACATGATGTTATTGCTGAGATTTGTAAGAAATCTAAGATTGGTCATGATGAAAGACCTATACATGAGGGGTCATTTATTTCCATTTCTTCTAAAGAAGATATGAGTGTTTCTCCATTACCAGTTATAGGGCAAGATGTAAGGAAAGAAGCATGTGAAATGCCTAACAAGAAAGTCACAATGGTTCCACAAGACATTGTAGTATGCAATTGCTTAAATGAAATAAGTGACGATCAAGAGGAAATTTCACCTAATTTTGTCAATCATCCAGGCCATCCATCATCAGCTGATGGAGTTCTTCTATCTGAGTACCCTGAGAATATAAGAGGAAAAGGATTTGGGCCATCAAATTTTGCCCTTCCAACTGAGGAACATGGTAGTTGCTATTGCATTCAGGGTCCATATTTTGACCATCTGTATTTGTTTGTCTCTATTTGCTATTTGATTCATCAAAAGCTATATTTTGACTGATCTTTTCATAGGGACCTCTACATCAGAAGAGGGAGTATCTTCAGTACAGTTTATTGCAGATGTGTATGAAGAAAACAGTAATTCAAGTGAGTTAGGGGTGCCTCTTTCACCAAGAGAACTTGGAATGCTTCCTGCAAAAAATAATTACTAACATGCCCAGTGCAACTTCTCTCTTTAGCATTGCCTTCATTTCTACTTGCCCTTCCAACTAAGGAACATGGTAGTTGCTATTGCATTCAGGGTCCATATTTTGATCATCTGTATTTTTCTGTCTCTATTTGCTATTTGATTCATCAAAAGCTATATTTTGACTGATCTTTTGATAGGGACCTTTGCATCAGAAGAGGGAGTATCTTCAGTATAGTTTATTGCAGATGTGTATGAAGAAAAGACTAATTCAAGTGAGTCAGGGGTGCCTCTTTCACCAAGAGAACTTGGAATGCTTCCTGCAAAAAATAATTGCTGACATGCCCAGTGCAACTTCTCTCTTTAGCATTGCCTTCATTTCTACTTGCAGATACATCGTAAACAGTATCCAATTGCATGCGTAACTAGAAGAGTATGCATCTGTTCTTACTTTTTTTTGGGTTGGAAGTCCTATTGTACTAACCTTGTATTGCAGCCTGTGGACGTCGAAAAAGAGAGAAGAAAAGGAACGTTCCTGCGGCATGGACGTCCTGACATCTCGAGAGCAAGTCGAAGATGGGAAGGCCGAATAAACCCCGTACCTCCTCCAAGCAAGATGAATACGTGCCCGACGCTCTGCCACCCAACAAAGAAGTCCCTCAAGTAGAAGAGACGGCCCCGGCTCCCCAGTCGGCAGCGTCGAAGGTCGAATCAGAAAGAAACCCGTGTAACCAGATGCGGGTTCGGCAAGTGTCAAAAATAACTCAGAATTATAAACTGAGGCTCAGGAGACTTCGAAATGGATGGCCCAAGGCAGTAAATTTAAACTAAGGCAGTACTAGAGGTCAAACGTACATCTGAGCTGGTTCGGAATCGAGGTGAAATCCCTTGACACTTAAACCGGTGCGGCTGTGCCTATATGGCCCTAAACCGGCGCGCCCTTTCCAATATCCCCAAAACCTGTGCGCCCCTCTTCTTTGTGCTAATCCGGCGCGCTGCTCTATTGTTGCTAATCCGGTGCGCTCACCCCCCGCGTCATTTTAGCCAAGTCAACCATCCCATCCAAGCTCCGACACTCTGTTTCGCATCAGTCTGAGCACATAGTGAGTGCACAGAGAACATTAAATGCTCTGAAGCCCTGTCTCCACCTCCGTTCGATAACGTAGTAGCATCAACGGTGAAGGCAAGCATCGATGGGGGCAGTAGCAGTAGCAGATCACCCAGCAAATCCGCAAACATCATGTCCTTGGATGAACAGCAGTGTACGACACTAACCAACAGTAGCCAGTGCAATGGGTTATCTTCCGATGTCATTGCAGACGTGGCAGAGGTGGCGGGAATCCTCTCCCCCACTGTCCGTTCTATAAAAGGCATGCTCCACTGAAGAAGAAAAGGGAGAGAGAGACTTGAACCCCCGGAGGGCGATTGAAAAAAAGAGAGGAGGCAGTCCAGAAGAGAGTCTAGTTCAGCTGGGAGTTCCCTCCGAAACGAAGAAGAAGCTCCATTCCCCTACGCCCATGAGGTGAAGAAGAAGAGAGTGAACGTGAGAGAAGAAGGGTGAGTTTGGAGGGGGAGGAGCTTGTGCTCTGTTCCCCCTTCCCCCACCGATGTATTCTTTTTCTTTCTCCAATGTATCCTCCTGCTCTGGGGTAAACCCCCCCTTCTGTAATTTTGTCTCCCTTCCTTCATGGATGAATAGAAAGAAAGGCTTTTGCACTATGCATATATTGTTCGTTTCCATTAGCCTTTTCCTTCCCCCTCTCTTTATCTTCTGCTCATCCAGGGCCCTTTGAAGCCTGCCTCTCTGTGGCATGGTCTTCGAGGGAACCCATGTGAGGGATAAACATTCTTAGCCTCCCAAGATGAATATCTATCCCGTCGGAGCTCTCGTACAAGTACTACCCATGAACTGCTAGAACCCCTTGAAGGAAAGTCCTCGGGACTTCTGCGTTCAACTATGGGACACCGGACTGCCGTTAGGCCACTCCGAATATTGGAGGTCATCTCGGAGTATTCCGTTTGATGATCCCCCATTCGTCCCAGCAAATCTCAGTACGGGGGAGATGCTGCCCAATTTTTGCAAGAATTGTGAACAATAAGAACGAGCTAAGTTCCCTCAGAACACGAACTGAACCTTGGAGTTCCTGAACCCTTTGATCGAACCACTAAAACTTCAATCTTAATAGATGAATAAAACACTTTGAAACCTTCAAATCCATTTATTTTTGCTAGGTGAACAAACAACTTAACCATCTGCTAGCCTGCGAGCCTTTGAAAAGCATAAAAAAGCCTAATCTGGTGCGCTCCTAATCCGACGCGCACTTATCCGGCGCGGTACCCCCCCGCGCCGCTTTAGCCCCACACTCATAAACCATTTTGCCACCTTTGGCTCCAAACTGGTGCGCCCCCTGCACGCCGGATTAAACCTTCTCACCAAAACCCCTTCCCACCTCTCACTCACATCCAAAACCAGCGCGCCCCTCTCTTTGCACCAAAACCGACGCGCCCCGTTCTTTGCACCGAAACCGACGTGCCCCTCTCTTTGCACCAAAACCGGCGCACCCCCCCTCCTTGTGGCTAAATCGGTGAACCCCCTTGTTCCACCTAAACCGGCGTGCCCCTTGTTCCACCTAAACCGGTGCGCCCCTCCTTGTGGCTAAACCGGCGCGCCCTCTGTTCCACCTAAAGCAGCGTGCCTCCCAAAAAAAATAAAATATATATATAATTAAACAAACGAAGAGAGGAATACGAAGCTAATAATTAATATTGCCCCTGTTATAATCTAAATTTTGTTCCGGGGGTGTTGGCAAGTTCGATCCGCGTGCGAGGGGGCATGTTGGCAAGTTCGGGCTTCATTTAACGATTCGCTTCTCCGGACTGTGCATGAAGAGAGAAGCAATGACGCCACATGGTATCAGATGTGGACCTCGAAATCCCCGGCATGGCCATAGTCTGAAACCGTCTCAAGCCAATAGTCTATCAACTTGACCCATTTTATCGGGACCTAGTCCCGCAATCCCATTAAACGTGCCGTACTCGTGGCAGGCCTTCGTACGGTTTATCATCGTCTTCGATGCTTCAAATGCGGACTCTCGTCCGAACAATGAATGGTCCATTAGTGACCGACATATACACCAGGATTTAATCCTGTATTTGTAGTAAACTTGTTGCACTCATGGCAGACATTTGTACGGGTATTTCCATTTACGTCGCGCCTTCAATACAGCTCTTTGTCCGAACATAAAGGGGTCCATGAATGACCAACAAAATCTGAATGGAATGAGACGGCTCTCGTCTTCCCCGAACCCTACATGTGGGAATATCAATAAGACCTTCGTGAGTCACGTTTGGACCTCGGGTTCGCCCCAACCATGGTCATTGCCTGACCCACATCCTAGGCCTATAGCCAGCTATCTCTATACACGTTTTTGTTTTGGAATCTAGTCTCGGGACACTTTCCCGCTGCCCTTCGGCGTCAGAAATATTAACGATGCCCACGCAAGCCTCGTTTGGACCGCGGGAGGCGCCCCCGGAATGGTCTTGACTCGATCTCGCACCGGGCCAATACACTCGCTGATTCCCGACCACTCTAACCGGGATTCAACCGAATGTCTCCTATCCCTTCGAACAATAAATTTACCGTACCCCAGCATACATATGCTCCGGTTCTTCCCCGTGACGATCACGATTTTCAGAAGCCGGATGCTCATCCGAATATCAAAATGGTCCCTTAAGTGACCGACATATTTCGAATGCTTGCTTCCCTACACATCGGGATTTTCGACTGATTTGAGATCGCTGTCGGCTTGTTTCTTTTGATATAGTTTCCTAGCCATGAGGCCCTGATTCCCGGTGATTAATCAAGGGTGTTCCCCTCTCCGAGGGGATGTAAATAAAGTCGTGGCCTTTATGGCATGGCGGGTTTTGGTCCCGACGCGAACCACACAATCGTCTGATTAGTCAGATCGAGCGCACAATAAATCATCACCTTGGTGACTGGCACGCCCACGCACTTAATAAACCCAATTAACAAATAAACAATGATCCAATAAAAAAGTATGTCCACACAGCCTTCTTAAAAATCCTTTTTAAAGCTAGTCCCTAGTGGGCTTTGAACCTTGGTCACCTGGGTGTACATGGAGGACCTTTTCCAACTGAGCCACTCCACGAGTACTATACGTCTCTTTATACATTCAACATCTAACTAATGCTTCCCAAATTGGTGGAGGACTGAGTTAATTATTCCTTCAAAGATAAGAGACCTTAGTACTCATCTCAACCTTTTGAGTGCAATTATATCATACTCTTTCCAAATTCTTCTGTCAAAGAATAACTGAAGGCTGTGACTTGTATGTTCACAAGATATACTTGAATGTATGATTCCTACAGTCTCTTGCACTCTGTGTATCATAGTCTTTGGGTATCATGCATTATTTTGGTGTGTTCACCAGATATATTTTGCATATTTTCTCATGATTAACGAGAGAAAGGTGAATTACTACGTGGAAAAATGAGAGTCCTACGTAGGGGTAGGGGCAAGGTGATGTAGATGTCCATTCTTCAATATTTTTTCTACCTTTTTAATTTATGTAGGATGTTAATCATTTATAATTGACCTTGACTTATGTATAATTGATGGGGAACAATTACCTTTTGATAGATTTTTTCCATAGTGGTTCAAGAATCAGTATCTATGAGTAAATTAATGTATGTTCTTCGTGGATGAATATGTGAGTACATGAATGTATGTTTTGGATGGATGAATACCTGCGAATACATGAATGTCTATTTTATGTTGATGAACATGGATGTGAGTGACACAATCAATGAATGTGAACATGAATGGATGTATTGTTATAGGTGATGAGAGCACATATACTAATAGGATTTTTTTTTAAAAAAAAAAGAAAAAATATTCCTACATTTTTTAATAAGTGATGCTAATACTTATTGAAACGTTTCTTCTACTACGTGGCTAAAGGTAATACATACGTTTTTTATAAACGTAGGTATAGGCTCTTATATGTGCGTGTATATATGTTTTTAACCTATGTTTTTGTTGGACTATTCCTATGCTTTGAGAGCATATGTATAGGTCGATATCTACCTACGCTTTTTGTTGGACTATTCCTACGCTTTGAAAGCGTATAGATAGGTCGAACTATACCTACGTTTCATAGAAATGTAGGTATAAAATATAGTCACTCGAGCAAGCGCCACACTATGAAAGCGTGGCAAGCAAACGTGGCTAAAGGCTTTACCTACATTTTTTGGACCTATACCTACGTTTTTTAAACGTAGGTAAAGGCCAATTTTCTTGTAGTGCTCCTCACTAGAAGAACAGCCTGACACGTCCACTGACGTCTTACACTACGCCACAAGTATCTCCCATACACCTAGAACAGCGATAACAGAGATACTCACATAGCCAAGTACAAGGAACAACAGTAACGAGTGACTAGTCAGGGTCACGCCCGTCGGCGCTTGTCCAAACGCCCCTGACCACGTGCGCACACACAAGCTCAATGCCTTGAGCCAGGCCTCTAGCTAGTTTTCCCCGCAGTAAGACACTACTGCAAAGCAAGGGGGCCCACAGAAACTAGCCTAAAAACTGTATATCGGGAACTGCCCCGCCACCACTCCTAGGTGGGCTGACACACAGGAAAGTATCGTCAGGCTACAACTAGTGGAGGCTCACTAGACATAGAGACTCCAAAACATCAATGTTGAAGTACGGACAGGCTAAGCATGCACTATCACACGTACTACGGAGCACCAAGCACAAGATAGCACACCATATTGCCACCAGACTCAGGACATACAACTAGACCTGATGACACAACGATCCTTGAGTCACAAGAATCGGGATCAAGATCATCACACAAAGCAGTAACATGCCGCCAATCAGTCTAATCCCTAAGCCGAAGTCACGGTAAAACACCGATGAAGGAAACAGCACAAGATATCCGGATCCACACATCCGCGTGATACGAATCAAGGAGACATGAGAGATCACTAAGACCCTCAAAACATATGGACACATAAACAAGGTAAGATAGCACCTCAAGGCATCCAAAACCATGTCTCGATCCATACAGGACCACCGAGACATTCACGAGGTCACATGTCAAACATTGGATCACACCAAGTTCACCAGAAACCAATAATGACTCTAAAGCAGTACGGAGCACTACTCGTTATAATGGCACTCTCGGCCACCCAACACATTGTCACAGCCCTCATAGGATATCCAAGACATCCACAGGACGATGGGCAAACCACAAGGTTAAGCCAAGACAATTAAAGCTGAAACTATCAGAAAAACAACACTAACCAGCACTCTGGGAAAGAGACGGTCATTCACCTGACCGCTAGGCAAACCAGACGGTCAGCCGAAGGGCCGCTACCCTCAAGAGAAAACCCAGATTTAAAACCCAGAAAAGCAGGAGCCTTGCGCTATGCCTGAGACCGTATCTTGCCAGAAAATGGTCTCCTCATGGCCGCAAGAGGGACCCTAGCGGTCACGCCTAGACCGCTAAGCTCAGTCAAACTCCACACAGTGAAACCAACTTAATCGGTCAAAACCATCAAACGATCTACTTAGAACCATTTCACAAAGCTAGGCTGTCACCCAAAGGGCCACCAAGGACACCATGCGGTCGGAGCTAGACAGCTAGCCCAAATCGACTTAAAAACCGTTGACCAAATTCAAATAAAGCTTAGCGGTCATCCACGAACCGCCACAGCCAGCCTTGCGGTCTATCGCACGATCGCTTAGCCAAACCGATAGACACACACAGCCTAGCGATTTCCAATGGACCGCTTAGGATATAGAAACGGTCTCTGAAAGGACCGCCAAGGCGATACGGCGAGAAAACCGTAGGAATGGCCAAATCCTGACCTTTCCATGCCCTGTTCGCCCTAAAACAAAGGGGAAACAATCCTAATGGCAATATGAACCTTTCACAAGTTGAAAGGGATCCAATCGACGCATAAACGAAAAGAAACGGGCGATTCTAACGAATCGACCCAAAATGAGTCACGTGGGTTCCTGGGCTCATATCGGCCCCAAATGACAACCGATTGCAACAGAAATGGTGGGAACTAAATGCTAACATGCCAGGGGTTCAAATGAAACTAACTAGGTAAGAAACCATCACCGAGAAAGGCGAACTCGTCTCACACCCCCCGAAGCATGATTTGCCCTAAAAGCTGGAAAACTCACTCGTTCTCGCACGGTTCAACTCGTAATCGCGAGGAAACACAGAACAGGAGTAGGGTATCCATCTCCCTACCTCCACCGAAATTCTCGCGGGCCGAAGCGACTAAACCACGCCAAAAATGTCACACGAACCACCCACGTCAGCTTTGAATCCATGAATGTGATCGCGCCAACACCACACCTCGATTCTCGTGCCATCATGCGCCACAGTAGCACCACGACGTTCTTGCCTCGCCCACCTCACAACGGTCGCGCGCCCCGTGGTGAGTGGAGAAGAGAGGAGAGAGAACGGAGAGAGAGTGAACGTGAGAAATGAGAGAGAGGAGAGAGGGTGAAGAAAAAAATAGGAAAAGGAAATTAGGAATTTCCTAATTTTCTTGAAATATGATTTTTGGCCCGAAAATTCACTAATTCTGAAAAATATGAAAAAAAAATCTACGCAATCCTCGGAAAGAGCATAACGCAACTGTAGCATCCTCGAGTTCATGAACTCAATAGTAAACACACCACAGGGTTCCGTAACTTGTACGAAAGAAAAACTTGCGTGGATCGTAAAACACAACTCAAGACCTACAAAAGCGATCCGAAAGCTCTCCAATACAGATCCGAAAGACCAAGGGCATTACAGCCTCCCCTCCTTAGGAAATTTCATCCTCGAAATTAAAGGAGCTAACAAGAAGAAGCACGGAAGAACAAACCCAAACAATGGCCACGCTCTCCAAGCACCAGCTAACCTTAAACACAAAACACGATAACACAATTCTCGAAAAACACAATTAAGAGGAACACTGCCAGACCATAATCACAAGCACACGCTCTGGATCTCAAGACACATCGATCCACCAAACAAGCATGGCACACAAGTGAACACAAGTCCAACACCTCCGAAACACCATGGCAATATCGCTTACGTCTCACAGAGAAAGGAGACACGACCCATGCCGCGAAATAGCTACCGATAAACCACATGGTAGACACAACAAGCATAAGCTTAAACATGAAAACATAGTCCTCTCTGCTGACTGCTCCAAATCACCGACTTCCATGCCAAGAACAACAATGAAACCTGACACACAGAATGCCAACGACAGCACTGGACCACGAGAATAATCAAGTCAGTCCTCATTCAAACATTACATCTGATTCGAGTCGCATGCCAACAAAAGAGTACAGCAAAACCAACCGACAAGGCCTCGGTCCATACAATACCAAGTCAGACTCACAAGGAACTCCTCCCAAGCTGAACACAATCATCAACAATAATAATTACACATGTAGAATCTCGACTCCGTTTTCAACACAGAACCACGGGACACAACTGCAAGCTGGGTGACATCAATGTACATTATAGCTGAACACACGGCTAAGATATACAAGCCACGCTACGAACAACTCACCAACAAGGACCCACAATAATCCTCGGATAATGCATCTCAAGGACCACGATCCGTCCTGAGAGCATAATTCCCAAGAAAAATATAGAGAAGAAAAGGGTACTTGACCAGCATATATGCCAACATATTCCCCCAATCCTCACGCATTCCAGTGCCAACTACCACATAGCCTCCAGTACGGCACGATAACCAACAACATCCAGGCACACATATAGCCAAGATGAAGTCGCATCGAGGAAACAAACCTCTCAGCCAGTCAGAATCTCCCAACCAAAAGATCTGCGACCCGTGGGTTATAAGCCCACACGCTTCCACTGCGCACTCATACTGTTGATATTTATTTGCCTATCTTTGATCTTACTTATGAGGTTTGCTAAGTAATATGGCAAGATGACAAACAAGCAATCAAAGATCTGCTCAAACCTATGAACATGTGAACATGAACCTAGGCAATCATAGCTAGCTCTAGCATGGGCATGCTATCTCAATCAAATTACGCTAAGGAAAAGAAAAAAACACACGCCGGGGCGTGGAGCAAGGAGTAAATGAAAACACACCACTAGGGGTGGAACAAGCAAGGAAATAAAGATGTTGATGAAGGAAATAGCTATTGCCCAGTACCAAGGAAAGATGTGATCGCCACCAAGGTAAACACAAGTCAAAGACTCGAATATACCTTGGAAATATGTGGATGAAGCACCCGCCCACGGGAGAGAAAACCAAAGAAAGCCTGCAGATCAGCTTGGAAGTAACGGCCAGAGACCCGTGCGTTGCTTGAAGTAACGGTCGCACCCTAGACCGCCAGAAGAGGGTGACGCGCCTGCACCAGACCGTCAGATAACCTGCAGTAGTAAAGCTTGAATTCTTTTAACTCCAACTCTTCCAGCCGGCTAGAAGACTTGGGCCTCGTACTAATGAACCTGTAAACCTGCCAAAGAAGTAGAAAGACAAGACAAGACAACCTCAATCAGCCCTCTTTGCAAGCATAGCATCAATTCTTAAAGAACTTAAGAGCATCAAAAGGAGAGGGAATTACCGGGGAGTTTTGGTTTTCTAACCCCTCTGGGCGTTTTTAAAAGTTGGGAGGATGTTTGTATGCTTAGAACAACAGTGAAAAACGTGGAGGAGGAGGAGGGACAATGCTTTGTTTGAAAAGACCAAGGAAGAACTCAAGCATGCAAAGATGAACTTGAAAGACCAAAACAAAAGTACTCCCTTGACTGGAAGATGGATGGACGTGGGAAGCAGCTCCTCCTGGATGAAGATGGCTCCTGGGTTCGGCAGCACTTCGTCGTGAATTGAAATCTCCTCCTCCTTGGCCATGAATTCAAGGGTTCTATTTATAGGCCCTCAAAACTCGTAGGTCGAGTAGAGGATAATTCAGCACGAAAAAGGGATAAGTCTTAGCAAATCCTTGAGGATAATATCACCAAGAGTCCACAGAAACAAACGGAAAGTCCTGAGGATCGGATTAGAAAGAGATAAGGTCAATCCACGTTCTTATCTCAAACACGGAGTAGCAGAGAAAAGGCCTGAACTGCCAGGACTCCCGGAAAGAAGTAACGGCTGCACGATAGACCGCCACTTGGAAGTAACGCATCAAGGAACATCCGTTACTTTCAACCTTACCCAAAGAGACAAGATCAACGGAAAGAAGCCCCAACAAGCTGGACTTTTCAAGGAAATGACGGTCAAGGCATAGGGCGTCATAGGGAAGCAACGGCTGCACGACAGACCGTTATTATCAACGTGGATTCAACAGGATAAGCACGGAACACGTGGCCTTAAGCCTTAGGACTCTTCAAAGAGTAACGGTCTAAGATCCATCCATTAGAAGGAAGTGACGCACCTGTCTGGGACCGTTATTTAGCATTGAGATTCAAGAAAGAAGAGAAGGGTTTTGCTAAGCTTTATCCAACGAAATGCCACCGGGAGCCAATTCTTTATCCAGGAAAAGACCCAAGAAACAGGTTTCAACTGATCAGGAGACTCGATGAAAAGCGAACAACTCGGAGCATCATATTGAATGAATAAGGAGATGACCCGACTTATGGGTATAAAACAGGTGTCAACAGATGCCCCTCCTTAACGTCCTCTTTGCGGGGGAGTGAGCGGAGGTGATGCGGAAGTGAAATGGGACATGGAGGTGAAGCGGAGATGAAGCGAAGTGTATCAAAAAGAGGGCGTTAAGGTAAACAACACCCGTTCTTTACCAACAAGCGACAAGAATTTTCTGGAAAACTTCAAATTGATCACAAGGAAATAGCCAACCAAAGGATGCAAGTCTGGAGGAATTAATTAACTAAGGAAAGGAAACACGGCTAGCCGCCGGAGGCAACGGAAAGGAAAGAGACTAAACTCCAGACAGGAATTTTTAGCAAACCAGATCAAGCGAACAGATCGAAGGAAAACCTTCTAATTCAGAGTGGAATGATTCTCCTTATTCGGGATTAAGAACACAGCTGTTCACCATCACTGAGATATCTTGAACAGATGAAAATTCATGAATGCTCAAAGAATGCGTATGATGCATGCTGGGCTAAAGGAAAAAAAGAAATCATTAAAACAAATGCAAAGAAAGATAAAAATAGCAAATACTCGAGAATAATATTACTAGATTGGAGAAATCAGAGTCAGGACACCATCTGCAACCACGGCGTGCAAGACAGAACCATCGTCCCCAAATTTTTCAATCTAACGGCCTATCCAACAATTAAACATGTGAACTTAGATCATCATCATTTTTGTTTAAGGGGAACATCAGATCCCAGGACACATGAATGACCAGCCGGTTCTCGAGGTAATATATAATAAATAGCATATAGTAATGCATTAAGGGAATGAGGGAATGATATACAATACCTGACTTACCTGCCTGACGAACGGCCAAGTATGACTTTCTGTTCATAGTCTTTCATGAAAGATAGGTTAGCCAGACAATAATCATGATAAGAATTAGGCATAACCATAAGAAGCATCAAATAGGAACATCATATAGACAATAGGGTTTGTTCAAGCATCAATTAGACCTTCCAATTCATCAAGAAACTTGCAAGCATATAACGGTCAGATGTAAGGGCGTCACAGAAAGTAACGGATCATACCCAGTCCGTCATAAATGAGGCGGTTCACATTCTTTAATAAAACAGTTCAACACATGTGACGGCCTTAATCAGGAGCGTCAGGAGGATGTGACGGCCGGTCGATAGACCGTCACATTTCCTGAGATTTCAAAAAAAACAACCGAACGGTCACGGCCCGTTCATTCCGTTCCAATCAACCAAAAACCCTAAAAAAACCGAGAGCTCCGGCGACCACCGTCCCCACCACCCCAATGGCCGGCGACGAGGCACCCCAGCCGCCACCAAAGAAGAGAGAGAGAGGGAAAAGGATGGCAATACGGCGGCTTCACTGCCGGATTGAACGGGAGGTGATCCCGCCGGTGGAAGAGGAACAACCGACGAGGGGAGGCCAAACGGAAGAAGAAGAAGTTCCCACGACTACGGGGGACGAGGGGGAAGTTCCCTTGGGTGCAGAGGAGCCCAAGGAACCAAAGAAGAAGAAGAAGAGAGCCATGGACCACGAGGTAGGCCCTCCGCCCTAATTTTTCAAATTTGATTTTTTTTGTGTTTATTTATGGATGCATGTGGGGGATAAGGGTAGAAATGGGTCTACGAACCCATTAGGAACAATTGTAGGCTATTTGGCCACAGTGGGAGACCACGGGGATGCAAGGGAAAAAATTCCCAAACGCAGAGAATGTGACGGTCCTGCCAGCGACCGTCACTCCCCTGACGCTCCAAGCTAGGGCCGTCAGAGACAAGCGACGCCCCAACCCAGGGCCGTCACTTCTGCCAGGGAATTAAACTGTTTTTTAGGGTTTTCAATTTTCAAATTTTTATTTTTGTTTTAAATTATGGATGTTTATGCAATGATTACATGATGCAAATTGACTAACTAATGATTCTAATATGCAATGCAGGGAAAGAGGAGATCACGGATCTCCTGGCTTCAGATCCGGGCAGTGTACCAGGCATTGCCCGATTACCAGAGAGAGAGACTCGCCGAGATGGGATTCGCCGAGGTGCTCAGCATCGAGGTGATCCGGATGGACACGCCACTGCTATACGCACTGCATGAGAGATGGGACCCGATCAGCCGAGCTTTCATCTTCCCGTGGGGCCACATGATCCCCACATTGGAAGACATAGCGAGGATTACAGGATTGAGAGTCCACGGCTCCGCAGTGACCGGATGGACGTACGGGGACTACCGGGAGATAGCGCAGCAGCTGCTCGGGCTAGATCTGATCAGGCCGGGGCAGTCCTCTTCCCAGCTCGCGAGATCAGTGCTGCAGGAGAGTTTGGGATTGAGGGGAGTGGCAATCACCGTAGGAGAGCTGCCGGAGGAGCATCTGGGTAGAGTGATCGACCAGGTGCGCCCTCGCGTGGCGGCAGAGGCAGGAGCAGAGGGAGATAGAGTGCTCAGGCGCTTCCTGATGCTACTGTTCGGGAAGCTCCTGTTCGTGACTCGGGCAGACGTCATCAGCTGCAGACTGCTGCCGTTGATAGAGGATTTGAGCAGAGTGAGGAAGTACGCATGGGGGGCAGCCGTACTCGCGTTCTTGTTCGATTCCCTGAGCACCACGGATCGCCAGACCATGCTGGGCGGCTTCTCACCTTTCCTACAGGTAAATGCACTTAAAATGCTTTCTATTATGCCATGTTTATGTTTATGCAATGATTTATGCAAATGTCTTGACTTCTAAACGCAGGTCTGGAGCTATATGTACCTCCCAGGTATTGGGAGAGGCGCGCTACTCCATCCTGGCCTCATACCAATCGCGAGGCGATGGTCGGTGGCGAGGGACACGGGATCGATCCTCAGATTGACCCGGACGATCGAGGACGACCTGGACTCCTACCCACACACATCGGTAAGCCCGAGACTCAAAATGATTTCTATGTGCTTTATATGCTGACAAATGCTGACAAATGCTGACAAATGAATGAATGCAACATGCTTTCAGGTGAGATGGACCCCGTACCGCAGCGAAGGCTACATAGGACAGCCGTGGGTGGAGGCGTCCTTATCGTACCGGGGGCGAGACATATGGTTGCATTGCATCCATATCATCGAGCCTCTGCACTACAGGCTGATCCTGCGGACTCGAGGACTACACCAGCCCGAGGTGGCCTTTCCGCATCGCAACGATGACCACCCAGGCAAGTCAGCGAGGGGCATCAGTGGAAATGTGGATTGGCGCGCCCGGAAGGCGAAGTACGTCCTCGACTGGAGGCACCGAGGCAGGGCCGTGAAGGAGCGGGACGAGAGCGACGAGGCCTACCTGAAGGCCTTCGCTCGACACTACGGCGACCGGGTATACCGAGGTACCCGACGACCGGTATGCAACTCTAAACCTAAAAAACCTTTCTATATGAACCTGCAAGATGATGGATGCTGACTTATGCTTTCTAAATGCAGCTAGACCCAGAAGGACGGATAGCCGAGCTAGAAGGGCTACTCCACTCCACCATCCAACAGCGGGATGGGTATCGCTCTGCCCTGGAGCTCCTGGTGAGACTTAAAAACTTAAATGCTTATGATTTATGGAATGATGTTCATGATGCAAATGCAAATGTCAACTAACTTATGAATGCAGCGGGCTGAGGGAGCCCAACGAGCAGGACCAGATGCCCCGTCATCATCCTCGCAGCCTGCGGGAGATAGGACCGAGCGGGATGCTGACTTTGCTCGGGCAATTGCCCGGGCCGAGGAGGCGGAGGCCACCCTCGCGGAGCGGGTAAGAGACTAAAAAACTTATGATTATGCCTGATTAAATGCTTTATGACTAATGATGTGAAAATGCAATCTACAGGCGAGGGATCTAGCAACAGCAGTAGCCGAGGTAGAGAGAAGCAGGGCCGAGACTGATCGAGCCCGAGCGGAGATGGAGCTGGTACGGGCAGAGATGGCCCGGCAGAGAGCGGAGACCCTGCGACGCCCAGATGATCCAGAGACGGAATAACTCCGGAAGGAGTTAGCGCAGGCGCGAGCTGAGGTGGAGGAGCTTCGGATCGGGACAGCTGACTTGGATCGCTACCGGACCGAGGCACGAGAGACGCGGCGTCAGATCTTTACACTGAAGATCGAGCTGCGGACGTTGGAGCGGACGGTGCGGATGATCGGCCGGGGACCGGAGCGAGGTACCTCCCAGAGTGGGATACATAGGAGCGCTGCCCCTAGCGGCTCAGTAGGGGACTTCCTCGTCAGCTCCTCCGCCCGGCGGAGGAACGAGAGGGCAGAGAGAGGACAGCAGGAGGAGAGTGCTTCCATAGCACCGCCACCCAGGAAACTCGAGGGTGGAGAGGATGAGGGTGGCCCGGCGGATAAGCCGGCCGAATGATGCCCTTTTTTATGTTTTTTTATTTGCATATAACTTTTAGCAAAGATGGAATGCAATTATCTTTTTCATTTTTCTGTTTGGTTTTAATTCGATGCGAGCGTGCATGAATGAATGTGAAATGTACAGGATGGATGAAATGTGGATGAATGAATGAGATGCATGCCGGAATGCATGTATGAAAATGGGAAGAAGATGAGGTGTATAAATGTGAAAGACCGCCAGGTCTAGTCAAGGATTAAAGGAATAGCTTGAACCCAGCAGCAGAGAAAGCGACGGTCTAAGCTCTGACCGTCATAATCAAGTGACGCTCTGGTGAGAGACCGTTAATCATCAGAGGCCCACACGGGCTGTGGGGCTTCAGGATAAACGACGGCCAATGGATGGTGCGTCAGAGACAGATAACGGCCAAGGATCAGACCGTTGATCATGGCAGAACGTTAGTTGGGCAGGGCAACTAGCAGGAAAATGTGACGGTCTGAAGGGGACGCGTCAGAATCAAGAGACGGTCAGAAGAAAGACCGTTAGGAAGCGTTTTAGCCCAGAAGAGAGGGAACTGAGTGGCTGAGAATGTGACGGCTCAGGGATAGAGCGTTACAGAAAGCAACGGTAGACCCTACGACCGTTACTCCCCACAGAACATGATTCGGTGAATTGAAACCCACAGAAAATGTGACGGCCAAGTGCCGGCGCGTCAAAGTGAAGTAACGGCCGCGCGACGGACCATTACAATCTGGGTTGTAATCCGAATCGGATTGAGCCGTGGGAATTAAAATCCGAGGTTTAGCCACTTAAACCACCGCTAGAACTTATCCTAGTTGAAGATAAAACCTTCTAGCCCGAGCCTTACCCTTCCAAAGTTAAATACAAGCCTTGGCAACTTAAAACCTTAATCAAAATCGCAGCTTTGCTAAAACCTCTGTTCTAGGGTTTGAAGAGTTCCTCCAAAGGGCAGAAAACATGATGAAGAGGAGCTTCGAGGTGATGGCTATGGAGGAGAAAGCCCACACCGGCCCTAAAGCTGCAAGGAAGGAACATGGAGAGCTCCAACGACTAACCTCAATTCCCAAGCACTTAAGCTCTAACGTCCAAAGAGTGGTAAGTACTTATAACTTTATCCAAAGTTCAGAATTTTGCTGCACTTATTCTTTTCATGACTTCCTTCTTTCTTTCTTCAAGCCCCTTCCCGGCCCAAGGTGTTATTCCAATCTAAAGTGGGTGGCTCCCATGGTAAAGGCACTTCCCATAGAGGTCACATCCATTCTCAAAGCATGGCACCTCCAACCTCTCTTGGTTTTAGGCAAGAATTTCCAGAAATTGTCTTTTGATTGGCCAAGCCTTTCAACACTTGTGGAACTATGGCATCCACAAACTCATACTTTCATCTTCCCTTCCTTTGAAGCAACCGTCCTATTGGAGGAGGTAGAAACCTACCTAGCCCTTCCTAAGACCAAGGTGGGGGATGAGGACGGGGTTTGCTACACAATAGAGCCTATTGACCCGTCCTTAATTTTAAGTGACTTCATTCATAACCCGAAGGACGTGAGGACCATGATCAGCTCACACCACGTTCACCTGATACCCTTGGCCCAATGGATAGTGTCTCATTGTAAAAATAAGTGGGAGAGACATGAAGCAATAGCCAAGGCGGTAGCGGTTTGCTTGTGTGGAGTCTTTCTTTTTACCACTACCGACCACCTCTTAGATATCCAAAACCTTGGTATTATTAGTGGGCTATGGCGGGGTATGTCTATCTCTCAAGCGGTCCTCTCATACCTCTATGAAGGACTAAGCTCGGCGTGCCTAGGAGGGCTTTTGTTTGGTTCTATGATACTCCTTGAGTGCTGGATAGGAGTGAGAGTCAAATTCCTTCCTAAGGAAGACATAACCTCAGCAAGCCGGATCTTCGGGAGCCACCCTCTCTTCTTCATTGGAGGGGCATTTGGATATTCTCCTCAGGTTGAATGCAAGACAGCGGATAAGAAAACTCGGGATGAATGGCGCCTTTTCTTCAATACTCTTCCAATGGACAAGTTCATCATGCGACCAAGAGTCCTCCGAAGTGCTTTTCTCAAAATACAGCGGCGCCAAGGCCTCGACCTCCAGCTAGTAGGGAGCACTACCATGGCGATCTACAACCCGCACCGATGCCCTCTTCAGATCGGATTACCACGAATTAGCGTTTCTGCACTATCACACTACCCTCCCCTTCTACCTAGGAAGATGGGGACCGAGGAAGATGAAAGAGCGATTCAGAACGCGCTGACCATGTGGGAGATCAGCAAGGTGCGTCCGTGGCAGGCAGAGGTTGAAGAGGATGATGAAACACGCCGAGATTATGTGAAAGAATTGAGGAAGATCCGCCCTCTTGCGGATAAGAAACTGAATGTATCTTGATTTTCCTTTTTGTTTATGAGAGATATTTATGTTATGGACAATCAAATTTGATTTTATCAAGATTTATATTTCATTAATCTATGCTTGAATGAGATGAGATTGCCATAGTTGAAAGATTTTGAGTTCCATAGTTGAAAGGCTATATTGATATGAGTAGACAGGGCTTCTGGAGGATATGACGGATGTGCACTGGGCCGTTACATGGAAATAACGGTTCTGCGACAGGCCGTCAGAATGGGAGTAACAAGAGCCCAGTCTCTGAAGAATGTGACGGATGGGTCTTGAGCCGTTATTTTCAAGTAACGGTATGTTCCCAGACCGTCATAATGATGGTTTATTGGAAAGGAAGAAGGCCCACGCCTGAAGGAAGTGACGGTCAAAGATGGGCCCGTTACATGACTGTAACGGTCTGATGCTGGCGCGTTACACACCTGAACCTGCATAGTTGTGAACTTTTACTTTTGGGCTTTCCCCTGTATTCTGCACACACTTTAGACATGAAACAAGTTAGATCTGTTCTTAGACTCAACCCCCTGCCTTGAGGCAAGTTAGATAATGACCGTTTCTTAATATTTGGTCAAGGGGTGGAGCCTTATTAAATAGGCGAAAAACATAATGAAAATGCGATGCATGCTATGCATATGATGGTATTTTGGGGGGTTTCGGAAAATACTTAATGTTTTGGATTTTGAAAATATTTGTTGTTTTTGGATTTTGAAAATATTTGATGTTTTTTTTTTGGATTTTGAAAACATTTGATGTTTTTGGATTTTAAAAATATTTGATGTTTTTGGATTTTGAAAACATTTGATTTGATGTTTTTGGATTTTGAAAATATTTGATGTTTTTGGATTTTGAAAAACCAGTGCCTCTCTAGCAACACGAGACCTCCCTTGTTTTACCTTGAGTCTCGAGACCGGCGTGCAAATAGTGTGACAACCCCTGGCCGAGACCTGGTCATTGTGACGGTGTTTTTACCAACGCCATACCTAGGGTACTCGTCTCAGTCCTAAAAAAAAAAGAACATGGGGGTAAGCTTAGGCCAGATATGGGAGTTTTTAGAACTTGATTCCCTCACCGTACAACCTTATTAGAGATTTGGTCTGTTGTGCCGGGGCTTTTTTATGTCCGCCATCGAACCTTTGTCCACTTAGGCACGCATGCGACCGGGCTCATAACGTCCCGCGGGGAACTGTACTGCCACTCTTGTCATGCCTAATTTTCTTTTTCCTTTGGAGCTTTTGAGGATTCATTCACAGACTTTGAGATGATGCTTTTGATTGCATGGTAAAGAGCACTCCTTTTCTCTTCCTTTCTTTTCTTTCTTGTGGCGTCAGGTCATAACGGACTTGCCCCTATTTGAGACCTCTTCTCGTTAGGGAGTTTGGATTGGTTGTCTCCTCCTTATTTACTCCTTGCCCCTGGATGCAGCCGAAGAATGAAACGTACAGGGACTTTGACTTTCCCCCAAAGCATGGCCAAGGAAAAATGGTGTCTTTTAAACAATGAGCCCGACCAGGGGCGTCGTGTAGTGTGTGTTTGCCTTACTCAAGACTCTCTTTTTTGAAGATAGGGAGGCAGTTCTTATTGCCGAAAAAGCACATGGTTTAGATTTTTAAGGAAAGAAACGCTTAAGATACAACCCATTCCACGGGTGAAAGAGCTCCTCACCTTCCGCGTTTACTAAACGATAAGCATTCCCTGGATAAGCCTCCTTTATTACGAACGGCCCTTCCCAGTTAGGTTGCAACTTGGACTTGGGACCTGCAGACCGAATGAATTTGCGTTTCAAAACAATTTCACCCTTACAAAATTTTCGTTCAATTATCTTCTTTTGAAAATAACGCGAAACCCTCTTTTGATAAACGGATACGTGATCGGCCGCGTTCATCCTCTTCTCATCTAAGAGTTCCAACTGGACCAGCAACGCCTCTCGACGTTCATCGAGATTAAGTTCCTTATCGAGCTGCACTCTGAGGGAAGGGATTAAGATCTCGTATGGGAGCACCGCCTCCATCCCATAAGTTAAAGAGTAGGGAGTTTGTCCCGTAGGGGTGCGGACGGAGGTGCGGTAAGTCCACAGAGCTTCCACCAATCTTTCAGGCCAATCAGAAAATTTATGTGCTTCGCATGTTTTCTTAATGATTTTAAGAAGGGTTTTATTAGTGGCCTCGGCTTGACCATTGCCTTGAGGGTAATATGGAGATGAATGATGCAGTGCAATATTGAACTTCTTACAGAGGTCCTTAAGCTCTTGGGAGACGAACTGGGGCCCGTTGTCGGTGATGATGCTGCTTGGTACTCCGAACCGCGAGATGATATTCTTCATGATAAAGCGGCACACCGTTGTAGCTTTGATCTCTGCGTACGCCTCGGCTTCAGCCCATTTGGTAAAGTACTCAGTGGCGGTGAGGATAAAGGATTTTTGTTTGATCTGAGAATTGGGATCACCAAGTGGGCCGACAACGTCGAAAGCCCACATAGAGAACGGCCAAGGAGCAGTCATAGGATGGAGGGATGAAGCTGGAGAGTGAATTTTATCAGCATGGAGTTGGCATTTAAGACACCTCCGGACATAGAGGGAGCAATCTTCCTCTAGAGTGGGCCAATAGTAGCCCTGCCTAAGGATCTTCTTTGCTAGAGCCTGGCCATTGACATGACCTCCACACTCACTAGAATGGACTGCCTCAGCCACTTTCCAAGCTTCTACATCATCTAAGCATCTCATGAGCATTCCATTAGTGGCACGCCTATATAATTCTCCTGCGATGATAGTGTACCTTGCGGCGGCTCTTCTTATTGCTTTACGCTGCTCGGCCCTTGCCCCTTCTGGGAACGACCCTTCTTTGCAAAATAATTCGATTTCATGGTACCAAGGCAATTCTTCTTCGTCCAGAATCTCCTCTAGTTCTGTTAACGAAACTTCCTTGAGATCCTCCTTCTCAACTTTCGCCTCTACAGATTTCCTGAGGTTGATGAACCAAGGATCTTGAATGGAGGGTGCGTCCAATCTCTGGACGATGATGGTCTCAGTACTGCGACTGAGAGTGAAGGATAAGGAGGAAGCAAGGGATGCCAAAGCATCAGCGAGAATGTTCAAAGAACGGGGAGTATGGATATAGATGAGCTTACGGAATCGCTTAGCGAGGAGCGTGACCAAATCTTGATAAGGCTTGAGCTTAGGATCACGAGTACGGTAAGTTGACAGAACTTGCCGTAGGAGGAGCTGAGAATCTCCTATGATGTTCAGATAACGCGCGCCTAGGAGATAGGCGTGCTTCAAGCCGGCCAGGAGAGCCTCATACTCAGCGATGTTATTGGTAGCAGGGAAGCGAAGTTGATAGGCGAAGGGGATGGTTACTCCCTCTGGAGTAAGCAAGACAGCCCCGATCCCTTGGCCTTGAGAGTTGAGTGCATCGTCGAAGTGCAGAGACCAGAAGGGATGATTAGAAAGGACAGAGAGATGCTCATCAGGGAAATCGTCCTGAATGGAATCGGTATGAGGAATAGGGAGATGTGCAAGATGCTCAGCAATGGCATATCCCTTGACTGCCTTCTGAACGACAAAGGTGATGTCAAACTGAGAGAGGAAACTCTGCCAGCGAGCTAACCTACTAGAAAGAACACGCTTTTCTAGGAGATAACGGATCGGGTCCATTCCAGAGATCAGCTTAACTGGGTGGGCGAGAAAGTAATGTTTAAGCTTCTGAGCTACCCACACTAAGGCGGCACAAGTCTTCTCCATAGCGGTGTACTTGGATTCAGCTGGATTAAACAACCGAGAGAGGTAGTACGCAGCCCGCTCTTTCCCTTCATCATCCACTTGTGCTAAGACCGCCCCTAGGGAGTCCTCAATAACCGAGATGTATAGGATTAGGGGTTTCCCAGGGACAGGAGGTTGCAGAACCGGGGGATTGGTCAGGTACTCTTTGAGGTCCTCGTAGGCCTTTTGACAATCTTGATTCCATTCGAATTTTACCCCTGCCTTAAGTAATTCATAGAATGGGCGGCATCTATGAGAATGTTGAGATATGAATCTCCTAATGAATTGCAGCCGACCAATCAATCCTCGAAGTTCCGTTATGTTCTTCGACGGAGGCATGTCCATGACGGCCTGTGCTTTATTAGGATCAATCTGGATCCCCCGTTTGCTTACTATGAACCCTAGCAATTTCCCTGAGGAGACTCCGAATACGCACTTCTTCGGATTCATCTTGAGCTTATACTCCCTGGCTCTCTGCAGCACCTTAGCCATGATAGAGGGGTGTTCTTCTTTTGTCCTTGACTTCACCAAGATGTCATCCACATAAGCTTCCATGTATATGTGCATCATGTCGTGGAAAATGGCCATCATTGCCCGTTGATAAGTGGCACCTGCGTTCTTCAACCCAAATGGCATAACCACATAACAATACGTGCCCCAGGGCGTGGTGAAGGAAGTTTTCTCTTGATCTTCCGGGGCGAGACGGATTTGATTGTAGCCCGAGTACCCATCCATAAACGACAGAGCTTCATACCCGGCAGTGTTATCCACTAGGACGTCTATATGGGGTAGCGGGAAATCATCTTTGGGACATGCTTTGTTTAGGTCCCTGAAATCAATGTATATGCGCACCTTTCCATCCTTCTTGAGGACAGGGACTATGTTCGCCACCCACTGGGGATATAAGACTACTCTGACGAACTTGGCCTTGTATAACTTATCGACTTCTTCTTTGATCCTTAAGGCCATGTGGGGGTGAAATCTTCTTGACTTTTGTTTAACAGGTGTTGCCCCTGGTTTAAGCACGAGTCGATGTTCCACTAAGGAGGGGTCAAGACCTGGCATGTCCTCATAAGACCAGGCGAAAGAATCGCTGTACTCCCTTAGAACCTTAATTAGATCTTCTTCTACCTGCGGCGGGAGATCAGCTGAAATAATGATAGGCCTTGGGTCTTCTTCTGTTCCCAAGTTGATTTCCTTTGTAGGTTCATCCACTGCCGTCGACGGCTGGTCGAATCTCTTTAATCCTTGTGCATATAAGTCGGCAGTGTCATCTACGTTGCTATCTTCATTTATTGGATCCTTCTCATCCAGAACCTCATAGACGCCTAATCCGTCATCGTTCCATTCCCCTTCTATTTCCTCTTCATCTTCAATCACAATTGCTGTGGCAACGAATTCCGGACACTTCAGAAGAGCATGACATCACTGAGCCAAATCTTGCAAGAACCTATCAGGAACAGATCGGGAAGGATGCGCAAGCGAGCGCGGCTCAGAATGGGAAGGGTTGGATGCCCTAGAACAAGACCCTACTTCTCTAGACCTAACTGACTCTACTTCCTTAGACTCACTAGACCCTAATCCTAACCTAGGGGAGAGAGGGCTTAGTGGAAGGGAAGGAGTAGGGGACTCGTGCCCCTGGGAGGAGGAGAATGGAGACAGAACAGCGTAATCTTCCACTGAAATCTCTGTTTTAAATTTGACATTTTTTTTTGGAGATCAGTAGAGAGTATGCAGCAAGATGGAGGAGGTGGGAGCTGCATGGGGAACATCTCGGAAAGGATGCGATTGGAGAAAGGATCAGCAGAAGACAACCACATCTCATGGAGCTGAGCATTGTGGGAGAGAGGAGTGAGTAGAGTGGACAGATCAATACGCGGGCACTTCCCGTGAGCACAAGGGATGAATTGAATCTCCGATGGATCAATGATGGTTGGATTTATCATGACAGGAGGAAGACGGGGTATGGGCTCCCTTTGTTGCAAGATAGATTGGAAGCGTGAGGGAGACCAAGAGAAAACAATCGGAGAACTCCCCACTTTTTGCATTTTAACCGCGGGTTGCTTCTTCGGCCTCCACTGTACGAGCCGAACCTCTCGCTGCTTCTGGTGATCTTCTTCAGAAAAGATCCTTTGTAAGGCCTGACTGTAGTCGAGCATGTCACCATTTGACCTTCCTGGCAGGGAAGGTGGACTGGCAATTGGACAAACTATATCCCTTCTTGGCTGCACCGGTTCTGGAGCTAACGTGCCGGGCTGGAGAGGCCCCCTGACAAAGTGCTCACGATAATCCCATGTAAGTGGCCCAGAATCACCCATCATAGATAATGCTGTTTCCTTATAACCGAGGCCTCTTCTGCCCATTTTCTTTCCCTTAGGTATGGGTTTAGTTATTCCTTGCAGTTGCGCCCCGAGGCCTCTCCCCGGTTGATAGCCCAGTTTCAATATGATATTCCACCCTTTTGAATCTCGGATCTGTGGCTTCACTTTGACATTGACTGGAGTAGTGATGGGCTTGGGAGATGTGTAAGCCCAAGGAAAGTTCAAATCAAGCACTGATATGACGGGCCGGCTACTAGGCCAAAGTGTGGGAAGAACCTGATCTGAGAGGGCCTTGACCGTCTGTACCGTGGCCAAGCTTTTAACTTTGACGACCCTCCCTTGAAAGGGAAATTTGACGCACTGATGTGCGGTGGAGGGTACGGCGCCAAGCGTGTCAATCCAGGGATGACCGAAGATAGCCTTGAACATAGGGTCGATGTCGAGAACATAAAATTCCACGGCCATAGTGAGGGGACCGAGCTCCGCCTGAATGGTGATCACCCCGTGACATGCTCGCCTTGAGTTGTCATATGCTGCTATAGTAGTGGGGGTAGGCTGTAGTAACTCTTCGGATATGTTGCATGCTCGGAGGGTACTAAGTGGGCAAACATTAATTGAGGCCCCGGTGTCAACCAATGCTGCTTCAATGTCGACTTTGTTCAGGGTAATTGTTATGCAGAGCGGCTTTTGTCGAGCCCCTGGAGGTGCAAGCTCGGTTTCTGAGAATGTAATTGCCGGCCCTTTGGAAATAGTTACCAATGCCGTTGATAAACTGTCGACTGCCATGTCTTCGCTAACCATTACTTTCTGCAAGAAGTCCCTCAGTGCATCCTGATGAAGGGTAGACCTCTTGATCAACTCCAGCACGGATATCTTAGCGGGTACTCTATCCAGATGATGTAGCAAGTCATATTGGGTACCCGACAGGGGTTCAGCCTCTCCTTGCTCGGCTGTTGGCTGGGTGGACTGGGGATTGGAAGCAGTAATGTAATTCCGATGGAACATCTTTCCGCTTCTTAAGGCACAGTTTGCCGCAGCATCTGAAGATAGTGTGACGGGTGCCGCAGGGTGGATGAGTGGGATAAGCTGTGTGGGGGAGGTGTTTTGGTGGAGCGTGGGGTTAGCGAGGTTAATGGGGGGTGAGTGGATGATAGGTGAGGGATTGGTGGAAGGCAAGGTGGTGACGAATGTCTATGCAGGTGGCGGGAAGGCTAGTGGGTGTTTGAGAACGGGCGAAGGATTAGGTGGTGGTGTGATGATGGCGTGGGAAGTAAGTGTTGGAGGGTATGATGGGATGGAGAGCGGTAGAGGGTTGGCTGGAGCGGGTGTGGATGGTAGGATGAGCGGAGAAGGTGTTGGTTGCCTGGGGAGGATGAAGGAAGGGTTGCGGAGGTTATGGTGGAAGGCCATTACTTGCGGTGCGGCGCTATCATCATCGAAAGACCACCCGGCATTGGGAGCCGGTGGTTGAACCATGTTAACTTGTGCTGGTGCCGGCGGCTGCTGCTGAGGAGCGGGTGGATGATTCGGCATCGGGTTCTGATGGATGCCTAGGTCTTGCACTTGCTGTGGTTGCTGTTGCTGTGGTGGCTGCTGCGGCTGCGGTGCTTGATGCTGCTGCACTTGCTGCCCCTGCGGCTGCCTCCTCTTCTCTTTAATCTCCATAATGGCCCTATGCATTTCGGCCCAGTCGATTCTCTGCCCTTCATGAAGGTCATATACCAGATCTCGGAACTGATAACATCCTTCTATGGTATGGCCTGGCTGCCTATGGAACATGCAATATTTGGTTTGGTCAACCGCCGGGTTCCAAACAGGCCGTTCCGGAGGAAGTTGGATTGCATTTACTGACATAAGTGCCGAGAAAATATCCGTAAGTGTCTCGGGCAACGGAGGATACTGGGCTCTCCTGGGAGCCGGGCGCTTGCTGTTTGGATTGTTGTTGCTGTAGCCGCTGGGTGGAGGGACGTTATGGTATTGTGATAGTGGTGGTGGTTGTTGTGGTGTGGTGAAGGCGTTTTGTGGAATGGTGAAGGCGGGGGGAGTGTTTTGTGGAGTGGCCTGGAAGTTGTGCGGAGTGGAGTTTTGTGGATTGCGGGGGTTTTGATTGTAGCGGAAAGGTGCGGCCTGATATGGAAAAGCAACGGCTTGTACTTGCTCATTTGTTTGGACCCCCTCAGTAACCGGCCCTTGCGGTTTCTTGTGGTACTTGGGCTTTTGGTTTTCGAATAGAGAATGGATAGGGGAGTCCTTGAATTGAGTCTGTATGAAGTGCGCCCGGCTGTAGAGTTGATGCATGTTGGCTATGTCATTCATTGCCAGGATGTTGCGAAAAGTCGGCGTGGCATTGGAGATTAGTAGTTTGACCTTCTCTTCCTCCGGAATGTGGCCCGGCACTCTGGCGGCCATCTGCCTCCATCTGTCTGCATAGGTGGCGAAGTCTTCCTCCGGCTTCATCTTCTCTGCTACTAGATCTGTAAATGAATATTCTGGTCTGACCCTGTCTTGAAACTGCTGAATGAATTTGTCCTTAACTACCTTGAAACTCTCGGCCTCTTCCAGTGGCAGAGAATAAAACCATTCCAGAGCAACTCCATCTAAGGATCGGCGGAACAGGTACGCCATGAGGCGATCATCATACTGGAACTGCACCGACTCATATAGAAAATCCCTCACATGGATAAAGGGATTGTTGTTCCCATCGTACTTGCGATAGTTAGGGAGCTCAGATTGCGGAGGGAACCGAATGTTTTGGAAGCTCGGAATAGGAATATCGGCCAAGGATTGTGGGCCAACCCTCTTCTGGAGGAAGTCAAGTTGTTGCTGCATGGCGGCCCACTTGTTAAGCAAGTCCTGCTCTTGGGAGGGAGCAGGGGTAGCGAAGGACGCCGATTGTTGAGGAGCGGATGGAATGACGGTGGCAGACGGGGGAGGCCCATAGGCATGAGTAGAAGGATAGACAGTGGAAATAGGGGGCCCATAAGAAGGATATTGAGCCTGAGATAGACCCGGATGGGAGTGAGTTTGGGCCACCCCTTGTAAGAAATCAGAAGGGTTCATGAGAAGCTGTGAAGCCACCGAACCAGAATTATGATGATCCACCTGGACAAAAGAAGGGATAGGCGATTTCCCTTTATCGAAAGACTGATGGGCTGAATTGGAAGATTGGCCCATCTCTATGCCCGCGAAAGTGATGGTCCGAGGTTGGACCGGAGTGAGGTCAATCGGAGCGGGCTGAACGGACGGCCCAATAATGGAAGGATTAGATTGACCCTGAACAGCGGCGGAGGGAGAAGCGTTGGACCCTTGCATAGCTTGGTATAGGACTTGAAGTTGGGTCGGGTCCAATTGGGCCATCATGTGAAGGACGGAGCCCGCGGAAGGAGTGGCGAGAGAAGGGGTACCTTGACTACCTCCCACAGATGTGGAGGACGGGAGAGGGGCAGTCCCTTCTCCGGAAGGAAAGGTAGCAGCCCTAGGGGGGTTTTCAAGGAGCCCTTGAGGAAGAGAGTCCTCTTGGGAGCGCGGGGGATTGAAGGATGCCATGGTGGATTCGAAGAGGGGATTGGAATAGAATGTGAAGGAAGAAGCGACTGGAGAAGACGATTCAAACGGACGAAAGCAACTCCACATGCAACGGACAACCTTGACAAAATGCAAAAACAACCAACACAAAACACGCAATGAGCAATCAAACTTAGGTGATTCTAACGAGGTGCGAGTGATAAAAGATGAAGACACTCAAGAGTCAAGCAAGTTGTTTTAGAATGATGCGACAATATTCTTATGATTTCTCCTTTGGGACCTTAGTGAATTGATTGATATGTGCTCTCAACAATAGGTTCCTAGTAGGAGATGGATATAGGACTTGGTTTGACTCTAAGTGTAACCACTCAATCACTTATGGAACCCTAGACACAGGGTGGGAAAGGTACAACCAGCCCGGCGTCCGTGTGGGAATCCACGGCTCGCGGGGACTTATGGAGGTCCCTACTGTGATTTCCTAGTCGGCCCCAAGGAATATGGAGACGAGAGGTCCTCACAACAAGGTAGGAAAATGCAATCTAATGTATGAAAGATGAATGACCCTAAGTGCACCGGAGTGCATGCAAAGTCTAGCCTAACAATCTAACAATCAATAGTGCACACCATGATATGCAGATATGAGCAGAGCAAGAGGAGAGCCAGGTGTCACCCAAGCAAACAAATCACAGCACAAACTGCGGAAATAAATGCACCTCGGATGCGTACCTGCCAGAAGAGTAACGGTCGAAGGCCCCTGCGTCAGAGAGAAGTAACGGTCGAAGACCAGACCACCGGAAAATATATAATGCAGGGGGACGAGACCGTCAGATGAGCCAGGGAACCAAAAACCAACAGAAGTAACCGGAAAGCCCGTAAAGCTCACACATCAAGATGAAAGCGGTGGTCTAATGCCCCTGCGTCAGAATGCTGTGACGCGTGGGCACAGGACCGTCAGAAGGCTCAGAAAACCAGGATGAACAATGAAAACAACGGGAACAAAAGATGACTGAACAAGTAGATGATGGCAGGTTTAAACAAGAATCAGAAGCACGATTGGCACAAGCTGTCCCACCGTGATCGCCAAAAAATTATCTGTTGATATTTATTTGCCTATCTTTGATCTTACTTATGAGGTTTGCTAAGTAATATGGCAAGATGACAAACAAGCAATCAAAGATCTGCTCAAACCTATGAACATGTGAACATGAACCTAGGCAATCATAGCTAGCTCTAGCATGGGCATGCTATCTCAATCAAATTACGCTAAGGAAAAGAAAAAATACACGCCGGGGCGTGGAGCAAGGAGTAAATGAAAACACACCACTAGGGGTGGAACAAGCAAGGAAATAAAGATGTTGATGAAGGAAATAGCTATTGCCCAGTACCAAGGAAAGATGTGATCGCCACCAAGGTAAACACAAGTCAAAGACTCGAATATACCTTGGAAATAGGTGGATGAAGCACCCGCCCACGGGAGAGAAAACCAAAGAAAGCCTGCAGATCAGCTTGGAAGTAACGGCCAGAGACCCGTGCGTTGCTTGAAGTAACGGTCGCACCCTAGACCGCCAGAAGAGGGTGATGCGCCTGCACCAGACCGTCAGATAACCTGCAGTAGTAAAGCTTGAATTCTTTTAACTCCAACTCTTCCAGCCGGCTAGAAGACTTGGGCCTCGTACTAATGAACCTGTAAACCTGCCAAAGAAGTAGAAAGACAAGACAAGACAACCTCAATCAGCCCTCTTTGCAAGCATAGCATCAATTCTTAAAGAACTTAAGAGCATCAAAAGGAGAGGGAATTACCGGGGAGTTTTGGTTTTCTAACCCCTCTGGGCGTTTTTAAAAGTTGGGAGGATGTTTGTATGCTTAGAACAATAGTGAAAAATGTGGAGGAGGAGGAGGGACAATGCTTTGTTTGAAAAGACCAAGGAAGAACTCAAGCATGCAAAGATGAACTTGAAAGACCAAAACAAAAGTACTCCCTTGACTGGAAGATGGATGGACGTGGGAAGCAGCTCCTCCTGGATGAAGATGGCTCCTGGGTTCGGCAGCACTTCGTCGTGAATTGAAATCTCCTCCTCCTTGGCCATGAATTCAAGGGTTCTATTTATAGGCCCTCAAAACTTGTAGGTCGAGTAGAGGATAATTCAGCACGAAAAAGGGATAAGTCTTAGCAAATCCTTGAGGATAATATCACCAAGAGTCCACAGAAACAAACGGGAAGTCCTGAGGATCGTATTAGAAAGAGATAAGGTCAATCCACGTTCTTATCTCAAACACGGAGTAGCAGAGAAAAGGCCTGAACTGCCAGGACTCCCGGAAAGAAGTAACGACTGCACGATAGACCGCCACTTGGAAGTAACGCATCAAGGAACATCCGTTACTTTCAACCTTACCCAAGGGAGATAAGATCAACGGAAAGAAGCCCCAACAAGCTAAGACTTTTCAAGGAAATGACGGTCAAGGCATAGGGCGTCATAGGGAAGCAACGGCTACACGACAGACCGTTATTATCAACGTGGATTCAACAGGATAAGCACGGAACACGTGGCCTTAAGCCTTAGGACTCTTCAAAGAGTAACGGTCTAAGATCCATCCGTTAGAAGGAAGTGACGCACCTGTCTGGGACCGTTATTTAGCATTGAGATTCAAGAAAGAAGAGAAGGGTTTTGCTAAGCTTTATCCAACGAAATGCCACCGGGAGCCAATTCTTTATCCAGGAAAAGACCCAAGAAACAGGTTTCAACTGATCAGGAGACTCGATGAAAAGTGAACAACTCGGAGCATCATATTGAATGAATAAGGAGATGACCCGACTTATGGGTATAAAACGGGTGTCAACACATACAACGCACATAGGCATCAAAAACAACTCGGCATCCGCATCTCAGCACAACATGGTGCCATCGTAATTCACAAACTACAATATAACACGTCTCGAGTACTGATCTTGCAAACAGCCGATCACAAGTCGCCTAAGTGCAAACTAGGAAGAGTACTAGCTTCAGCACAAAGCACAAAGAACACCTATCTCAGGTTATCCTTACGTCCTGAAACAATTACTGAACCTTCATAGTACAACAGCCGCCAAACACGGCACGTCGGATACGGTGCACAATGGCCCCCAAACACACAAATTGGGTCCAAAGCCAAGCAATCGTCAAACAAGAATAGATTAGGCTCAGAACTAACACGGTCCACACTTAAGTAGACATAGGACAAAGGCCTCACCAAGACAGCACTTCCAAAGCTTACCTCGAAAAGACACCACCAGACAAGATGAGAAAAATCAAGCTCGACTAACAGTAGCTCGCCAGGAAGAAAAATCCTAGGTTCGCCCGAGCATTCTCTCAATCAAGGTATCCAATCGAACAGCTCAACATAAGCTTAACACCTCATAGGCTAAACAAACCTCAAGCTGGGACAACCAAAACAACATAAAAATGTGCATGCTCATCATACCAACGATGAAGTCACCAGCCACCTGAACAAGCTACAGAAAAAATCTCGAACACTACACCACATATTCACGCCTGTCGGCGACGTCTGCCAAACGTAGCACAACCGAGACAAACACCACGAAAAAAAAGAACACTCCGTCACATCTTGACGAGAGCAAAACCATCTCGCACAGTGCCAACACAGCACGCACAAGACCACACGCAAAAGTAAAACGATAATCAATCGCAAAATCGATGCCAGCTGCCGACTGTACTAGACCTTAAGGACTCTGAGTACTACAATATCTCAAATTCCCATGTACTTTCACACAACAAAAGCTCAGCTAGCTTAGAAAAATTTGAAACAAAACTGAACTCTCGCTATGATACCAACTGTGACGACCCAGACTCCGATACCGGGTAAACCTGATACCACTTAGAACCTGCGAAGCCTCCCGGGAGTAGTAAAGCTCCAAAGGGATAAAAGGTGTGTGTGGAGTACATTGAAGTTCCAGGTAAAACAGTAAGCAATTAATATTTCAATGATCAGGTTTGCTAAAGTAGTAGAAATAAAATTACATTTTTTGATTAACAATTTAAATTACAGAGTCCAGTCTAAATAAAGACAAGTACAGTCCAACAGAAAGGGAAATGCACCCTCAAGTCGGGGGACGCCAGACGCAGGCAACGCTGGCAACTACGATCTGACGCACCGCGCCACTAACTATGAGGAAGAAGAACGACCACACCTGAAAAGTAGGGGTGAGCCTCGTGTCACTAGCTCAGTAGGGGTCCCGCAGATCCCCACTGGAAACAACGCAGTAACACGCAAGACAACAGCACTAAACAGTAAAGCAGGAGCAGAAGTAACAGCAATACTAAACTATAATAGTAAAGCTGTAAAATCAGGAGTAAGAACAGCTAAAAGAAAGAGTAAAGCCGTACCGAACAGAACCACGGGTGCCGACAAACCCCGGCTCTCTAAGCTACTCCGAACAACAACAGAAAGGGGAATCCCGATTTCACAAAGTGCTAGTTCCAAAGCGAAAGCCCATAGAAACAGGCAAAAGCCTTAGAAAAGACCTATGCAGTCAAGAAACACTAATGCATACACAACCAGATCATCGTGCACGCTACACTGACTTCGGGTGAAGCTAAGAATAGACTATCCGAAAAAGTCACGAAGTACGAGAGTCATGCGTCAAGTGACAGATGTATCTCCTCACTAGAAGAATAGCCAGACGCGTCCACTGACGTCCTACACTATGCCACAAGTATCTCCCACACCCCTAGAACGGCGGTAACTGAGATACTCACAGAACCAAGTACAAGGAACAACAGTAATGAGTGACTAGTCAGGGTCATGCCCGTCGGCACTCGTCCAAACGCCCCTGACCACATGTACACACACAAGCTCAATGCCTTGAGCCAGGCCTCTAGCTAGTTTTCCCCCCAGTAGGATGCTACCGCAAAGCAAGGGGGCCCACGTAAACTAGCCTAAAAACATTATATCTGGAACTGCCCCGCCACCACTCCTAGGTGGGCTGACACACAAGAAAGTGTCGTAAGGCTACGACTAGTGGAGGCTCACTAGACACAGAGACTCCAAAACATCAGTGTTGAAGTACAGATAGGCTAAGCATGCACTGTCGTACATACTACGGAGCACCAAGCACAAGGTAGCACACCAGATTATCGCCAGACTCAAGACATACAACTAGACCTGCTAACACAACGATCCTTGAGTCACAAGACTCGGGGTCAACATCATCGCACAAAGCGGTAACATGCCGGCAATCAGTCTAATCCCTAAGCCGAAGTCACGGTAAAACAGCGATAAAGGAAACGGCATAACATAGCCGGATCCACACATCCGCGTGATACGAATCAAGGAGACATGAGGGATCACTAAGATCCTCAAAACACAAGGATACGTAAACAGAGGTAAGACAGCACCTCAAGTCATCCAAAACCATGTCTTGATCCATACAGGACCACCGAGACATTCACAAGGTCACATGTCAACCATTGGATCACACCAGGTTGACCAGAAACTAATAATTACTCTAAAGCAGTACGGAGCACTACTCATTATAATGGCACTCCCGGACACCCCACACATGGTCACAACCCTCATAGTATATCCAAGACATCCACGGGACGACGGTCAAGCCACAAGGTTAAGCCAAGACAATTGGAGGCCAAACTATCGGAAAAACAACACTAACCAGCACTCTCGGAAAGAGACGGTCATTCACCTGACCGCTAGGCAAACTAGGCGGTCAGCCGAAGGTCCGCTACCCTCAAGAGAAACACCAGATTTAAATCCCAGAAAAGTAGGAGCCTTGCGATCTGGCTGAGACCGTCTCTTGCCAGAAAATGGTCTCATCATGGCCGCAAGAGGGACCCTAGCGATCATACCTAGACCGCTAAGCTCAATCAAACTCCACACAGTGAAACTGACTTAACTGGTCAAAATCATCAAATGGTCTACTTAGAATCATTTCACAAAGCTAGGCGGTCACCCAAAGGGCCGCCAAGGACACCATGCAGTCGGAGCTAGACCGCTAGCCCAAACCGACTTAAAAAATGTTGACCAAATTCAAACAAAGCTTAGCGGTCATCCACGAATCGCCACAGCCAGCCTTGCGGTCTATCGTACAATCGCTTAGCCAAACGGACAGACACACACACCCTAGCGGTCTCCAATGGACGGCTTAGGATATAGAAATGGTCTCTGAAAGGACCGCAAAGGCGATACCGTGAGAAAACCGTAGGAATGGCCAAATCCCGGCCTTTCCACACCCCGTTTGCCCTAAAACGAAGGGGAAACAATCCTAATGGCAATATGAACCTTTCACAAGTTGAAAGGGATCCAATCGACGCCTAAACAACAAGAAATGGGCGATTCTAACTAATCGACCCAAAATGAGTCGCCTGGGTTTCACGGGCTCATACCGGCCCCAAATGACAACCGATTGCAACAGAAATGGTGGGAACAAAATGCTAACATGCCAGGGGTTCAAATGAAACTAACTAGGTAAGAAACTGTCACCGTGAAAGGCGAACTCATCTCACACCCCCCGAAGCATGATTTGCCCTAAAAGTTGGAAAACTCGCTCGCTCTCGCATGGTTCAACTCGTAATGGGGAGGAAACATAGAACAGGAGCAGGGTATCCATCTCCCTACCTCCACCAAAGTTCTCGCGCGCCGAAGCGACTAAGTCACACTGAAAACGTCACACAAACCACCCACGTCGACTTTGAATCCACAAAAGGGATCACACCAACGCCACGCCTCGATTCTTACGCCATCACGCGCCACAACAGCTCCACGACGTTCCTGCCTCGCCCACCTCACCACGGTCGCGCGTCCCGCGGTGAGAGGAGAAGAGAGGAGAGAAAACAGAGAGAGAGAGTGAACGTGAGAAATGAGAGGGAGGAGAGAGTGTGAAGAAAGAAATAGGAAAAGGAAATTAGGAATTTCCTAATTTTCCTGAAATCTGATTTTTGGCCCGAAAATTCACTAATTCATAAAAATACGGAAAAATAGTTTACGCAATCCTTGGAAAGGGCATAACGTAACTGTAGTGTCCTCGAGTCGATGAACTCAACAGTAAACTCACCATAGGGTTTCGTAACTTATACGAGAGAAAAACCCGCGTGGATCGTAAAATACAACTCAGGACCTACAAAAGCAATCCGAAAGCTCTCTAATACAGATCCGAAAGACCCAGGGCATTACAATGTGGCTGCTCTCATCTGTTCGTCAGGCATGTGGTCTCTCAAGTAGCACATTCTATAATTCCCTTTTGGCTGGAGTGTTCCCTCGACTCGCCCAGAAGGAATCTTGTGTGGACCACAAGAATCATCCCAACTGGATATGGCATCTTGCCCACAGACTCAATATGAGAGAGATCGGAGAAGAAAGAAAGTGAGTGAGGCTACCGTAGAGAAAAGTAGAAGCGGAGAGCCGGAGAGTAGTAAGTTGAGAGGAGAAAAGAAAGAGAGTCTGAGAAGAGAGAAAGAGAGCTACTAAAAATAGGGTACCGGAAATCTGAAGATTTTTTGAAGAGCTGTCGAGGTTCCAACTTCTAGATCAGATCTAGAGTCTTATGCTCATCTGATCTACACTGTCTTGAAGTTCTGACGCTATTTTGTTTTGTTACCTTCATTTTCTCTTTGAATCATTCTTTAAGCTGTTAGGCAGCGGAGCAAGCTGTGTTGCTCAGCAGGCGAGGATTGGTTCCTCGGACAGCAAGTTGTGATTACTTAACGGTTTGTAGGGACTCTTCCCCAAAGCAGTGGATCAGCTGGTTTAAGGTGTGATTTCGGTAGAATCCTTACTCGATTGAGTAAGGGGTGGACGTAGATCTCAAGATTGAGATCAAACCACATAAAATCTCCTTGCATCGTGAGTGATTGTTTGGTATCTCATTGCTTATCTATTACATCCTTAGCTAAATCATTTGTATAGCATTCGTCGCAGCCGATCTCCATTTCGCATTTCATTTGGTTGCTATAGGATGAAAATTGAGGTTGATCTATTGACCCCCCCCCCTTTAGATCATCCTAGTCACCTAGAATATCACCTGGTATCAGAGCGAGGTCGTGGGTTCAAATCCCTCAGGTGCCGCTGGGGGGGAAGATTATTGGATTTCCAGTGTCTCCCTTAGGGATTTACTGTTCCACGTGGATTATGGGCTCCACGTGGGGCATCGGTGCGTTGGCAGCCCATCCCGCCGCATGGATTATGGGGTCCATGTGCGAAGCCCCTCATGCCTGCCCACAGCACGGATAGACGTGGGGTTCTGCAATACCATAAGGAAATACGGTCTGCCTTCGCTACCAGCTCGAGCTTTTAGCGCAACGGTTGGGGCATAAACTTATCGGCTCTCTGATGACATACGAGCTGAATCTGAAAAGAGTTGAGGACCATGAGAAGAAGAATAAGCCCCTTGCGCTCAAAGTAAGTTCAAGTAACAAAGGGTCATCGAGCGAGCATAGTTCAGCTAGCTCAGAAGAAGACTCAGGTGAGTTCGCTATGCTAACTAGAAAGTTTAAAAAGTTTCTTAAGAAGGAAGGTAAGAGCTTTAGAAGAAAGTACTCCTCTGATAGAAAATAGTCTAGATATAAATCTGAAAATGTCAAAAAGACTGACGGTGTGGTTTTCTATAACTGCAGGAAATGAAGACATATAAAGGCTGACTATCCTGAGCTTCTGAAGGAGAAACATCCCAGGTGGAAGAACAAGAAGGCCAAGGCTATGGTCAGTACCTAGAGCGATGATGAAGAAGATGACAGTGGAGTTCATCTAAAGATGAGAAGGAAGAGAAGTTGTGTCTAATGGCCAGAAGAGAAAATGAGGAAATAGAAGATGAAGAGGTAACTTCTCCTTTCGAACATTACACCCATAGTGATTGGGAAGAGGCATATGCAGAAATCTTAGATAAGTATGATGAAGTTTCGAGCTCATCAGTGCTATCCGAGAACTGCCCGATGACTGGAGGGCACCCTATATTCGCTTGTTAAAAGACAGTGAGGCGTCGCCCGACTCATGGGAAGTGAGGTAGCTCAAGTATCGAGCCAGGAGGTTTGTTCTGCTCAATGGCCAACTTTATAGGAGGTCCTTCGCGAGATCACTCCTAAAGTGCCTCGATCCTCATGAAGGTTGGCAAGCCATCGAGGAAGTTCATGAAAGGATCTGTGGTGTACACAAAGGGGGGAGGTCGATAGCGAGGATTCTGTTAAGACTAGGGTATTAGTGGACAACATTACAAAGGGATTGCTTGGACTATGTTCAAAAATATGACCGATGTCAAAGGTATGACCACCTTATACATTGGTCAGCTACTACTCTCGTGTCCCTTGCCGTGCTATACCCTTTTGCTCGATGTGCGATAGATATTCTGGGCCCCTTTCCTGTAGCCCGAGTGCAGAAGAAGTTTACCATTGTGGCAATTGACTACTTCACTAAGTGGATTGAGGCAGAAGCCACCACTAAGATAACTAAGAGCGTTGTATGGAGTTTCGTGGGGCGGATGATCATATGTTGCTTTGGCATCCTTCTAGGTGATAGTCAATAATAATGGTCGATAGTTTAACTATTTTTACTTTAGAAAGAAATGTGCTGACCTAGAGATTCGCAACCACTTCACCTCGATAGCCCACCCGCAAGCCAATGGCCTAGTCGAAAATGTGAACAAGACCCTTCTTAAGGGACTAAAGACCAGACTTAGTAAGGCGAAGGGTAACTAGCTCGAGGAGTTGCCTAGCATGCTATGGTCTTATCGAATGACCCCACGAGCGGCCACGGGTGAATCCCCCTTTCAATTGGTTACAATATTGAGGCAGTCATATCGCTTGACGTCAGGAGCCAGTACCTCCAAGTCGTTTATTATCAGCCCGGCCTTAACGACCACGACTGTTGAAAACTTAGACTTGGGGGATGAGGTACGAGAAGCCGCAAGGATCCGTATGGTAGAATACCAGACACGCATGGCTCGGTACTATAACACTCGAGTAAAGGGTTGGCAGTTTCTCCCAGGAGACTTAGTTCTAAGGAAGGTCGAAGCTTCTCAGCCACTTGAGGCAGCAAGGAAGCTGGCCCCTATCTGGGAAGGCCCGTATCAGGTGGTCGTGGTCTACGACAAAGGAGCGTACGGATTAGCAACACTCAAGGGCAAACTTATCCTGCGCACATTGTGTAATGCCCTAGATTCTTATCGGATTCTTATTAGGTCTTTCGGATCTTCTTCGGAGAGTTTCGGATCTCTTTTATGGGTCCTGAGTTGAGTTTTACAATCCGTGTGGGTTTTTCTCTCGCACTAGTTACGGAACCCTGCGGTGAGTTTATTTCTCAGTTCATCGACTCGTGGACGCCGCAGTTGCGATATACTCGTCGAGAGGATCGTTTCGACTATTTTTACGTATTTTTTTGAATTAGTCCATTTTCAGGCCAATTATCGAATTTTCAGAAAGTAGGAAAATTTCCTAATTCTTTTCCTTTTTCCTTTTTCCTTTTTCTTTCCTTCCTCTCTCCTCCTTCTCATTTCACCGCCGTGACTTCTCTCTCCCCTGTTTTCTCTCTTCTCTCGCCCTTTCGACTCCGGTTGCAGATGGGGGAGGCTCGGGCAGGTAGAGGAGATGCCGTGAGGATGGTCGGATGCGCGAAGGGGCAAGGATAGGATGCCCGAATGGTTGATTCAAAGCCAACGGTCAAGCTTGCGACGTGGTTTTTGGCATGGTTTAGTCGCTTTGGCGCACGGTTTCTTCGGTGGAATTAGGGAGACGGATGACCTACTTCTCCTCTGCGCTTTCCCTACAATTTCATGTTGTTCGGTGCTAGAACGGGTGAGTTTAGTCTCGTTTAGGTAAAACCGTGATTTTAGGAGTTCGTAGGGTTCACCGGAAAACGGCGACCATTCTTAGTAAAATTAGTATGAAACGAACCGCTGGGATGTCTGGATCCCATTCCCACAACATTTTGTCGTGATCGGTCGTCATTCGCGGCCAGTAGGAGTCCGGGAACCATGGTGACCCGATTAGGGTCGATTCGTCGAAATCGCCCCAATCTCTCGATCCGTCTGTTGCATGTGGTCCTTCCGGCTTGTGGAAGGCTTTTCTCGTCGTCCTATACCGATTTCCTTGCATTTCGGCGTGAATGGGGTGTGGAACGGACTGATTCGGCTTTTTCCCTTATTTTCCCGCCGTGTCGCTTTAGCAGCCGTTCCAGAGACCGCCACAGTCTCTGGTGGCCCTACGATAGACCGCCACACCGTTAGGCATGTCAGCGAGTTCTAGGCTGGGTTAGCATGACGGCCCACTCTTTGACCGTGACGTGCCTCTGGCGCCCCTATGCTGGTGTGTCACAGCCTTGTCATTTCTCAATGTTCGTGTATGTCAGTTCGCTCTAGCGGTTCTATCTTTGACCACCAGAGCAATGTAGCGCGCCACTCTTAGGCCGCCACAGTATGTGTGACCGGGTCAATGTTTTAAGTCGGTTGGCTCTAGCAGCCCAACCCTCATGCATCAGAGTCATGTAGCGCGCCGCTATTAGGCCGCTACAGGTCCGTTTGTCTTAGGTCTATGTCTTTGGGCGGTTAGTGTGGCGGTTCATTCTTTGACCGCCAAGTCCGTGTAGCGCATCTATATTAGACCGCTACGGTGGTTTGACGGGGTAAGTCGGTTTGGGGTCACCTATGTATAGCGGCCTATTCCTTGACCGCCACAGTGCCCTGGCGAACCAACCCTTGACCGCCAGAGTCCTTAGTACCTCCGTGAGTGCGGTGATTTCTTCCTTGACTACTTATGCCATTAAGCGGCCGAGGGATAGATCGCTCGTCTCCCAGAGGTTGGTTTACCGGTGTTTCGATTTCTGATATGTCTTGGCTTGGCCTTGTGGTCTGCCCACTGTCCCGTGGATGTCTCTTGACATCCTATGAGGGCTAAGACTACATTAGAAGGTAGCCAGGAGTTTTCTTGCTTTAAGTAGGATTCTCTTTCCTACTGTAGAGTAGTCATTGTCTGGTTCCGATCAACCCAGGGTGACCCAGTGGTTGACAGGTAACCTTGTGTGTGTCTTGGCGGTTTCGTCCAGTCTGAGACATGGTTCTGGATGACTCAAGGTGTCATCTTACCTCGGTTTGCATGTCCAAGTGTGCTGAGGGTCTTGGTGTTCCCTCATGTCCGCGTGTGTCATTTTGCGCAGTCATGTCGTTTCCTCTGACTTAGGTTTAGACCGATTGGCGGCTTGTACTGCTTGGTACGATGATCTTGACCTGAGTCTTCTGACTCAAGGATCGTTGTGTCTACAGGTATAGTTGCCCTATCCTGAGTCTGTTGGCAGTCGATGTGCTACCTTGGTGCTTCGTAGTACGTGCGATAGTGCTTCCTTGCCTGTCTGTACTTCAGCACTCGTGTTTTGGAGTCTGTGTCTAGTGAGCCTCCACTAGTCGTAGCCTGACGACACATTATGACGTGTCGACCCACCCGGGAGTGATGGCGTGGTAGTTCTCGATATACGATTTTAAGCTAGTTTCCATGGGCCCCCGCTGTACAGTAGCATCTTGCCGGGTGGGGAAAACTAGCTAGAGGCCTGGCTCTCCAGCAACAGTCGGTGTGTGCACACGTGGTCAGGGGCGTAGGACTTGCGCCGACGGGCGTAACCCTGATTAGTCACTCGTTACTGTAGTTCCTGTTCTTTTCAGACAGTGTCCTCATCTTTGTCGTCTTGCTGGCAGCGTAGACAGACACTTTTAGGTGCAACATAAGACGTCAGTGGATGCAGCTGGCTGTTCTTCTAGTGAGGAGGTGCTTCCGTCACGTGACACGTGACTCTCGCATTTCTCATGCGTCGTGACCTTTCTGGGTTAGCCCTCTTGTGATCTTGCCCGAGGTCAGTGTTGTGTCGTGTACATGACGTTCCAATCGTGTATGTGGTCGTGTCTAGAAGAGCATGCACGACAATCAAGTCGTGTGTGCTCTGGGTCTATCTTGTCTGTCTAGGCTTTTGTCTGCTTTAGTAGGCCCTGAGGTTATCGACGGATCGGTGACGCCTGACTCTATGAGATCAGGGTCCGCCATTCTATTGCTGCTCAGAGTAGTGTGGGGAGCCAAAATCCTTTCGGCAGTCGTGTTTTCATTCAGGTACGGCTTCTTTTCCCTTTTCTTTTAGCTGATCTACTCCTTCCGTTCCGATTTTCTTTTACAGCTTTGTAGTTTAGTTTTCTTGCTTTACTACTCCTGCTGTTTACCTGCTGTTTTAACGTGTTACTGTGTTATTTTTCAGTGGGGATCCGCGTGACCCCTACTGAGCCAGTGACACGAGGCTCACCCCTGCTTTTCAGGTGGGTGACGTCGTTCTGCTTCCGCGGTTCCTGGTGTGGCATGTTCGTAGTTGCCAGCGGTACCTGCGTCAGGCTTCCCCCGATCTCAGGGTACATCTTTTTTCTGTTTGACTGTACTGCTTGTCTTTCCTTTGGACTGGACTCTGGTATAATTGTTAAACTTGAAATTGTTAATTAAATAGTACTTTTATTTCTGCTAGTTTAGCAATCCTGATTAATGAATTTAATTACTTACTGTTATATCTATGTGGCTTCAATGTACTACACGACAATCCTTTTTCCCTTCGGAGCTTTACAGCTCTTGGGAGGCTTCACGGGTTCCAAGTGATATTGGGTTTACTCGGTAGTCCTATCGGGTATATCTGGTATCCGGGATCCGCGTCGTCACACATAGAATGCCAACTTGTTAAGAAAAATTATTTTTAGTGAAAGGTGAGCTTATGTAGTAAGTCCATGTAGACAGAAAGAGAAAGTAAAGAATACTTGTGAACATATATGACCTATTACATATTATGGAAATAAACATTGATACAAGGAGATGGATAGCTCGGCTTGTACAGGATTGGCGACTTCACGCCGAGGCACCGACTCCACCAGTGTAGAAACTAGCTCGGCTGTTGAGTTTGTAGATCTTGCCATACCTGTGCAGATAAGTCTATTACAAGAAGGAAACCCCAGCCTAGCTTAAATGGTCTAGGGGAGAGAAAAAGAGGTAGGGCATACCCTACCAAAGGTAAAGGGAGGAAGGGTATGCTCTACCAAAGGTGAAACAAGGGAGAGTGGACGTGGGATGAAGCCCCATCTGGTGAGGTCTTTCGCCATCTTGTCCCCTCGCCAAAGGCTGCCAGGTGGCACATCTATGGGCTTCCCCTCCCCCTTGTGATAGAAAAGCATGATGACCTAAGGAAGAAGCACTTTGTCTACTACCCTCGATTGCATCATGATATCATGTTTTCTATCTCCCATTATGTCAGGCTAAGGCAGTCGACACGATCCAGCAAGCTTCAGCATCTTTGTCCTCGTCGATAGACTCCATGGCCTCGCTGGAGACAAAGGGGAAAGAAAAGAAGAAGGCGCCTGAACGGAAGAAATCAAGGCAAGCGGTGCGGTGAGGGAGCAGGTGTCACGCCTCGACGTGAAATATCGAGGCGCAACGAGTCGTAAATATTCGTGTTGATCAGAGCATGTATAATTGGGGGTCCCATCACGAAGTAGATGATAAGAAAAGGATAATCTTTATTTCGCCAAAAAATTTTTACAACATCATTAAGCCTTAAGAGGCATAATATAACTCCCAAATACATTTAATTCTAGCAAGAGCAACAATTTAAACCTAGGTAATCTATGTCAAACTTGTCCCTCTATCACTCTTGCCCGTCCCCATTTGTTTATGGTTCATCATCGGAACTACCTGAAATATTAACCAAAAATGCAGGGTGAGCGAAACGCTCAGTAGGGTTTATATCTCTATACCAGGCAACTTTAAGTATTTAACATTTTAGATAAAATTACTGTGCTATGCCGAGAAATGTAACTAATCAAAACATGGAACATGAATAAAAGAGAGAGTAAAGGAAAGCAAGTAGACAAAGTATCAAGAGAAAAATTCAAGTAGAGAACGATCAAGTAGCAAGTATTGTCATGGAATTGGCCATTTCACCGAAGCATATACAAGTCAAGTATTTCATGTAATTTCAAGTACCTTCAAGTATTCAAGCAAGTCAAGTATTTCACGAATTGTGGAATGTCATAAATGAATCTAGCAAGTCAAGCACTTCGGTGCAATGCCACACCAGGTCAATAATAGCTCCCATGGGCACAAGTACTTTTGGGTGCTCCCCCTAGGACCAGACCGGGCCCCATTAACGCCAGGCATTGAGGTTATGGATCATACATCCCAAGTATATTTAGACATCCACATAATATGTATGGCCAAAGAATTTCAAGGTAAAGCTCATGAAATAAAGTACAGATCTGGCAAAAATTATCATTCAAGGAACAACTAATACAAGATTTCAAGTAGTTGTAAGAGAAGTTCAAGGATGATTTAAGGCATAATGTTTAACGACATTAAGATAATAAGAAAGCATCAGGTTTAACGACAATAAGTCGATAAGAAGGCATCATGTTTAACGACATTAAGTCGATAAAGGAATTGGATTGATGGACAAGGCACGATCGGCCTTTGCGAAAAATCTCATAAAACGGGTTTAGATCAAGTTTTTCACAGTCGGGTGCTTAGCTAAAAAACTAAAGAATCACAGCCAGGTAAGAGGTGAGACAGTAGGAGACTACCCTCATATTCACGAGGTCCTAATTAAGGAACCACTTATTCACTTAAAGCGTTTGCCCATGGACCTCTTTCCTTAGACACCGTTCTTCCTTGAAAATCTAGCGAATTAGACGACTTGTCCGAAACAAGGAACAAGTCTTGCGAAAATTCTATCTCATTTTTCGTAGTCGGAGCTAAAGTAGAAAACGAGGAATCATGGCCATGTAAGAGGTGGGACAGTGACAGGCTCTCCTCATATACACGAGGCTCTAATTAAAGAACCACTTATCCACTTAAAGTGTTTGCCTATGGACCTCTTTCCTTAGACACAGTTCTTCCTTGGAAATCTAGCGAGCTATGCGACTTGTCGAAAACACGGTAATGTGATAACATGGAAATCGTTAAAACTCGTATCGATCACGATTATGCAACTAAATCCATGTAATTTTAACATATAATATCCACTCCATTTAACATGCCAGAAAGATAATATAGTCATGGAGATCAAAGATATCATGAAGGTAACAAGAACTAGGACAGAAATATAAGGTCATGGAATGGAATTATTATCTTCCATATCTTAACATAATCGTGTCTGAATTTAAATGATATGTAACTTAACATGACATATCTAACATGCTAGACGATATATTAGTTTAATTATAACCTGAAAACATCACGATCAGGGCGAAGATCATGCATCCAGAACACGGTCTTAGAAAGACACTGTGATCTGAGTCGTATCTTCCGGCGGTTAAAAATCTCGGTTAAAATCTTATGTCCAGTTGTATGGACAGCATGCTTAATACACAATAAAAATTGGGGAAAATGGTATAGAATCAAAGTAGACATGCATCTACATCTAATTCATGCATCAATTTGAGTTTAATCTGAGAGAATACCTACCTAGTGGAAGATCGAAGAGTAACAAGAACGAAGAACACTTCGAACACTCCTCCAAACTTTAAGATTTTCTCTTCTCTACAACTAGCACTTCTCCAATGGATTTGTGATTTGAGTAGGGAAGATGCCAACCCTATTTATATGCCAAGTCCCATAATTATTTTATTACTAATTTCATTCTATCTTCCATCTAATTTCCTATTTCATCCACCAATATTACTATTACACCAACTTATGTTGCCAATAAATTCTAACATGTAAATGTTGAAATAAATCCCCCTTTATGACATAATCAATTACCTCATTTATTCAATGATGTGTTATTATTAATTTAATTCTAAGTCAATTTTTTACCTAATTTTTCTATTTCACATACCCATGTTACTATTACACCAACTTATGTTGACATTAAACTTTAACATGTAAATATTGAAATAAATCCCCCGTTATGACATAATCTTTGACCTCATTTATTCAATGATGTAAGAAATGACATCATCCACTAATTAAGATTTAATTAGAGCTAATAATTCTCTCTTAAATCGGATGCTACAGTACTGCTACAGTGTCACGCCCCGACGCGGAATATCGGAATGCGGCAGTTATATACATTAATGATAAACATAGCAATAACTGTATCGAAAGAACATAATTGTAATACGGAAGGAATAGCCTAAAAGAAAACACCAACTTATTAATAAACAGGAGAATAATAATGTTTCAACATTCACACCTTCTTATGTCACGACTCATATAAAGATAAAGAGAAGATTACAACTCGAAAAGACCAGTCTGAACTGACAACATACAATGACTCTTGAAAGTAACTACACAACCACATAGACTACTTCCTATGACACTAATCAAGTCCACGCCAGCCAGGGTTCACTCCGGTCTTTACTTTGCCCATCCCCATCCGTTTGCGTTTCATCACCAAAGCTACCTGAAAAGGGGGGAAAACTGAGTGAGCGAACGCTCAGTAGGCAATAGCAGGCAAGTTTAAGTAATTAACTAGTTAAATTAGATGTCAAGCGATTAAATGTAATGGAACTAAATAATCATAGAACATGATGGGAAAGAGAACAGACAGAATAGAGGTATATCAATTTCATAAATTGACTGATCAAGCATGCAAGTAAACAAGTCACGTATTGATAACATTCCAAGAAGGAATCAAGTGTCAATGGCAAAAAGGAAAAGAGGAAAGAATGTTTTAGACAACATGCTAGTCAAGTACTCGGTGCAATACCTCACCATGTCATTACAACTCCCCGCGGCACTAATACTTTTCGGGCACTCCTCCCAGGACTAGACCGGGCCCTTATGATGTGTTGGCATTGATTTAGTGGATCCAAGATCCCAAGTAATATCTAGATATTCATTATAATTGGCCAAGAATTCTAAGGTCAAGCTATGCAACTTATTTCTAGGATCGAATGGAATTCCATAGTCACATGAGAAGCCATAAGATTATAGCTGGTAATGTCAAGGATAGTAAGGGTGAAATGCAGCACAAGCCATCCCTGGCTCGGCCAATGAAGCACACACAAGAAATTTGCGTAAAATAAGGTTCAGGAAGAGTAACGGTCATGCACGGACCGCAACCAGCATGGGACCACGAGGAAGGATACTGAGCCAAGGCATAAGCCCAGCGCCAAGGCGATAAAACGGTCCTCAATGGGCAACTAGCAGATTAAAAATGGTCCCCCCTGGGCCGCTTCCAAAAGAAAGATGGTATGTAATCGACCGTTCAAGATAGACGAAACTCACTGGGCCATAACCAAAGGAAACAGTCTCCAATCGGTTGTCCCACACGAAAAATGGTCTTGATAGGGCCACTTAGTGTCAATGACGGTCCAGGAATGACAACAAACGAAACTAAGCCCAGCAAGACTAAGGAGTCAACCTAATGGGCTCCCAGCCCGCCCAAGACAAGGTGGGACTGAAACAGAGTCAGCCCAACCTTCTCGGGTCGAATCGGAGGCTATCATGTCAATTTAGACATGGCTAGGTCAATGGAAGTCAAGGAAAACGACTAGTAGGACCTGGCTCGGAGGCCAGAAGGAAACGGTCATGACTAGACCGCTTATGCACCAGGCAGTCTAACTCGGGGCCGCTTTTAGAACAAGATAGACCCGAACTCCGGGCTGCGATCGAAAAATAGGGTGCAGGTGTTGAGGGTACAACCCGCCCGGCATCCTCGTGGGAATCCCAAGCTCGTGGGGACTTACGGAGGTCTCATAATGGAGGTCCTAGTTCGACGGAAGGAATATCCGACGGAGAGTCCCGACCATTACAAGATTGAAGGGTTAATAAAACATCGAAAAATGGTATATAATCGGTCAGTCAGTACCACCGGAGTGGAGTGACTGTCTGATCAAACCTAGATAATTTTCACATTTATTTCACCATAGTTATTGCGACATGATGATAAATTTCAAACCAAGATCATGTTGGAGAACATAATTCGATAGAATGGAAGAGAGAGATTAATCATGAACATAGTTAGATTAGTTCATTGAATCATATTCCATAATTTACCAAATTCTTGGTGTAGGTTTTTGTCCTACACATGTGATCTAGCCGAGGTAATCAATTAATCAAACATACAAAAAAGGAAATCAGTGACACGAGGTGATCTATAAAGGACCGCTTACAGAGGTTAGCGGTCTATCGAATGACTGCTTTGGGTGACGATCAACAAAACTGGTAAACAGGTGAAACGGTCTATCGAGCGACCTCTAGATTCCTTATACAGTCATTTGACAGGCCCCATAGTTGAGAACAGTGCCTGGTGAAACGCTCTATCATCCGACCGTTAGGGACCTGGGGCGGTTCCTATTACGACTGCAAACAGGTCGACACGCCCGATCTCCGGCGATCTTTGATAGACTCTAATTCCATCACTAAATTCGAACGGTCTAAAGCACATAAATTGGGCAAAATGAATCTAACGACAAGACGACATTAAAACACATAACATGTCAGGATTAATTTGGATTTAAGCCTGCCTACACTGAGCATTTACTCGATCAAAAGATGCTAACATGGATGATGCCCTAACTGGACATGCTATGGCTAAAAAGGATAATACACATGCTACATTATACAATAATTAGGGCTTTTCATGATGGTAAATAGAGGACTTCAAGACGCTTCTAATTGTATATTTTATGATGGATTTGGGCTACGATTGCCTACCATAATCGAAGGAAGAAGACGAACACAAGGAACCCGAACCGCACGAAGAACACCTCGTCCACATTGCCAAATACTCTCACGTCCTTGCTCTTCACCAATAGCCATAGCAAACGTTGATACTACGTCGGGCTAGGGTTAGTTTTATAGGGTCAATTGATTCTGTAAGGGTCGATAGAAGGGGATAGAGTCACACGCACGCGGGTCGCGCGCGATTCAAGCTTGACCAAGTCATGCCGCCTCAACTCGCCCAAATTCGAACTTTAGGGCTAGGGTTTTGGTGAGAAACGAGAGGGCTATTGGGCTTCTGATCGAGACCGATAGAATGGGTTTGATTTGGGCTTAAATGATCGTGATTTGGGCTCTAATTAAGCAATCTAAGGTCCGGTTACTTAAAGGTCCGATTTTAGCCTCAATTCCTTAATTCGGTTTAGTTAAGATTTTAATTAGGGTTCGACCCATAAGGACAATAGTCTAAACTTTTCATCCTCTACACGATTATCTTTTTTTCAGATTTTTTATGAATTATTTGAGTTTCTCCTGAAAGAATTTCCTTTTTAAAGTTTTAAATTCCACTATTTAGTTCTAATTAAATTCTCGGGATACTACACCCTCCCCCACTTTAGGGAATTTGGTCTCCCAAATTCACTGCACTTATCAAAATGGGGATAGTAAGATAACTGACCTTGGAATAAATCGGGGTATTGCCTTCAGATAGCATCTTCAGACTCCCAAGTAGCTTCTTCGGTTCCTCGTTGGCTCCATTGAACTTTGACCATAGGTATGGAACGATTCCTAAGCTGTTGTTCCTTCCGATCCAAAATCTTGATGGGTTTCTCCTCATAAGCCAAATCTTCCTTTAACTCCAGATCCGCATGTTGAATGATGTGAGTGGGGTCATAAACATATTTTCGCAACATAGATACATGAAAAATATTGTGCACTCTAGATAACTAAGGTGGTAAAGCTAATGTGTAAGCAACTTCTCCAACTCTCTCTAAAATCTCAAATGGGCCAACGTATCTCGGACTTAGCTTGCCATGAATGCCAAACCTTCGGATTCCTCTCATAGGCGAAACCTTCAAGAATACATGCTCGCCTACTTGAAACTCCAAGGCTCTCCTTCTACTATCAACATAACTTTTCTACCTCGATTGTGCCACTTGCAGATGGTCTAGGATAGCACGAATGCTATTGGATGATTCTAAAATGAGATCCGGTCCCAGCCATTGCTTCTCTCCTACCTCAACCCAGCACAATGGTGATCGACAACTTCTTCCATAAAAAGCCTTGAACGGGGCCATCTGGATACTGGACTGGTAACTGTTATTGTAGGCAAACTCAATCAAAGCCAAGTGCTCATGCCAGCTGCCTCCAAAATCAATCATGCAAGCCCTTAGCATATCTTCAACGATCTGGTTAGTTCTTTCGGTCTACCCGTTTGTCTGAGGATGAAAGGGGGTGCTGAAATTCAGATGGGTTCCCAAGGACTCTTGCAGTCCTCTCCAAAAATGCGAAGTAAACCTAGGGTCTCTATCTGATACAATGCTTATCGGTACTCCATGAAGTCTTACAACTTCCTTCATATACAGAGCAGCCAAGACATCAACTATCTACTTTGACTTAATGGATTAGAAATGAGCAGACTTAGTCAGTCTATCAACAATGACCCATATCCCATCAAATCCACCACGAGTTCTAGGTAGACCCATGATAAAATCTATGCTGACACTCTCCCATTTCCATCATGGTATATCGAGCGGCTTTAACTTCCCAGCGGGTCTGAAATGCTCAGCCTTTACTTGCTGACATACCAAGCATCTACTCACAAATTCTGTCACTTCCTTTTTCATGCTCGGCCACCAGAAGGTCCTTTTTAAATCTCGGTACATCTTAGTACGTCTAAGGTGAATAGTATACCTGGACCTATGGGCTTCTTCTAAAATCTTGCCTTTTACTTCGTCCACATCATGATACATGTTCCTCCTCGAAACAACAACCTGCCGTCATCGACTAATATAAAATCTGGTCTATTGCTAAGACTTTCCTTGATCTCTACTAACATCGGATCATTTCCTTGCAGGGACTTGATTTCCATCAATAATTCTGGACGAAGCTGAAACTGAGCGATCATGACCCGACCCTCACTAACATTGAGGTCTAGACTAGCCAACTATTCTAACAGTCTCCATTCTTATAACATGAGACTTGACAACTTTGCTATTGGCTTGCGGCTCAAAGCATCAGCAGCAACATTACCTTTTATAGGATGGTACTCAATAGAGAAATCAAAATCCTTCAAATACTCGAGCCACCTTCTCTGCCTCATGTTAAGTTTCTTCTGAGAAAATAGGTATTTAAGGCTCTTGTGGTCAGAGAATATAGTAAAAGCCTCTCCGTATAAGTAGTGCCTCCAAATTTTTAGGGCAAACACCACTACTGCAAGTTCCGAGTCATAGATGGGATAATTCTCTTCATCCTTCCTCAGTTGCCTAGAGGAATAGGCTATCACCCTGCCATTCTGCATAAGCACACAACCCAAGCCAATGCCCGAAGCATCCGTGTAGACCTCAAATCCTCCTTCTCCAGAAGGTAAAGCCAAAACAGGGGCAGTGGTCAAACAGTCCTTCAGAGTTTTGAAACTATGCTCACAATCTTCCAACCACTCGAACCGATTCTCCTTGCGGGTCAATCTGGTCAGGGGTACCGTAATCTTGGAGAAATCTTTAATAAATCTCTGATAATAACCTGCTAGGCCTTGAAAAGTTCTTACTTCAGTTGCATCCGCAGGCCTATCCCAGTTTCTTACTGCCTCCACCTTCGAGGGGTCAACAAAAATTCCTTCTTTAGTGATAATGTGTCCCAGAAAAGACACTTCCTGCAACCAGAAATCACATTTATGAAACATGGCGTACAACTGATGATCTCTCAATAATTGCAACGCCATCCTTAAGTGCTCAGCATGCTCCTCCTCACTCTTAGAGTATATCAAAATATCATCAATAAACACCACGACCCACTGATCTAGGTAGGGCTGGAACACACTATTCATCAACTGCATGAAAGCTGCATGAGCATTCGTTAGTCCAAAAGGCATTACCACAAATTTAAAATGCTCGTACCTGCTATGGAAGGCTATTTTAAAGATATCATCGTCCTTGATCCACAGTTGATGGTATCCCGATCGAAGATCAATCTTAAAGAAATATTGTGCTCCCGCTATCTGATCGAACAGTTCATCTATTCTCGGCAATGGGTACTTGTTCTTGACAGTGAGCTGGTTCAATTGTTGGTAGTCAATGCACAGTCTCAATGAACCATCCTTTTTCTAGACGAAGAACACTGGGGCTCCCCATGGGGATGTACTCGGACGAATAAACCCCTTCTTGAGCAACTCCATTACTTGCCTCTTTAATTCCCTCAACTCCACAAGAGACATACGATACGTAGCTTTAGAAACAGGGGATGGCCAAGAATTAGATCAATAGAAAAGACTACCTCCCTTTCAGGCGGAAGTCTTGGCAAATCTTCAAGAAAAACATCTGGAAAATCTCAGACAATAGGGATGTCCTTAATCTCAAACTCCTTCTTATTGGTTAAAGAAACAAAGGCAAAAAATGTCTGACATCCTTTCTTCAATAATCTCTCAGCTCGAAGGGCTGAAATAAGCGGCACGGATTTAGAGTGCCTAACCCCAACAAAAGAAAGCTCAGGGTGTCCAGAAAAAGACACAGAGCTAGTTTTACAATTAACACTGGCCTCATATCTAGCCAACTAGTCAGCTCCTAGGATTACATCATAATCCTTCATTTCCATACAAACCAAAATAGCAGGCATATTCTGCCCACTAATCAGGATCTTACTAGAAGGGTAGTAATATTTAATTGCTGAACCCGAACCAATAGGGGTTGAAATTTTCAATAGAGAATTCATTTACACCGGTTTCATAGTAAAGGACTTAGCAAAACTCTGGAAAATAAAGGAATGCATTACTCCGGTATCAAATAGAACAAATGTTGGCTTATCAGAAACAATAAGTGTACCTTCAACAAGTCCACCCTCCTCGATGGCTTTAGTCTCAGTTTCATGTAGGGCTTGAAGCATGCCCTGCCGCTTCTGACCTCCTTGCGGCTTGTTTGGTGTAGCTTGGTCGGATAGGAGGGGACACTCGGGAATATGATGGTCCCGACTTCCACAGCGTAAACAGGCGCCTAGCTTACGCCAACACATTTCCATCTTGTGACCTGGCCTGTCACAAAACTTGCAAATAGCCTTAGGCGGGCAGTCGAACCTACCTTCTTATCGCCATTCCTCGACTTCTTATCCTATGAAGAACTTGACCCGCCATTGTGCCTTTTCTTGCCATTAGTGGATTTAAAATTTCCAAAACTAATTGTTGATTCTCTCTTCTTGTCTCTTCCTCGGATTCGATCCGTCATCTCCAGTGTATCTTCAAGAACTTGAGCTTTCCTGACAATCTCGGCATAGTTAGAGATCTTCATCGGTGCCAACTAGTTAATATGCTGAAGCTTCAACCCATTCATAAATCACTTGGCCTTTATCTTCTCATTAAATACTAAGTGTAGTGCATAACGAGACAGCCTGGCGAACTGTGCCTCGTACTCTGGAACTGATAAGTTCCTCTGTTTCAGAGCAGCGAACCCTGCCGCCTTCTTCTCCTGTACACGGTCTGAAAAGTACTTGCTGTTAAAGAACTCCTTAAATTCCTCCCACGTTGCACGCCTATTGCCTAGTGTGGCTTCCACAGATTCCCACTAAGCACGCGCATCGCGTTCCAGTTGAAAAGTCACAACAAGGACTCGCTCCTGGTCACTACACTGCATCACTCCAAAGATTCGATCCATCTCCTTCAACCAATGTTCGGCCTCGTCTGGGTCTGCCGATCCACTAAACTGTGGGGGATTTAAACCACAAAAATTTTGATGAAGGTCACCGGCCCCATGATGTGCCGCACCCTTAGCCACTTGGTAAAGGGCCTGGGTTAAACATTGCACGGTTCGTTGCATGTCTCTCCACTACGCACGTTCCGTCGCCATGGAACAGATTTCCTACATGTAGGAAAAGTTAAGTTAAGAATGGCCTAACAGAGTCTCTTTTAGAATTAATTGATTTACTCAGCCCCAGTCTCTACCCAATCTCACCGGGTTGGACCCTTAGGCTTTTAACAAGGTTACAGGTTCAACGACATTACTTAGAACCCTAGGAACTTAGAAAACCTAGGCTCTGATACCATAAAACTGTCACGCCCCGACGTGGAATATCAGAATGCGGCAGTTATATACATTCATGATAAACAGTGCAATAACGGTATTGAAAGAACATAATTGCAAAAGAGAAGGAATAGCCTAAAAGAAAACACCAACTTATTAATAAATAGGAGAATAATAATGTTTCAACATTTACACCTTCTTACGTCACGACTCATATAAAGATAAAGAGAAGATTACAACTCGAAAAGACCAGTCTGAACTGACAACATACAATGACTCTTGAAAGTAACTACACAACCACATAGACTACTTCCTATGACACTAATCAAGTCCACGCCTGCCAGGGTTCACTCCGGTCTTTACTCTTGCCCATCCCCATCTGTTTGTGTTTCATCACCAGAGCTACCTGAAAGGGGGGAAAACTGAGTAAGCGAACGCTCAGTAGGCAATAGCAGGCAAGTTTAAGTAATTAACCAGTTAAATTAGATGTCAAGCGATTAAATGTAACGGAACAAAATAATCATAGAACATGATGGGAAAGAGAACAAACAGAATAGAGGTATATCAATTTCATGAATTGATCGATCAAGCACACAAGTAAACAAGTCACGTATTGATAACATTCCAAGAAGGAATCAAATGTCAATGGCAAAAAGGAAAAGAGCAATGAATGTTTTAGACAACATGCTAGTCAAGTACTCGGTGCAATGCCTCACCATGTCATTATAACTCCCCGGGGCACTAGTACTTTTCGGGCGCTCCTCCCAGGACCAGACCGGGCCCTTATGATGTGTTGGCATTAATTTTGGGGATTCAAGATCCCAAGTAATATCGAGACATTCATTGGAATCGGCCAAGAATTCCAAGGTCAAGCTATGCAACTTATTTCTAGGTTCGAATGGAATTCCATAGTCACATGAGAAGCCATAAGATTAGAGCTAGTGATGTCAAGGATTGTCAGGGTGAAATGCAGCACAAGCCATCCCTGGGTCGGCCAATGAAGCACACACAATAAACTTGCGTAAAATAAGGTTCTGGAAGAGTAACGGTCACGCATGGACCGCATCCATCATGGGACCGATAGGAAGGATACTGGGCCAAGGCACAAGCCCAGCGCCAAGGCGATAAAACAGTCCTCAATGGGCCGCTAGCAGATTAAAAATGGTTCCCCCTGGACCGCTTCCAAAAGAAAGACAGTCTGTAATGGACCATTCGAGATAGAAGGAACTCACTGGGCCATAACCAAAGGAAACGATCTCCAATGGGCCGTCCCACACGAAAAATGGTCTCGATAGGGCCGCTTAGTGTCAAAGACGGTCCAGGAATGACCGCAAACAAAACTAAGTCCATTAAGACTAAGGAGTCGACCTAATGGGCTCCCAGCCCACCAAAGACAAGGTGGGACCGAACCAGAGTCAGCCCAACCTTCTCGGGTTGAACCGGAGGCTATCAGGTCAATTTAGACATGGCTAGGTTTATGGAAGTCAAGGAAAATGACCAGTAGGACCTGGCTCGTGGTCCAGAATGAAACGGTCATGACTAGACCGCTTAAGCACCAGGCGGTCTAACCCAGAGCCGCTTTTAGAACAAGACAGACCCGAACTCCGGGATATAAAACAAGCAATTCGGTCGAATAATTGGGTGCAGGTGTTGAGGGTACAACCCGCCCAGCGTCCTAGTGGGAATCCCACGCTCGCGGGGGCTTACAGAGGTCTCATAATGGAGGTCCTAGTCTGACAGAAGGAATATCCGGCGGAGAGTCCCAACCATTACAAGATTGAAGGGTTAATAAAACATCAAAAAATGGTATATAATCGGTGAGTCAGTACCACCGGAGTGGAGTGACTGTCAAATCAAACCTAGATAATTTTCACATTTATTTCCCCAAAGTTATTGCGACATGACGATAAATTTCAAACCAAGATCATGTTGGAGAACATAATGTGATAGAATGGAAGAGAGAGATTAATCATGAACATAGTTAGATCAGTTCATTGAATCATATTCGATAATTTACCAAATTCTTGGTGTGGGTTTCTGTCCTACACATGCGATCTAACCGAGGTAATCAATTAATCAAACATACAAAAAAGGAAATCAATGACACGAGGCGGTCTATAAAGGACCGCTTACAGATGTTAGCGGTCTATAGAATGACCACTTTGGGTGACGATCAACAAAATTGGCAGATAGGTGAAACGGTCAGCCGAGAGATCGCTGGATTCCTTAGACGGTCATTTGACAGGCCGCATAGTTCAGAACAGTGCCTGGTGAAACGGTCTATCGTTCGACCGCTAGGGACCCGGGGCGATTCATGTTACGACCGCAAACAGGTCGACACGCCCGATCTCCGGCGATCTTTGATAGACTCTAATTCCGTCACTAAATTTGAATGGTCTAAAGCATACAAATTGGGCAAAATGAATCTAACGACAAGATGACATAAACACACATAACATGGCAGAATTAATTTGGATTTAAGCCTGCCTACACCGAGCAGTTACTCGATCAAAAGATGCTAACATGGATGGTTCCCTAACTGGACATGCTATGGCTAAAAAAGATAATACGCATGCTACAGGATACAATAAATAGGGCTTTTCATGCTGGTAAAAAGAGGACTTCAAGACACTTCTAATAATATATTTTATGATGGATTTGGGCAACGATTGCCTACCTTAATCGAAGGAAGAAGACGAACGCAAGGAACCCGAACCGCATGAAGAACACCTCGTCCACGTTGCCGAATACTCCCACGTCCTCACTCTTTGCCGGCAGCCGCAACAAACGTTGATACTAGGTCGGGCTAGGGTTAGTTTTATAGGGTCAATTTATTCTGGAAGGGTCGATAGAAGGGGATAGAGTCCCACGCATGCGGGTTGTGCGTGATTCAAGCTTGACCAAGTCATGCCGTCGTAACTCCCCTTAATTTGAACTTTAGGGCTAGGGTTTTGGCGAGAAACGAGAGGGATATTGGGCTTCCGATCGAGACCGATCTAATTGGCTTGATTTGGGCTCAAATGATCGCGATTTGGGCTCTAATTAAGCAATCTAAGGTCTGGTTACTTAAAGGCCTGATTTTAGTCTCAATTCCTTAATTCGGCTTAGTTAAGATTTTAATTAGGGTTCGACATAGAAGGACAATAGTCTAAACTTTTCATCCTCTACACGATTATCTTTTTTCTAGATTTTTTATGAATTATTTGAGTTTCTCCTGAAAGAAATTCCTTTTTAAAATTTTAAATTCCACTATTTAGTTCTAACTAAATTCTCAGGACGCTACATACTGTACCGATGTCTTCGCATTCTCAGAATCATGCTGCGAATCGCACCGTTCGTGTCAACACGTGGGATAGTGTTTACGTTTATATATTCTACACTTTAAAGACATAAATAAAAATATTTATCATTTATTTTATTTTCATCTTTCATTATAATTTTTTTTCATATAAATGCATATATAAAATTTTGAGTTGCTACATCCTCCCCCAGTTAATAGAATTTGGTCCTCCAAATTTACATCACGTAATAGTAATTTAAAAATTCAAATGGAGGGTTCAAAATTCTAACCTCAGATCAAATCTGGATACTACTTCTTGATTGACTCTTCTAATTCCCAGATAGCCTCCTCGAATCCACGCTTACTCCATTGGACTTTTACCATCGGTATAGCCCTATTCCTTAGCTGGTGTAATTTCTGATCTAAGATCTTGATCGGTCTTTCTTCATATGATAAATCCTTATGTAGCTTCAAGTCATCGAATTGAATCACATGCGAAGAATCATACACATATTTCCTTAGTATGGATACATGAAATACATCATGGACACCAGCCAATTATGGAGGTAAAGCCAACTTGTATGCCACTTTGTCGATTCTTTACAGAATCTCAAAAGGTCCAATAAATCTTGGACTCAATTTTCCTTTGATACCAAACCTTTTGATTCCTCGTGTGGGTGAGATCTTCAAGAAGACATGCTCCCCCACATAGAATTCGAGGCCTCTTCTTCTATGATCGGCATAACTCTTTTACCATGATTGAGCAACTTTTAGCCTTTCTCAGATCAACTAGATATTGTGAGTTGTATCTTGAATAATATCGGGACCCATCAATCCCTTCTCTCCAACCTCACTCTAGCATAGAGGTGATCTACAACTCCAGCCATACAGTGCTTCAAAAGGTGCCATTTGAGTGCTAGACTGATAAGTGTTGTTATATGCAGATTCAATCAACGGCAAGTGCTCATGCCAACTTCCACCAAAATCTATCATACAGGCCCTCAACATGTCTTCGATAATCTGATTCGTCCTCTTGGTTTGTCCATCCGTCTGAGGGTGAAAAGCTATGCTAAAGTTCAGCCTAGTACCCAAAGATGTTTGCAATCCCTTCCAAAAATGAGAGGTGAATCTCGGATCTCTGTCTGAATAATTGAGAAGTTGGAATTCCATGCAGCCTTACAACCTCCTTGACATATTGGGTAGCTAGAACATCCACGGTCCATCTACTTTTAATGAGTAAGAAATGAGCAGACTTAGTGAGTCGGTCCACAATCACCCATATATTATCAAATCAACTTCGGGTGTTTGGCAATCCAACAATAAAATCCATACCAATACTATCCCATTTTCACTCTGGTATTTCAAGAAGTTTAAGTTTCTGTTGTACCCAGACTATTCCCCAGCAAAATATTAAGAAATAACGGTTCAGGAATTTTCCCGAACACCTTTAAGGCGTGGGCTACCTAGCCCCTCCTATAGCTCCCCAGGCCTAGCCAAGGGTCCCAACCAACTAGCCGTGACCCACGGTGACAACAACTATCGATTGGGGCTATCCCTAATCGCTCAGCTTGCGGGTTTTCCCGCATTATACACGGCCACCCAGGCCAACCCGGGGGCACCCCGACGATCGGCCACGACATGTGGCACCCAACAATGAGGCTGGGATCTACCCCCAAGACACCTTCATCCAGCCTTCTGAGGTCAAAGGGAGACCTATCTTGGACAACCATGGGCTTTAGAATCCCATAGCACCCGTATGCGGCCCATACATGCATGTCGGGAATTTTCCCGAACACCTTGTGGGCGTGCATATCCCAGCCATTCTACAACTAGCCGAGGGCCAACCCACGGCTCCAGCACTCCAGCCATGTCCCATGACAACCTACCAGCAGGTCGGGGCCACCCCTGACCCTCAGACATTCGGCGATGATCCGCTCATTTCCAGCTCTCGGGCTGACCCGGGATTACCTATAAATTTGCCGTATTATGCGGCACACATCACGAAAGCTAAGCCCACATGCCAGGGAGTGACTCTATCAGCTCTTATGAGCCCCTACCCTCAGCCCAAGGCCAAATCTGAGGCCCGCCAGTCACCCACCTAAGCCGATCGACAACCCGAGGTGTGTCGGGAATATCCCCGAACACCTTGCAAGAGACAACGATAACGCGACACCGACAAGCCCCCATGGGCCAATCCCATCGTTTCCCAGCGTCCCGTCCTTCACCCCCAAACAACGAGAGAAGACCCCACGGGGGCCACTCATCAGGGCCACGGCTCGCCTGGGGGAGGTTTGCCCTAGGTGCAGTCGCACCCCGAGGAGGGCGAACCCCCTTGGGGAGCGCACCCTCCTCCTAGCCCAATGGCCCCATGGCCGTATCCCATTCCCAGTCACTCCCAGTCTATGCAAGGTCAACCGGCGTACCCATTCGTAGAAGAATCCAACAACGAAAGCTCAGGATCGCGCAAGTCCCACGTCAACACACGTGCTCCTCGTGCGAACGCGGCCGGTCAACTAGTATCCTCCAATATCCTTTTGTCCTCTTCTACTTAGTCAAAGTAGGACAAAAATAGAAGAAAATGAGATTTTATAGAGGTGGGGACCACCCCCCCTCTCGCTCCCTCATTGCTCCGCCTAAACCACCCCAGGGGAAGGTTTAGGCAGACCAAACCTAGCCCTGCCTAAACCCCTTAGGGGAGGGGATTTAGGCGGACCAACCTGGCTCCCTAGTTTTTCCGCCTAAACCCCTGTTATAATAAAAAAAAAGTTTTTTTTTACGAAAAAACCCAGCCCCCAAGCCTAGTCCTCGATAAACTCTATGGGTTTAGGCGGACCAACCTGGGCCTCCATTCTGGTCCGCTGAAACCCTGGGTTTAGGCGGACCAACCTAGCCCCCAGGTTGGTACACCTAAACCCCATCAGAAATTAAAAAAAAAAACTTTTTCAAATGAAAAAACCCATTTTTTGCTTTGTGTAAACCCCTCCGACGAGGGGTTTAGGCGGACCAAACCCAGCCCCTGGGTTGGCCCGCTTAAACCCACCCTCCCCCACTAAGTAAACAAAAAAAAATGTTTTGCAAGGGTTTACGCAGACCAAGTTTGGCCCTCAACTTGGTTCGCCTAAACCATCCCCTGACCCTTCACATTCCCTATAAAACCCTCCTTTGGGGCTTGAAAGGGAGCATGAAGAAGCCAACAACCTATGATCTAACTGCTGCACCCTCAGACTTCCGCAGGCATACAGCAAGGATCAAGGATGCGAGGAGCTAAGTGTGTGCGCATGGTTGGCTTGTTGATTGGCTCTCACACGCCGAGGGTATGTCGCTCGCACTTCCCACATACGGCATTTAGCCATCTCATACAAGCCTACCTCCGTCACACGTAAGGTGCTACAACAACGGCAAACCCACATGCATCCCAGGTCTGCCCGTGTATGACAACCTATGACGGTCACACATGCGCCATGGTGCCGGACCTACCTTTGTGATGGGATCATCGCTTCGAGGTTCGAGGTTCGAGGTCAAACCTCCTCCAAGCGGAGGAGTTTGACGGGATCGTCACGAGATCGACAAGCGGCATCGGATGATCGTCAAAGCAGCGCTGACAACAATCGAACTATATTAGCTATGTTTAAGTGTTTTATGTTAATGGGCCACATGAAATGATATAAGTGGGCCTAGTCGGAGTTTTTCTTTTATTATTAGGAATAGGTATATAGCTATAACTAGGCACTAGTGTGCACTCATGAGAACCCTCGTAGGAACCCAAGTCCTTTGGGTTTTCTATGTGTCCCTCCCCCACCCATTTAAATGTGACCCCTCCCCTTCCCACTCTTTTCTACTTAAGCTACTTGTAACCCACGTTGAGATAATACAATGCAAATGAAGAAATTAGTTTAGCCATGGCTACATATCAAGTTCTTCCAATTTTTGGAACTCATGGGTGAGAAGCCCAAATCCACGTCCACCCCCTCCATGGAGGAAGACCGACAGCTCCGAGTGCACCATTCCTGAGATGGGAGCGGCCGAGAAGCCCCAATCGAAGCCTCGGTCGACTTCCCTTTCCATCCACCGCCGCCGTCATCCTTCACCGCCACCACCGTCGTCTCCAACCACAACCGCCGCCACGACCACAGCCAAGGCAGAGGAGGAGTCCGGCTGCATCGGCCCTGAGATGGGGTCGGGTGAAAAGCCCCAATCGAGCTTCCCTCCCTCCTTGGTTCGCTCCTTCACCTCCGCCACCACTCACCACCATTCTCACCCCCCTCAAACCAGCTTCATTCCTTCCCTTTCTATACTCTTATTAGATATATAAATATCCTATACAACTCTTCCCACGTAGCTCACCCTCTTCCCCCCATCGCAGCTGTTCCTAAAGTCCCCAACCCCACCCTCGGATGCCACAAACATGAAAAAAAAATGTAGGAAAACCAGAAGCAGGGTATCGTATGCTACCCCCCTCCATTCCCCATGCCCTCCATCTTCCTGGCCCTTTTAAAACTTTAGCTATAGTCCCCATCCCTCCTCCACTTCTCCCCACTCTCTTCCCCACCCATAGCAACCTCTAATCTCCAAACAACCCCAACCCGAGTGCCCGCGGTGTGAAGGTCTGAAAGAGGGGACCGTTTTGCCATTCTGTCCCATCAAGAGTTGGAGGGGTCGACCCGCCCAGCCCCCCCCCTTCTTATGACCCTACAGGAACCCACCAACGTCCCACATGCCAACTCCATCTACAGGAGATCCTCCCTCCTCCCATTTCCCAGGTTCCACGCCTAAAACACCCCACAACTGATCACAACACACTCCCACTCCCCCACACCCTCCCCCACCCCTTTACATACTTCATGACTTTTACACAGGATTTCAGACGAACCATGGGAAACCTGAATTCTATGAGGGTACATTATGAGTTTTTTTTTTAATTCTGTCAGAGATGGTATTAGTGAATCAAAGGCAACTGGAAGCATGTCTCCAAGGGTGCATTTATTGTGAGAAGTAGCTGCTATTCACGGAAGTATCACTCCCATTGATGAGGTCATAAGTCAAACTCAAAAGGCCCATCTTGAGTTCCCAGAGGACTTTGCTTGCGGATGTTTAAGGCAGGCTGAAGCACCTCAGTGATAGATTTCCAATCATACGAGGTCTTCTCGGTTTCATCAGAAGGAAGTGGTCAAAGGACATTCATTCTGTCTGCAGTCATAGAAGCTTGCACATTATTTTTGATTATCGATTGGGTATCAAAGTGAAGTCAAGGAAACCCTGTCATGTGAATGTGATGTAGATTTAAGATAGATGGGAATAAAATGGTGCTTGACTACCGTGCATGCAGCGTCACCTGCGTGCGAACCCCCCCACCTCCCGTTCTCTCTCTCTCTCTCTCTCTCTCTCTCTCTCATGAAGATCTGGAAAAAAAAGTGATGAAAAAAGGGCATAATAGAAAAGAGTAAGAAAAAAAAAGGTGGGGAGAAGTTATTTTGAAAAGAAAAAAAAAGAGAAGGGAGAAAATGAAGGGAAAAGAAAATTTCGGACCCGGATGCTTTCGTTTCACATCAAATGGTATCAGGGCTTAGGGAACAGGGCTGTTCCATAAGACCGAGATCCTGAGCTACGAGGTTCGAGGTCGAACCCCTCCAAGCGGAGGGGTGTCATGGGATCATCGCTTCAAGGTTCGAGGTCGAACCTCCTCCAAACGGAGGAGTTTGACGGGATCGTCACGGGATCGAAAAGCGACAACGGACGATCGTCAAAGCGGCGCCGACAACTATCGAACTATATTAGCTATGTTTAAGTGTTTTATGTTAATGGGCCACATGAAATGATATAAGTGGGCCTAGTCAGAGTTTTTCTTTTATTATTAGGAATAGGTATATATCTATAACTAGGCACTAGTGTGCACGCATGAGAAGCCTCGTAGGAACCCAAGTCCTTTGGGTTTTCTATGTGTCCCTCCCCCTCCCATTTAAATGTGACATCTCCCCTTCCCACTCTTTTCTATTTAAGCTACTTGTAACCCACGTTGAGAGAATACAATGCAAATGAAGAAATTAGTTTAGCCATGGCTACATATCAAGTTCTTCCAATTTTTGGAACTCATGCGTGAGAAGCCCGAATCCACGTCCACCCCCGCCATGCAGGAAGACCAACAGCTCCGGGTGCACCTTTCCTGAGATGCGAGCGGGCGAGAAGCCCCAACCGAAGCCTCGGTCGACTTCCCTTGCCATCCACCGCCGCCGTCATCCTCCACCGCCACCACCGTCGTCCCCAACCACAACCGCCACCATGACCACAGCCAAGGCAGAGGAGGAGTCCAACTGCGTCGGCCCTGAGATGGGGTCGGGTGAGAAGCCCCAACCGAGCTTCCCGCCCTCCTTGGTTCGCTCCTTCACCTCCGCCACCGCTCACGACCATTCTCACCCCCCTCGAACCAACTTCATTCCTTCCCTTTCTATACTCTTATTAACTATATAAATATCCTATACAACTCTTCCCACGTAGCTCACCCTCTGTCCACCGTCACAGTGTTCCTGAAGTCCCCAACCCCACCCTCGGATGCCACAAACATGAAAAAAAGAAACGCAGGAAAACCATAAGCAGGGTATCGTATGCTACCCCCCTCCATTCCCCATGCCCTCCATCTTCCGGGCCCTCTTAACACTTTATCTATAGTCACCATCCCTCCTCCACTCCTCCCCACTCTCTTCCCCACCCATAGCCACCTCTAATCTTCAAACAACCCCAACCCGAGTGCCCTCGGTGTGAAGGTCTGAAACAGGGGACCGTTTTGCCATTCTGTCCCATCAAGAGTTGGAGGGGTCGACCCACCCAACCCCCCCCCTTCTTATGACCCTACAGGAACCCACCAACGTCCCACATGCCAACTCCATCTACAAGAGATCCTCTCTCCTCCCAATTCCCATGTTCCACGCCTAAAACACCCCACATCCGATCACAACACACTCCCACTCCCCCACACCCTCCCCAACCCCTTTACATACTTCATGACTTTTACACATGATTTCAGACGAACCATGGGAAACCTGAATTCTATGAAGGTGCATTATGAGTTTTTTTTAGTTCTGTCAGAGATGGTATTAGTTAATCAAAGGCAACTGGAAGCATGTCTCCAAGGGTGCATTTATTGTGAGAAGGAGCTGCTATTCACAGAAGTATCACTCCCATTGATGAGGTCATAATTCAAACTCAAAAGGCCCATCTTGAGTTCCCAGAGGACTTTGCTTGCGGAGGTTTAAGGCAGGCTAAAGGACCTCAGTGATAGATTTCCAATCATACGAGGTCTTCTCGGTTCCATCAGAAGGAAGCGGTCAAAGGACACTCATCCTGTCTGCAGTCATAGAAGCTTGCACATTATTTCTGATTATCGATCGGGTATCAAAGTGAAGTCAAGCAAACCCCATCATGTGAATGTGATGTAGATTTAAGATAGATGGGGAATAAAATGGTGCTTGACTACCGTGCATGCAGCGTCGCCTGCGTGCGAACCCCCCACCTCCCGTTCTCTCTCTCTCTCTCTCTCTCTCTCTCTCTCTCTCTCTCTCTCTCTCTCTCTCTCCCCCTAGTGAAGATATGGAAAAAAAGTGATGAAAAAAGGGCATAATAGAACAGAGTAAGAAAAAAAAGTGGGGAGAAGTTATTTTTGAAAATAAAAAAAAGAGAAGGGAGAAAATGAAGGGAAAAGAAAATTTCGGAGCCAGATGCCATCGTTTCACATCACTTTGTAAAGGAACAGTGTGCCCATCGCTTACCCCGAGTTGGCCGCCGACTTCTCTGACCGATGACTCGAGTTAGTCGGACCCTAGCTCAGGAGCCACGTTCCCGAGACCGGCCAAGACTCCCCAGCATGAAGATACTCGCCCCTCAGGACTCGTACCCGACTACTCATCCCGAGCCGCATCCGGCCCTCCTCCAGGCAACGACCAGTATCTCTCCTTGCCATCCAGTCCAGCCCTCCCATGGCAAACCGGGCACGTCCCTCGCCTCGAGGAGAGCCTAGGTAAAAACACGAGGATGTCCACCTTGTTATGCATTGACCCGGGGACCGACCAACGTGTCGGAATTGTCCCATGACTTGCATCAATTGTACTTTAGCCTCCTAGGCCCATTCGTAAAGCCCTCGTGGCTTCCATAAAGTATAAAACCAGTTGAACACATGCTCCCGTATCCGGGTCTCAACCTCCTCCCGCACTACCCAGTGCGTGTCCAGCATCTCCCACTTTAGTAAAACAAACCTCCCAGTCAGAATGCGCCCCCATAGCTGCGGGATGCCTCAGGCCCTCTATCCATGGCTTCAGACATATACAGACTTCTCTTTAGCACAGAACAAAGGTGTTCGGATTCAATCCGATGTAAATAAACACAGACTGCTTGCGGTCGGTGGGGAAAGACGTCCAGTACACGATTCCCCACAATCGCATGTGCACTCGCACCCATGGAACCTCTTCTCTCCACATGTCGCCCGACTGCCCAAGCCCACGTGCTATGTCCTGGCAACGCTTCCCCAGTCAATCTTCGGTTCCATGGGTGATAGTCGACAAATCGACTGGCACGCCCACACCCCTGTCCAGTTAACCCATACCCCCAGCAACTTCTTGTGCCATTCGACCCCTCTCTACTTTTCGTAAAAGGAGAGTGCCGGGTACTGCCATGAGAGGTATACGACCACGAAGGAGGATACCCAAGATACATCAAACTCCCGTATTTTCCTTTCCCGCTTTATTCCTTCCCTCATCCCGGTCATCGGTATAAAACCCCCGCAATAAAAAGGATGGCACGCCAGGTGGGACGTCTCCTGCTTTTCTTCTTTCTATTGAAGGGAAGTCTATGCCAGCCATGAAGCTGTGGTGCCCTTTTTCCTATCCTTGTAGGAGGGGTAGAGGGGGGTATACGCGCACATTTCCCAGCAGCTCCCAGTCCGCGTTCCGACCATTGGACCGCGCCCGGTGACCGTCAGCGACCGTCGCCTCCCCAGCAACCAGTGTTCCAACGCTCCAGTGACCATGGTGGCCGTCACTTATGGCCCCATTGTCATTGCCACCCATGCGCAGGTGGGCTATTTGGCGACGCCGATCGCTTTCGGTAGCTTCGCCCCAGTCGCTAGATTACCCTACTTCTTGGGTGTGGTCCTTATGGCTGCTCCATAGCTGCCCTCAGTACCTGTGTCAGTTCGTGCGGTCGACGTGCCGCACCTATCTCCAGCATCGGTGGTCGATCCGAGCAACAACCTTGGAGCTTCCACCGCCAGCCCCCGTAGGGGTCCCAGATCATTCCCTGCCCGGGTAAGCGTCAAAACCCGGGTCCAGAAACGGCCGATCTCTAAGGCAGGCCTTGCGCCCCGACCATCGGTCACCACCTCAGCACTTTGCTCGTGTCTTCGACCCCAAGTTCCTGTGATGGGGGCATCACTTACCCCTCCACATTTTGTGAAGCTCTGATGGATCGTCGGTTTGCGCCATTGTGTTCTCCACATTTTTTTGAGTCAATCCATGTAATTTTCATATGTTATTTGACTCATAAACTATGTAATTTTCTCTTTATTTGAGTCCTACCTAGGTATAAGGGTCATTTACCTAAGTCTTGAGTCATGTGGTTAATTAAGTCATCTAATGGGCCCAACTAATGGGCTAGGCCCAAGGGTGCCCCTCCCTGGTTTGTCTGGTCATTGTGTCAATTGTCAAGGGTCAGTATGGTCATGTGAAAAGTCCAGTCCTTATAAATACCCCCATTCACCCCCTCATTTGTAATCTTTTGGTCAATCAAAAAAATTGAGTGTTCTAGTGCAATTGGAGTGGATTCTCCATCTCTCTCTCCCTCTCTCTCTCTAAGGGGTGGATTCCCCTCCCTCTCTCACTTTCTCTCTCTCTCTCCAAGAGGGGGCGCCCCTTTCTCTCTCCTCCCCTCCCAACCACTTTCTTTCTCCCTTCCCCCTCCATTAAAGCTACTCCAACTCCCCACAACCCCTCTCTTTAGTCCACCCCATCCCCAAGGTAGCCTCCACCTATCCCTACTCATCCCTCCAACCACCCACTCCCCTTCCCCAAGCACCTCTCTCATCTCCCAAGGGAGAATTCTCCACTCCCCAAGCATCCTTTTCCCTTCCCCACACACCTCTTCCCACTCCCAAGACCAGAAATTAATCCCACCCTTAAACCCATTTTCAAATACTCCTTCCCTATCCCCTCCCAACACCAAATTCGCAGCTTCCCCTCCCTCCACCTGCTAGACCTCCTTCCAGCCCCCATTTTGCCACTCCCTCACCTTGGATCACCCACTCCCAGACCCCCTCACAGCTAGGGTTTTCCCCACACTCATCCACCCCCATTTCGCCCTCCGTCCTACTCCATTTCCCATCGGCAGGTTGCAGCTCCAACAGTAGTTCGTAGGCAGCAAGCTAGGGCCCTGGAAGCAGCATTGTCTCCAGCCCTTACTTGATCTTTCAGGTGGCAAGTTGTATACATATGGATAGGTCGTCCAGAGAGCTTTCTAGGCGAGGTGGTTTCGTCATCATCCAAGCACCGAGCTGCCCGTGAGAGTGATTCTTCCTCGACTGCGCAGAACCACTCAGGCAGAGAACCAGAGCTCCAGATCAAGTTTGACCATGGCCACTCCCTTGTAGATCTGGGCACGAAACTTGGCTGAGGGCTTCTCCTTCAAGTCCTCTCCCATCCCCAAGAAGCAGAACTAATTTTGGACCTCAGCATCAAAAGTTCCAAATTTTCCATTCCAAGTGCGTCAGGTTAGTTTTCCTGAGCCAGAACCAACACATCCCTATTGTTCGGGCCTTCACGATCAGCTCCAACATCTTCCGATAGCGTCGTTGGTCCCAACGGAAAGAAGACTCATCCACAATTGCATTGGTACCAGCCTCGCCTCCAACAGAGCACGGGACTGTTTGTGGCGCCCCCGTCTTCCAGCAACAACACCCTGGGAGCAACCAGAACCAGCATAGGCCAGCCCTATTCCAGGCTCTGCTCCGGCTAGTGGCATCGTCACGAAATTCCAAGAAAATTTAGGCGTCTTCCTGGGTCAAGTCAGAGAATTTCGGCACCAGTTGCAGCCTATTCGGAGTTTGGTAGTGATCGTGGCGGCACCATCTTCGACTATATGTCTGGCGATTCCAGAAGCTGGCAGCACCGGCGGAGCTAGGCACAACGGTTTTCTAGCTTCACTCCCACTCCCCGCCTGGCCAGCTTACAGCCCCTCCTTGCATGGAAGTAGTATTTGATTGTAAATCTCTTAACCCCCACCCCGACATCCCCCCTCTACGAGGGCGTAGTGCTTGTACTAGCAGGTCAACGGCTGAAGTGTCATCGGCGCGGCGTGCGGATAGTCCACGCTTCCCCGCTCGCCGACGTCTCCGACCGGGATCGGTGTATTCACGCCGATCAGGTGAGATTCGGAACACTTCTCATTGCTGGCCCTTAATTGCTTAGTTTAGTATTATTTTTGGTTGCTCCGTTGGCGGTAAGAGAGTGCCCGATCCCGAATTTGCTTATAATTGAGCGACCACCGCGGAGTCAGTTGAGAGAGCGACCCTACAACCAACACCCTTGGCGTGCTGGCCGCCCGTGGAATTGGGCATCCCAGGCCCTTAGGGGTCCATCCCAAGCTAGCCAATTCCCCGGAAAGGTGGGGTCCCACTTTGGATCCTCTCCACCATCACCGGTTTGCCTACGGGCCCTAGTGTGCGCCAAGCGGGTGAGTCCGCTCGAGTGAAGTTGCCGGTCCATTGCATTACTTGCTTGCTAGGTACGAGCGGTCTTCGATCTTGTGACTATCACCCCCAAGGTGGTGTCACATCAAGTGGTATCAGAGCAAGTTCATAACTTGTCTCTCCACAAGTTGGTCCTAGGGTGCGCATGTGCATTTAGAGTCTCCCAGTGCATCGCTCTTGTCCACTAGCATGGCCGCCTCATACCAACCTTAACCATCGGCCCTCTCCATGAGTCCAAACCCCCAAGAGAAACCCACCACCAACAAACATGGACTCCACGGCCATGTCGACTACCTAATGGGAGCCATGACTTATGCCAATGAGAGGCTTGATCGCCTATCGGGTCGACTCAACCAATTAGAGGAAAATGGGCTCGCCCCAAGGGTGACCGGTAGGAGTGCACCTTCCCACCCACCCACCTTTGATGGGTCTAGCAAACTGAGTGACTATTTAGATTGGGAGGTCTCAATGGACCATTACTTCACTTGGTATCCCATGTCCGAGGATGAGAAAGTCCGGTTTACCAAATCACAACTTACCAAACGGGCTCAAACCTATTGGCTGTAAATTGTCGGACTAAGGATAATTAGAAGGGAAGATCCCATCACCACTTGGGGAAACATGAAGGAACAACTTAGGGTTAGATATGTGTCCCCTTCCTACTCGCATCATCAAAGCCCAAGGAGCACTTCAACTCCTCCATCCCCATACGACCAACCTAAGATTCCAGTTCCCCAATTCCCCCCACCGTAACCAAAACCCCATTCCACAACCGACACCACTCAAGCCCCATTGGCCCCCTCCGCCACCCCTCGCCACACCCCTTCTCAAAAGGGAAAGAGCCCTATGGAGAAAGAAGTGAGTGAAATAACCTTGGGTAAGTGCAAGCCGAAATGTTATAGGTGCCGCCAATTGGGGCACATCGTCGGACAATGCCCCACGAGGAAGCACTTTCCCATGCCTCTAGTGGTTGAAACCTCTCCCACCCCGGCCACCATTACCCCTCCATCGTCCCCCAACAAGGACACCCCTCCCAAGGATAATCTTCCCAAACCCCCTCAACCCACCCATCTTCCTCTCCCTACCCAACCCAACCCTAACCTAGACCTCCACTACTTCCCTTACCAATCCCAACCCAAGCCCATGCTTGTTCACCACCTCGGGTGCACCACACACCGGCTATCACCATCACCCCACCCCCAAATGACTGTCCCAGCCCCTTGGTAGAGAAGATCATGGCCCACACACCCACTCAAGAAGAGGTGGGTACCAATCCGAACCTACCTCCCGCCATAGAAAAAATCCAAGAGCTTCCCATTCCATTCGCCTATCCTAGCCTATCCTTCAAGAACTAACCACCACCACTCATGGCACCCTCACTGTGAATGAGTCCATACTCCAATGGCTCAAGCAAGGCCCCACCATCCCTAGTTCAACCCCACACTTCTTACCCACAGGACATCAATCCGAAATTATGTCCCTCCCCTCCTTTCACACCACGATCCAATCCTACTATGAGGTAGAGGGTTGAAATGATCTCCTCAAGGGTCTAGAGTGGCAATTAGACTTGACTTGCTTGTTTACCCTAGGGGCGGACCGACCCAAGAGCCTTGACCTCATCCACCCATGCGTCGGGTCTATCACCTCGGTTTGCACTACTGGTTGCTACACTAGTGACCTCCTTTTCCTTTTCCCCATGGTGGAAGAACCCATCTCGGTCCACTCCCCTACCATTGAGATCCCAAGGACATTGGCCAACCCACTGACTCACTACACCGGCCCAATCATCCCAATAGATGAGGATGACCCACCTTGTGAAGACCTTGAGGACATAGAGCACTTCTTCCTAGGAAGCCCAATCCACGACCCCTTTGATCCCTTCCAATTGGAGTCTAGTTACCCATGTGACCCACCCACCTTCCCCACAACCCACCTTTCCCTACCCCAACCAACCACGTTGGACCAAGTCAACCTCTTCCAAGAATCGGGCCACACCAAGGGAACCATCGCCATAGGCAACATATGCCTAGGAAGCAAGGCAGAGCCCCTCTCCATAATGCCCACCTTCCTAGATCCCTTCGACCATTTCACATGGATGTTCAAAGGGCATCCCACACTCATACACATGGAAGTCATCTTTGGGATAGGAGTGCATAAATCTTGGCACAACACACCACTTGGCATGTCAGGTTGATTCATTCACATCACCCACATGTCAAGTAGGAAGCATGAGTGGTCCCTATTTGGGTATAACAGTCCTCCCCAATTCAGCTTTGGTCTTATGTATGATAGGAGCCTTCATGGATGTCCGGCACCTCCGGCTTTCATCACACCCACACATAAGCGGGACACCTATAGCTGCCCCAGTCTGATGAATTCCCTTATTGATGTTTAGTGTTTGGTTTTAATGATAACAAAATGATTGTGCTTGTGTGTGTTTCATTGAGCAACATATTTATATCTTGACTGATGAGTTGAAAGATGGTTTTGTATTGAATGAGCTTGAATGAGATTTTCATGGTGTCTAAAGGCATGGCTCATGAAGCTGTTTTGAGTTGATGTCATTGGGTTGCATGTATAGCTCATTAGATCTCACAAGATATGGTCTTCATTTGGCTTGTTTGTAAATGAGTTACTTGGGTTGATATGGGCTATTTAATCTTGATGATAGAGTGTAAAATTAATAAGCTTGCATATTTTCATCTTGTATGTTCATGGATGTGTTCATAGGACCCTTGAGCTAGAGTCCTATTCCTTTCATGTGAATTTGGTTATCATGCTCACTCTAAGTGCAAAAAGTTCAAGACTGTATGATCTTCTTATAAGGTTGTAGCTGCTATTTTTTCCAAAGTGCTTTTATGCACATTGACCATGGATTTTAATGTATGTGCTTTCTGCACCTTCTTCATGGTTACAAGTTGTTCACACCTTGTTCACACTTATGCCTTATGATCATAATCCTATGTTGTGATTATTGAATGTTCAAAATGCTTTGATGCAACTTGATCATGTGTTTTATATATACACATCATATGATTTTAACTTCATTTATCTTGTTATGTAGGTTTGGAAAATAATGCCAATCCCATATGCAAAGGTATCAAAGATCATGGTGAGAACTTGGTACTTTGCATGTGTATGTTTTTGGGAGAAAATGGTAAGTTTCATTTTGGAGTTTTTTGATCTTGATGGAAGTGGTTGGTGTATGTTTTTACATTGTTTAATACCAAGGAACACTTGGTTGTTAGTCATTCATCATCTAACCTTTTCAGTCTTTCATTGGGTTTTTAAATATCGGGTTTTTATATATCAGACTGAACTTCTCAAAATCTGGAACACTGTTCATTACTGTTCATTCCGGTCAACCGACACTATTCATTCCGGTCGACCGAAATTCCCAGAACCAAAAGGTTCAGGGTCTGTGAATTTTCGGTCGACCGCCCCTAATTTCCGGTTGACCGCCAACGTCCAAAACTCAAAAACGTGTTTCCGAAACTCATCTAAACCAAGTCAAAAAGTGCCTAACCTTATGTCCCTTTGTCCCTGGGTTGGTGGTAGACTTATTAGGGGTCTTTTGGATAATTCTAGAAGGGTTATGTTGGTCTTTTCATGTTCTCTATATTGGCTTAAGTGAGAGCTACGAATTTAACAACTCAAAAACCTAATGTGTTGATGTTTTCCTTCTTGCAAGTGGAGAAAGAAGAGATAGCAAAGAAGAGCTCAAGCCAAGGGGATTTGATCAACATCCAGGAGGATTTGGAGATCGTGCATGAAGACAAAGTGAAGCAGATTGAAGAGAGGAACGCATTGACGCTTAAATAGATGGCATCCGGCTTACCTCCGAATCGAGCATCAAAGAACATCATCATCTGGCCTAGAAATCGAAGGGGGAACAACTTCCACATCTTACTCCTATCCATTTGTGATTGTTCTTAAGGGTTTCATTTATGACTGAGCATATCTTGAGTATGTGTTCTGATTCCCTCAACTCATAAAGATTTTCGTGTGTGTGTGACCGTCTGTGTACGGCTGTGTGATTTCGGTGCTGCGGGTGTTGCAGCTCGTGTTTATGTATGTCGTTTGCTACATTTGTTTTGGCAAGTCTGTGTGCATTGTGATCCAGTGTTGGATCGTGTTGGAGACTCCGTCTCCGTGTTTGTGTGTGTGTTGGGGCACGTCCCCGTGTGTGTGTGTAGGCATATTCCTGCGTGTGTGTGTTGGAGCGTTGCTCCGCCTGTATGTGTTGGAGCCTTGCTCCGTGTTGGGGAGTTTTCCCCGTGCTGGTCTATCCAGCGAGTGGAGCCTTACCAGTTGGTAAGGGGTGGATGTAGGGAGCCCGTCGTGGTCCCGAACCACCTTAAAAATCTCCGTGTCCTATGGTTTGTCTTGTGTTGTTGCCTCCTTATCATCTACCTCATTCACAGGAGATTGTGTTTCAAATCATACATTGTTCACACACATTGCTTGATTGTCTAAATTCCACTGTGTGTCATACTTGTTTGACAATTGTGTTTACTTGCCCGAGTGAGTCGGAAGAGATTGAGTGACCTTAGCTTACACTGTCTAGGTTAATCCCATCAATCTTGTCAAAATTGTTAATTCCGCATAGTTAGTTTTTAATTTACCATTTTTAGTGGGGGACAATTCAACCCCCCCTTCTTGTCCGCTCGCCTACCCGGGACCAATAATTGGTATCAGAGCACGGCTCTAACTTCTCGGGTCTAACGACCTTTAGAGTGATCTCTCGGCGAGTTTCATTGAGTATCATGTCTTATATTTATTTATCTTCCACTCCTCCTTGTTTTGATGGTCACGACTATAATTCTTGAAAAAACAAAATGTCTTTCTATCTTGGTATGAACGAGCGTGAAATCTGGGAAGTAATATGTAATGGTCCACATAAACTTCCATGAAATGAAAGAGAATGGAGTGCAAAGCATGAAAAGAAAAATGAAATCAATCTTCGAGCTTTGAATTTTATAAGGAATTGTATAAAGTCTAATGTTCTTTCCCAAATCTCTTCTTGCAGGTCAGCCAGAGATCTATGGGATAAACTGGCTATATTTGAAGGAAACCCAGAAGATTCCCAAGTGGGTACATGCTTGATGGCTAATGATGAGAAAAGCTAGAGTCAGGTAAATTCTGATTCGGAAGAACCCTCAATTGAAGAATGGCAATTAGCATGTGCTGATTTGCATGACAGATGCAAAAAATACAAATCTGAAATCAAGAGATTGAAAAAGAGAAATGATGAGAATGGGCATGCTAATTCCTCCTGTGAGAACAGCAAAATCTTGGAGTCAAAAATTGAACATCTGCAAGAACAAAATGAATCTCTTGAATCAAGAGTTGAAATGTTTTCAGAAGAGATTTCCTGTTTGAATGAAGATGTTGAAATGGCTAGAAAATATAACATATCTTTTCAAATTGAAAATGAGTGTGATGAGCTGCGCGAGCAAAATAAATTCCTCATGTCTAAAAACTCCATGCTTGAGAAAATTGAAGAATATCTTAAGAACAAGTTAGCTTCTTTGTCTGATGATGATAAAATGTTTGAAAATCTACTTGATTCTGAAATTGATAGCAAGAGCATCATAGATGAAAATGAAGATCTTAAAAAGAAAAATGGTGCCATGTTAATTCAAAACTCCTTGCCTGAGGGAAGATTGAAATGTTTTGATAAGCTTGAAAAAGAAAATTCCTTGTTGAAATCTGAAAATGAACAATTGCTTGTTAAGATTTCAAAGTTCGTTGAAACTGAGAAAGTTCTTGAAAACTTAACTGAAAAACTCCATACCATGAATGATGAAAACAAGGAAATCTTGAAAGAGAATGAAAATTTAGAATCTGTGAATCACTTGCTTAGTGAGAAAATCCTTGCATGTGAAAAAGAGATAAATGATTTGAAAAATGACTTGTCTAGATTTGTCAAAGGGAAGGAGAACTTAGACAAAATGCTAGGTGTCAAGGTGAATTTTTAAAAAGAGGGTCTTAGATACACCCCGGTCAATAAAAAATCTTTTGAACACAAAATGACAACCTCTTTTATTCATTCATCCGACATTCCAAGCACCTCCAAAGCTCCCACTCCCATTTTTCAAAAGAAAACTTCTGAAATTGGTTTTGAGAAAAAGAAAAATCTCAACACAAAACCCACCATGCAAAAAGGGTTTCAAAAAGTTCATAATGGGCGAAAAATGAACTTGAATGTTGAATGCTTTTACTGTGGCATGCATGGCCATGAAATGAATGAGTGTAATGTCATGAAAGTGGATGATCAAAATGCATGTGAAGATAAATTCTTTTTCAAAAGAAAGAAAAATGTTTCATGCTTCTATTGTCAAAATTTTGGGCATGTGATGGATAATTGCTTTGTGAAGCAAAATGATGATTTTCATGCCATGAATGCTTAATCAAATTTTCAAAGAAAATTCAAAAATGAACATGTCTTTCATGCTCAAAGGTTTACATTCAATAAGAGAAACTTGTTCACAAACACTCATGCAAACAATGGAAAGTCATTTCGTAGTCCCGCATCTCCATGTTGTTTTCATTGTGGGAAGTACGGGCATGTTATGAAAGAGTGTTGATTTTTGAAAACAAAAAATCTTCATGCTTCTAGAATGAATGCCAGGTCTAATTTTGTTAAATCTAGACCTTTTGAAAATAGAAGATGGAATGGCTTTAAAAATTCCTTTGCTCCTAAAAAGAAATCTTTCGGCAAAAATGCTTCTCCTCAATGCCGTTATTGTGCAAACCATGGACATGTTATTGAAGACTGTAGGATCATGAAGAATGATAATATGGTGGCAATGGAAATGACAAAGAAAACTTTTGGAAGAAATGCTTCTAACATCCAAAGACCCAAGAAGGCTTGGGTGCCAAAATCTTAAAAATGAGTCAGTTGCCGTGAAGGTGTGCCTTGAGGTAAATGAGAAATGAAAGGGGTTCCAGTAAAATGGAACAAGGCACACTCATATGGTAAAACCCCAACTTTACTCCTTCATTGTCAAACTTGATGGTTTTGATGTTCTGGTATGAGTTTTTGGTGTGTTCTCATGTTGTGCTCTCAATTCTTCACAAGCCAAACATGCTCTTACTGAATGAATATTTGGTATATCAAATGGTGATCTGTGAAATGACAAGCTAAGCCTGTTAGGAAGCCATCACTATGCGTGAGTTGGATCCTCGGATCAAAGTTCTCTACCTTGTACCAAATTTAGAAATTGAATTACTTGGCTTATGATGAATCATGTGCTTTGAATGAATTGAATTTACCTTTGAACTGCAATATCTTCTAAACTGAATCTGAAAAATTCTCTTGTTTCAAAAAGGTAAAACTTCTGAATTGTGGACTTGCTTGATCAAATGCATCAATATATCAACAATTGGTATTGAATGTTGACATTGGCTCAGCTTAAAGCTCATTAACTTTGTGTGTTTTCCTTGAATTGGTGATAAGCTGTTTGACATGTTCAAAAATCTTCATCTTTATAATAGATGTTCAAACACTAATCCTGCTTGATTATCAAACTCTGGTTGAAAGTTGTTGGAAACTTGATCATGCGCATCCAAATTGCATCTTGCCTACTCAAGCACATAAGTCATATCATGTTCAAAGTGAAGCTCATATTCAATCCAAAGTTGCCTTGAATGAACATGGTTGAATGTTTGGGCTCTAAGGAAAATGGTTCATCATGAAGAAATCTGAAATGAATTGCTCATGGCTCTGTGCTAGATTCATTGAAAATCCATCTCATGTATTTATTAGCTTCATGTTTGCCTGAATATTCAAGAATGCACAAAACTGGAAAACTGCATAAAAAAATGTATTGACACATTTGCATATCATTCATAGATCATGCATTGTGAATTTGAGTCGCCTGCATACTTTGACTTATTTATCCTTGAATGTCATGATTTATGAACTAACAAAATCACAAAAAGATACATATTGCATATTCATGCATATAGAGCATATGCATATATTTCATGATAATCACATATCATGACTCATGAATGTCTGCATGAATGTTTTGTGAATCCTTGCATGCGTGTATGTATTTAGCTTATAAATCATTTCTTGACCTTTCTAAGGCCTTACCCCCTTGCTAAATAACAATGCAATGATTTGGTTCATATGTGATACATGTCATATACTAAGGGGAAAGATTTATTTCTTACCGTGCATACATTTAGGGGGAGTCATAGCTATGTCTTGATAAATTCATTTTATACATGCAAAATAAAAATTCACCCCCACACTCTTGCACATAATGAATCTAATGACTTTCATTGATAAGGATTTAAGAAATTCCTTCCAACACTTTAAAGGGAACTTGAATCTCTACATGGACATGAAAGAGTAGTCGTGAGGAAAAAGCTGCCTACCCCACAAAAATTCAATAAGTGGAACGTGGATCCGAGTAACCGGGAATTCCCCTTGAAACAAAGGAGGAAACTCGTGTCGAAAGGAGAAACAAATCCACACGTGTGATGAATCCTAGTAGTCGGGAAACCCCATTGAGACACATGAGGTGACTCGCGCCAAAAGGTGAAGTCTACTACAAGAAACAAAATAGGGGTTGTGCGAAGCTACCGAAAGTCGAGAATTTAAAATGAAAGTGTAGAGATGAGATTACCTTCTAGTGTTCTTTAGAAAATCTAAAAATCATATATTTTAAAGTTCATTATTCATTGAATCACATTTCACATGGGCATTTTTGTGATGTATGTATTCTATGAATTAGCTCATATTCATGGTTTATGTAGTACTTCTAGTTGTGTATGCACAATTCTCTTAGTTATGTTTCATGTCTTACACTCTTGAATTTGAATCACCTGCTCTTTTCTTAACCCATGCCTCATTTAGGGGGAGTTACTATATGTGATATTTGTCTGCATGACGATTGTGCTTGTATACTTGCATGTTCATGCATTCCCCTTGGGTCTAATTCTGAGCATAAACCTTGCATTTGAAGGATAGAAGTCATCATGTGCATAGCTTCATATCTTGTATGATTAGCATTCAAATAATACATATTCATTACATTTGAAAGGTGAAGCTCATGGTGTGCATATTTGCATATATGGCATTTTAAGCATGCATATAGTTCATACATGATATCAAAAAAAAAATCAAGAAACTCATGTTATGTGTCATCATTTGTATGCATTCAAAAGAAAAACCTAAAAATCTAAAATCTAAAACTCCATAAATAAAGGCATATGATGTCTACACTATTGTTTTCTCTTGACAAACATCTTGCCATTTCCTTGCTCCTACCTCTTGTGAAACTCTGCAATGGGCTTTGGATTTTGAGTGCTATCATCTTGTCATGGTATCTGAAATGCTGCACAAATCTACCAACAATTGAGTGCTATCATCTTCCAACACTGGTATCCTATCTTTGGGGCCAAAAATCAGCAACCATTGGTATCAAAATTGGTATCACTTCTTCAGGCCTCACATGTTTAAGTTTATCATGCATAATTAAGTGGAAGTTGGTATGATAATGGTTCTATTACCTAGACACATGATGATTTCAACTTTGTCTTGAATTGTTGAGTTTGTGAGGAATAGTCATGTTCAAATGCGTGATTGAACCTAGTTTATGGGATTTCATACATGAACTTCATGCATTTACCATATGGATTATTCAGCTGTTTGTGAGGAATGGTTATGATAAAATGAGCATCAAGTTATCAACTCAATACTAACATGGCTCCATTGTGTTACTTGCAGGAAAGAAATGGTTGGATCACACTCACACATCACATGTATACATGGTAATATCGTCTCACTTTCTCTGTCCCATGGGGGTTGTGGAGATTGGTAGAAATTTGGCCTTTTGGTTCTCCCACCCTGTTCACATTCATGGAAGAATCTTAACTGATGTGCACATGCTTCAGGTTCTAAATCAAACAATGGTTGTGTTTTGGACATCACATCGAGCTTTGGGTTGATTGATACTACATTTTGGTTGGCAAATATGAAGGATTGAATGATATTCTACATGTTCATATACTCCTTGTCACTTGAGCTTTCAAATTCATATTCCAACAATTTGCATACTTTCATGTAGCATGACACCCATGTTCATCTCCTGTCCTATGACCCCCCAGCCTTTTTGTAGATGACAAAAAGAGGGAGAATGTTTGTGTGGTTTGCTATGTTTCATAAAGATGCTTGCAACTACTCTATCACACACATCGTTTTGTCATCATCAAAAAGGGGGAGATTGATGTATTCCCTTATTGATGTTTAGTGTTTGGTTTTAATGATAACAAAACGATTGTGCTTGTATGTGTTTCATTGAGCAACATATTTATATCTTGACTGATGAGTTGAAAGATGGTTTTGTATTGAATGAGCTTGAATGAGATTTTCATGGTGTCTAAAGGCATGGCTCATGAAGCTGTTTTGAGTTGATGTCATTGGGTTGCATGTATAGCTCATTAGATCTCACAAGATATGGTCTTCATTTGGCTTGTTTGTAAATGAGTTACTTGGGTTGATATGGGCTATTTAATCTTGATGATAGAGTGTAAAATTAATAAGCTTGCATATTTTCATCTTGTATGTTCATGGATGTGTTCATAGGACCCTTGAGCTAGAGTCCTATTCCTTTCATGTGAATTTGGTTATCATGCTCACTCTAAGTGCAAAAAGTTCAAGACTGTATGATCTTCTTATAAGGTTGTAGCTGCTATTTTTTCCAAAGTGCTTTTATGCACATTGACCATGGATTTTAATGTATGTGCTTTCTGCACCTTCTTCATGGTTACAAGTTGTTCACACCTTGTTCACACTTATGCCTTATGATCATAATCCTATGTTGTGATTATTGAATGTTCAAAATGCTTTGATGCAACTTGATCATGTGTTTTATATATACACATCATATGATTTTAACTTCATTTATCTTGTTATGTAGGTTTGGAAAATAATGCCAATCCCATATGCAAAGGTATCAAAGATCATGGTGAGAACTTGGTACTTTGCATGTGTATGTTTTTGGAAGAAAATGGTAAGTTTCATTTTGGAGTTTTTTGATCTTGATGGAAGTGGTTGGTGTATGTTTTTACATTGTTTAATACCAAGGAACACTTGGTTGTTAGTCATTTATCATCTAACCTTTTCAGTCTTTCATTGGGTTTTTAAATATAGGGTTTTTAAATATCAGACTGAACTTCTCAAAATCTGGAACACTGTTCATTACTGTTCATTCCGGTCAACCGACACTATTCATTCCAGTCGACCGAAATTCCCAGAACCAAAAGGTTCGGGGTCTGTGAATTTTCGATCGACCGCCCCTAATTTCCGGTCGACCGCCAACTTCGAAAACTCAAAAACGTGTTTCCGAAACTCATCTAAACCAAGTCAAAAAGTACCTAACCTTATGTCCCTTTGTCCCTGGGTTGGTGGTAGACTTAATAGGGGTCTTTTGGAGGATTCTAGAAGGGTTATGTTTGTCTTTTGGTGTTCTCTATATTGGCTTAAGTGAGAGCTACGAATTTAACAACTCAAAAACCTAATGTGTTGATGTTTTCCTCCTTGCAAGTGGAGAAAGAGGAGATAGCAAGGAAGAGCTCAAGCCAAGGGGATTTGATCAACATCCAAGAGGATTTGGAGATCGTGCATGAAGAGAAAGTGAAGCAGATTGAAGAGAGGAACGTATTGACGCTCAAATCGACGGCATCCGGCTTACCTCCGAATCGAGCATCAAAGAACATCATCATCCGGCCTAGAAATCGAAGGGGGAACAACTTCCACATCTTACTCCTATCCATTTGTGATTGTTCTTAAGGGTTTCATTTATGTCTGAGCATATCTTGAGTATGTGTTCTGATTTCCTCAACTCATAAAGATTTTCGTGTGTGTGTGACCGTCTGTGTACGGTTGTGTGATTTCGGTGCTGCGGGTGTTGCAGCTCGTGTTTATGTATGTTGTTTGCTGCATTTGTTGCGGCAAGTCTGTGTGCATTGTGATCCAGTGTTGGATCGTGTTGGAGACACCGTCTCCGTGTTTGTGTGTGTGTTGGGGCACGTCCCCGTGTATGTGTGTAGGCATATTCCTGCGTGTGTGTGTTGGAGCGTTGCTCCGTGTTGGGGATTTATCCCCGTGTGTGTTGGAGCCTTGCTCCGTGTTGGAGAGTTTTCCCCGTGCTGGTCTATCCAGCGAGTGGAGCCTTACCAGTTGGTAAGGGGTGGATGTAGGGAGCCCGTCGTGGTCCCGAACCACCTTAAAAATCTATGTTTCTGTTGACACCTTGAAAATGAGCAAGGGTGGAAACAGAATTGAAAAGAAGATCAGACCAACAGTGAAAGATCAATGATGAAGCTCATCAACCATCTACCCAGCTGAAGCCTGTTCCCGGCCAAGCTGATGTTCGGTGCCATTGTCAGTCAGACGGCGGCGCTGATGAAATAACGGTCACCTGACTGATGAGGCCTCCTAGCACACTTTAATAAAAGCTATATCACTGCCTCATCCGAGAATCCACAGATAACATGTCAGAGTAAGCCAGATATCAGCTTATTGACAGATGCGATATGAGCCAAGATAAAGATGAAGTCAAAACTAGCAAATGAAGATTGTGAAGACCTCTGCAAAGTTAGAATAGAAGAAGAACCGTCTCCATAGGCTATGAACCTAGCTGAAGCCTTCTCAGGCTAAAGCTGATAACCGGTTTTGTCATCTTTTGGGTGGCAATACTGATGAAGTGACGTCCGGTCTTGTCATCATTCGGGTGGCAATGCTGATGAAATGATATCCGGCTTTTGTCATCATCCAGGTGACAATACTGATGAAATCCCAGTCCAATGACTGATGAAGATTCCTATGGTCCTATTAAGACTTGAGTCCAACAACAAAGTCCTGCTGCAGTTCCGATATATTTATAGAAATAACAGTTCTAAGTGGAGCTTAAAAGCCCTACATGGGCCTATGAAATGGGCTTAGGGGTGTGGCATCGAGGCCCTCTCACCCAAATTGCATGCCGCGCCGGGAGCTACTGTCACCTCTTGCGCACCGTAAAGATGGAGTGGCACGCCGACTTCCATCTGCCGAGAGGGTAAGAGGATCGGGTTTATATAAAACCCACCCCCTCGAAGAAGAAAAGAGAGAGGAGGACGGGGAGAAGAGGAGATAGCCACAGAATAGAGAAGAGACCTGCAACCTCATCCACGAGAAGAGGAAAAGAGCTGAAGAAGAAAAGAGTGAAGAGAGAAAGAGGTTTTTCAAAGTTGATCGAAGGTGGGCAACGGGGAGGGAGAGGAGTCAATGCTCCGCCCTCCCCCCCCATTTCTATAGTTCATCTTTTTACTTCGATTGTCTCTCTTCCTTCCTCCTCTGATGTAGCCTGTAATGCTGTAGCTGGTTTCACACCGATAAAGTGATGTATTCCCCCTGCTTTCTCATTATGTATCTCACCCAATGAATGTTGTCGAATGGATAAATATGGTGGGCTGCAGTCCATCCCTGCTTTGGTTTCTCTGAAGCTCTATTCTCATCCCCCGTGTTGTCTGTCTTTCCTTAGACTCGTAGCATGCTATTTCCCCTCCCCAGTCTGATTATTCATCCTCATTTTTCTCGTAGACGTTTTCGTGTGCTTGTTCCAGAGCAAGGGACAGGCCATCCCTTGGCCTTCGGAACAAAGCCAGACCACGTGATGACTGGCGTTTGTAAGATCTCGGAATTTTGGTTGCCTGCTCTGCTTATCGACATCATCAAAGTTGTTCCTGGACCAGAGACAGACATCTCTTGGGTCCCAGGACGACGAATGATAACATCAAGCCATCCTCCTGGATTTTGCACCAACAATGGTGATAAAGGCTCCCCATACTCGGTTTCTCCTTCTCCAATTTCCCTCAGTTCCTGGCCTTCCTCCGGAACCCATGCCAAAATTAGTTGGAATCCAATGAATGGATCTATTTTGACTCCTCAGGGCCCGTCCACCCTGGCCTTATTCACCAGGAAAACCCCTCAATCATCCATAAACCCCAAAACAGGGTGTCGTAGAACCCTGAAACGCGTCTCGGCGCCCTCATCTATCTCGGTTCCACGAACAGTAGAACAGGTGAATAGCCCTCGGCGCGAGCCATCCTGCGCCGAGAACCCCATTACCTTGTCCAAGCCGAAAAGGCCCTCCACCATTTCTTCTCCGCGCCAAGAAGCCTACGCCGGGAGCCTCCTTTCTTCACGATTGGTCGCGCCGAAACCCCCTTTGAGCAATTCCTCCTCACGCCGGGAAGCCAGCGCCGGGAACTCCCTGGCCTTCTCTTCATCGCGCCGGGAACCCCGGCCCTCTCACCTTGACGTCGGGAACCTGACCTCCTTGCCCTTGCGCCGAGAGCCCCCCCATGACTCTCTTGCCTTCGCGCCGGGAACTTCATTCCCAAGCCAGTTGCGCCGAGAGCTTGCCCTGTCACCCAATGGAGTCTTCGACCCCTTGGTCAGACCTATCCAGGAGTGCCCATGAGTCACCAGCACCGTCCGGGGGATAAATCAAAGGGAGCCAGACTCCCTTATGTTCCACTGATCCGCGTCGGATTTATGAGCAACCCCTTTAGCTAAGGTGAGCTCTGCCACTACATGAGTGTCACCGGCTCCTATAAGGGAAGAGTCAAACATTGCCCCAGGGCATACATGTGCAATGTGGGAGGTTCGCTCCCTCCTTTTCTCGACTTTCATCCTGGCACTCCGTGGGTGATAGCCTATTCTCCCCTGGGCATAATCCAGATTATGGGGAGGTGCTGCCGAAATGTCGATCGATGTTTTAACCCCGATAAGTCCCGGGAGGTGCACATCACACACCCCCCGTCCGGCTCAATCTTCCGGGGAATATGAATACTGCGAGGCCCTTGGCTGGATGAGAAATATGAAAGGGGACTTCTCCCCGATGATGGTCCGGACCCCGTCCCGCCACTGCGTGGACGGTGTCCTATTCCTACCCGGCACGACCCACATAAGAGGTGGTCATGTCGGTGTAGTAATCGGCTGCGCACTAAATTATCTTCCCAGAATAACAAGAGCTTCAATATCACACACTGTTATTTTCTTTTTATTACCGCCCCGAGTGGCCTCCTATTTTGGCGTTTAATCAAGGGTTGTCCTTCTTAGGAAGGGCGTAATTAACGTCATAGCCTTTATGGTATGGCGGACTTTTGGTCCCAACTCGGACTTCACAATCGACTGATTGAGTCAGATCGAGCGCATAATAAAATTGTCACCCCGGTGACTGGCACGCCAATAATAAAATAAATGATAAACGATTAAAAAAAATAAAATTATAAAACCATCCCCACAAGTCTGGCACGCCCGGTGGGACTTAGTCTCCCTTCATCTCTACGCCAAAATAGGAGGCCTGAGGGGCCCGCCCTCAAATTTCTGATTCTGGGTGTTTTCTCCATTTTCAGGAAGCTAGGATGACGGCTGGAATCATGTCCGTATGCTTTGGCCAGCAAGCGGTCGAGGCGCATGTTTGAGAAGGCTACCTGGCGGTACCTCTTTCATTCGGATCGATGCCGCGTGCTGTCGGAATGCCCAATTGCCTTGGCCTCATTTTCACTGATCTACTCGAGATTGACAACCAGGCGCCAAAAGCTGTTGTCGAGACGTCGCCGCAAGCTACCGGTCCCAAGAAGAACCCGGTGAGGAAGGATATTCCTGGGGTCGTGTCCTGCTTTGTCCATCACGAGGCAAGGCGAAGCGCACCCTCTGCTGCTACCGGAAAGGGAAGAAGATCCGACCGGAGAACCCGATCTACCGCTGCGGGTCGTCGGATGTCCAACTCAGGAAAGACAATGCTGATTGGAGATATCCGGGAAAACCTCAATGGTTGCCCAAGGGAGGTCAAGCCAGATGTGATCGTCCCAATGGTACCCACCACCAATAGGTTCCGAGTACTGGCTGCTGGGAGGGCCGACATGGAACATAGAGATAGAAGGCCACTGGCACCAAAGCTGCCCAGATTCAGGCAGATCTGGTGGCCGAAGAAAATCCAGAGCTGGGCCCCAGCTCAAGATGAAGAAAAAATCTCTGATGCTGCTGTTGCCCGCTTCAGAGCAGGGAGCAGAAGAGGAGAAAGAAAAGACGAAAGAGATGTTGTTGCTGTTCACCCCATGGCTCGGGGTAGGAGAGATGAGAAAGAGAATGAAGGAAGAAATATGACTGCTACTCACCCCAGGATGAAGGGCAGAAGATATGAGGAAAAAGAAGACCGCATGGTCACCCACCCCATGCCAGAGGTCAAAAGATGGGCAAGGAAGAACTATGCCGTTGCTGCCAACCGCCGCCATGATGGTGGCAGAAGACTTAAGAAGGAATGTAAAATGAGAATAAGTGAACCAGTCACTACTGTCACTCCAAGAAGACCGAGAGCCTATGCCAGACAGGCCGATATATTTAAATACTCCAAGGCCGAGCATCTGACTGCTCAGGTGGCAAGACTGGCTTATCAGCAGAAGGGCCAGGAAAGACTGATGCCCCGACCAGAGCTACAAAGACACAGCCAAGAGGAGATGAAACAAGTGGTTCAAGACTACTTTCACTACCTGGGGAATTATGCCCTCGGGCAGCGAAGACTATCTCGTGCTTTAGACACCATAGATGAAGAAGAAGAAGCCTTTCAAGAAGCAATGATCGGAGTCTCCTCCTCCAATTCCAATGATTATGAAGAAGGCCATAGAACCGGGTATGGGATAGAAGACCTGCACAGGCAAGAAGCTGAAGAAAGAATATCGGTCTTTGACCGGCTCAAATATCCCAACCAGGTAAAAAGGAAAGTCTACAGGCAGAGGGAAAAGATGCAGATCTTTGCCTGCAATATGTCTGGGCTTGTCAAAGGGCAGGATATGTTACCGACACAGCCAGATGAACTGCTCAGACTGGCAACCAGACCAGGCCCCGTCACAAGGAGAAGTCAGGCGGCCAAAGAAAAAATAAAGACTGATGATGAAGTCCGTAAGATCACCACTATGACAGTTAATGTGGTGACAGCAGAAGATGAAGATAATCCCTTCGTCGATGATGTTGAAGGGACTTCAGAAGAGATATAGATCCCGTCAACCATGGATCCCATGATCCAGATGATGTTTAGAAGATATCAACAAGAGATCAATGCTCTCAGAAGACAGCTAAATGAGAGGCATGAAGCTACACCGGTCTCCAAGCAAGTCGAGCCTGTGGGGCAGACCTCTAGCTCAACAGAAATGGCTATCCCAGCTAATCCTCTCCCGGCCGATAAGGGTAAATCAACGAGCCAACCTGTTCTACAGCAAACAGCAGCTCAGCCCTCTGTGTCTCAGACATAGCCCACCATGCCCACCTTGCACGCAACTGTGATGACAACTCCTTACAGTCAGCAACAAGCTCACTTCTTCCCGGAAAACATAGATCCAGCCATAGCCCACAAGCTGATGATTGAAAAGATTATGGAAATGAAGCTATCTGAGAAGACTGGTGATGATGCTGGTACCTACGATGTGTACAAGGTACCGTATCCTCCCCAGTATGCTGCTAAGAGACTACCGCCAGGCGCCAGTAAGCCGCCGAAGTTTGAAAATTTTAATGGCCAGGGCTCTCCCAGGCAGCACATAGCTTACTATACCACCATTATGTGTGACTTGGCAGCTGATGAAGCTTATCTGCTTAAATTCTTCGGCTCATCCCTCACCGGGATAGCCTTTGAATGGTATTCAAGCCTGCCGGCTGGGTTAGTGGCCGATTGGCCTGATATGCAAAGAAAGTTCCGCGACAGATTTCACGTCACAGAAAGAGAAATTACAATAGCAGAACTATATGCAACCAGGCAAAAGCAAGATGAAACAGCACTGCACTACATCAAAAGGTGGAGGAACTTAGCTATGAGATGCAGAAGACCTCCTCATCAAGAAGATGCAGTGCAAATATGTAAGCAGAGCCTCAGGAGAGAGGTACTGGAAAAGATGATTGGTGCAGATGTCAGAACATTTGACCGGCTGAACAATATAGTGGCGGAGGCCGAGACGTTCCTGTCCAAGCGTCCGACGGCCAATGCTCCAACTGTGCCGAAAGGGAAATCTAATGATCGACGACCATCGCACTCTGAGGCTAACACCGTCGATTTCAGAACCTTCGAGCAACAGAAAGGGAAGAAGGGGGCAGATGAAGCTCCCCGCCAGCAGACACAGTAGAAAGAAAAGATAAGGTCTCTCTGAGAAATAAAATGAGAAAGCCATATTCTTTCCTGAAAGATAAGACAGCCGCACTATTCAACTGGGCACACAAGTTCAACAAGGTAACATTGCCTGAGCCAAAGAGACCCGATGACGCGGCAAAGAAAGGTGATCCACTGTTCTGTCCATATCATCGTGCGCTGGGGCACGTAATTGAAGATTGCAACATCTTCAAAGATATTATGGAGGGCATGGTCAAAAAGGGCGAGCTACAGCTGGGAGATTACCAGGTAGAGCCACCTCGTCCACATGAGCCTCCGGCATTAAAAATGGCCGCCAATATGATTTCAATCTACCAACAGCTGCCTAAGGAAGCCATCGAGGAATGCACCAGGCATACTTATGAAGCTTGCTTCCTCACCCCACTGAAGGATCAAGAAGGGTGGCAGATAAAGCCAATAAAGAATAGAAAGAAAACTCCCGCAGCCAGTATCAGTGGAGCAGTTATCCGCGGTGTCACACCAAGGCCCGAACCACCTCCAGTAAAGCCAGTATGGCACACGGCTGAAACAGGGCCAGTCATCCGGATCCCCACTCATAACCGGAGAAGACAAGTCCCCCTACCTGTACATAAGGAAGTAAGTCCTGCAGCCAGGCGTTTACAGCAGTATATTAATGGGCTCGATGAATATGAATAGAAAAGGCCCGGACACCTGCTGGTGAAAGACTGTATACTCTGGGAACAGCTCGAAGAATTGAAAATTAAAGAGCAACCGGGGGCAGAACAGGGAAAAGATGAGGCTGAGCCTTTCTGGGGGCAAGAACCAAAGAAGCCAAATTCCCAGAAAAAGAAGAGATGGTCTAAATGCAAAAAGGAAAAGGGAGTCGTGACAGTACAATGCAACACCCTGTCAGCACTCTTTACCTCGCCCGGGGAGAACGATGAGGATGAAACATCAAATGCCCCGCTAGAAGCCAACTATGCCGAGGCCTTAACCTCAGCACATGCAACACGCTCCGGAAGAAGGTGGGGGCGCCCACCACCAGCCAATCATAACATTATGTTCAGAGGGGAACAACCCTACCATATTCCTGAACCAGAGGTGCGGGGTGTTCAGATTCCTCCCCCTGTTAGCTTATACCAAGAAGAGAAGAAGGGAGGTCAAACTCCAACATTTCTGGAATTTCTGTCCAGTCTGGAAAATAGGCAGTCGATACAGGCTGGGCCAGATAAAGGCAAGAGACCTCAGCAATCGGCATCTGTAGCCTACAAGCAGAATGAGAAAGAAGAGGATAACTCTCCGACGGCACCAGGGGCCGTTGCTATAGAAAAAGCCCCCCAAGAAATCAGTCGAGAGGATGAAATCGGCACTGGGCAGCAGAGGCCACGGGCACCACATGAACCTCCAAAACCCCGATGGGTGGAAGAAATGAGACTGTCTAATATCCGGGTGGGCAGTCGGATCATGAAAATGCTAAAGAAACTCCCTACCAGATTCTCCATATGGGAGATTCTCTCTCTGAGTGAAGAAGCTCGCCAAGCGATTGTTGATGCCCTACAGTCACCGGCACAGTATGAGGCACTCTTGACAGAAGTTAATTCTGGGCCGTCAGTCACATTCACAGAGAACGACATGCTGATTCCGAATTCCGGCCATAACAGACCGCTGTATATGAGGGGCTCCCTGAACTGTCAGCCACTGAGCAGGATACTGATAGATCCCGGGGCTGCCGTGAACATTCTCCCATACCGCATCTACCAAAAATATTACTTTGATCTGCAGCTTACCAAGGTCAGAGACATGAAAATTGCGGGATTCAACCAGAAATGTGAGACGCCCCTTGGGGTGGCTGATTTTAACCTCACATTGGGGGATCTCACTACCGTGGTACGATTCTATGTAATCGACTCCAACACCACATATAAGGCCCTGTTTGGGAGACCGTGGCTGCATGAATATCAGATAGTGCCGTCCACACTACATCAATGCATTAAATACTGCCACAAAGGAAAAGAAGAAAGGGTGTTTGCGGATCTTCATCCCTTCGAAGTATTCGAGTGCCATATGCTCGATGCATCCTACTACACGGAGGTGTCGCAAAAGGATGAAGAGAAAGAGGCTGGGGTCAACCAGAAGAAGCCGGTGACGAAGGCAAGAAATTGGTCTCCACCACCACCAAGGGGCTATATTAAGAAACATGAAGTATCTCACATTTCTTATGTTGGTGATTTTGCTCGGATCACCCCTCCTAGCATCCACCCGGATGATACTGGCGAAGAGATGAAAGAAAAGTACATACAGGTGGGGGTTCCGCAGGGTTTAGTCAAGCCCATTGCCGGCATAGAATACCAGACGGTGCTACCATTAAAGACCATGGAAGTCCCTCGCTTCTGCGAACCTCCTATCATATTTTACACCGGGGAGTCAGTCGAAGATGATGATCAAGACTGCATGGTCCCTCAAGAATCTGCAAACCGGATGGTGCCGATCACGGGCTTGGACTATACTACCCAACGGGTTTCGCAGATGTTCTCTAAGATGCAGATGCCATCACTACAACCTGTTGCCCAAAAGAAGGCGTTCCAGGAGCTATGGGATCTGCCCCGGGATAATAAAGAACTGAGGAAGATCACTCAGCACCCGGGATTGGGTTATACCCTTCAAGAATACTATGAAGCTGAGGTGGACGTCATCTTTGTCTCCTACCAGCATGAAGACCCTCCCGAGGTGGGATATGACAAGTACCCCTCGGAAGATGAAGAAATCATTTATCAATCCGTAATGAACAATGAAGCCCCAAACAGTCAGCCGGAGACGGGGACATCTGATGAAACAAAGAAAGATTGGTGCTGGGAAGACCTACCTTGCAAAGAGGATCTGTTCCATGCTGAAGCAAAGTTTGATACGGGAACCCCGGATGAAGACCAAATAGCCAAAGAGCTGAGGGAATGCCTGGAGTTTGAGCGCATCCTGGAAGAAGTCCGGGCCCTACAGAATGATGATCCCTCGGCAAAGCCTGCCTCAGAAGAGCCTCTAAGGGCGGAAGACTCCATTTTTGAGTTTCCTGCTGATCCAGTCACATCCTCGGGGCAGACTGAACAGAATACAACAATATTGGCCGTATATGATGAGCCAGCACCCACTGATGACCAGTATGATGAAACAGAGAATCATGAAACTGAAGAAAATTATATCCCGGGAGGCTTCATTGACTTGAAAGAAGCCCCGCCCGAGGTCGAAGATGGAGGTCAGGCCACCGTCGATGAGCTTGTGGAAATAAATCTGGGGACCGCAGATGAGCCAAGGATGACATTCCTCAATGCACCGCTGGAGCCAGCTGCCAGGGAACAGTATATACAGTTCTTGAAGGAATTCCGAGACTGCTTTGCATGGACATATGATGAAATGCCGGGACTAGGTTCTGATGTGGCACAGCATCGGTTGGCAATAAACCCAGAAGCTAACCCTGTAAAGCAGCCGCCCAGGAGAATGCACCCTGAATTGATAAATCAAATTAATAAAGAGGTTGACAAGCTGATTGATGTAGGCTTTGTTGAAGAAAATCAGTATACTACATGGCTAGCCAATATAGTGCCTGTAAAGAAGAAAAATGGGCAGATCAGAATATGTGTTGATTTCCGGGACCTTAATAAGGCTTGCCCGAAAGATGATTTCCCAGTGCCAATCACTGAAGTGATGATCGATGCGACTACTGGTCATGAAGCCCTGTCATTCATGGACGGGTCATCCGGATATAACCAGATCTGGATTGCTGAAGAAGACAGAGTGCACACTGCATTCCGCACTCCGAAAGGGATATTCCACTACAAAAGGATACCGTTTGGCCTCAAGAATGCCGGCGCTACCTACCAAAGAGCTATGACTAAGATCTTTCATTGATGATCTGGTAGTAAAAACTAGCAGAAGAGAAGACCATCTGCAAGACCTGAGGATAGTATTCCAGAGGCTGCGCAAATATAAACTATGAATCCTATGAAATGTGCCTTCGGCGTGTCCAGTGGAAAATTCCTCGGGTTTATTGTCCGGCACAGGGGCATTGAAATCGACCCATCCAAGATTAAGGCTATCCAGGAGCTCCCTCCACCAAGGAGTCTGCCTGAGCTAAGATCTCTGCAAGGGCGGTTGGCCTATATCCGAGGATTTATATCGAATCTGTCGGGAAGATGCCACCCCTTTCACAAGCTCATGATGAAAGATGTACCGTTCCTCTGGGACGATGGATGTCAGGAAGCCTTTGAGAAGCTGAAAGAATATCTCAAGACCCCTCCAATGCTGGGGGCACCAATTAAGGGCAGGCCCTTGATACTGTATATCGCGGCCACACACTGTTCCCTGGGGACAATGCTGGCATAGATAAATGAAGAAGGCAAAGAACAAGCCTTGTACTACTTGAGTAGGCTGATTAGAACTGAAGAAGGCTACAGTTACATAGAAAAGACATGCTTGGCACTAGTCTTTGCTATCAAAAAGCTCCGACACTATTTGTTGTCACATGAAATCAGGTTGATATCTGCAGCAGATCCGCTCAAATACATATTGACTCAGCCAGTACTAAAGGGCCGGTTGGGCAAATGGGCAGTGATCCTGATGGAATTTGATATTACCTATACACCCCAGAGGGTGATAAAAGGACAGGCTGTGGCTGATTTCTTCGCAGAGCATCCTATGCCAGAAAATGACATGCTAGGGACTGAGTTGCCCGATGATGAGACACTCGAAGCTTGCCAGGCTCGGCCAGTTATGTGGCAACTATTCTTTGATGGAGCATCTAGAACAGAGACAGACTCCTATGGAAAGACCAGAATACGGGCCGGGGCCGGTATTGTGCTGAAATCACCAAAAGGGGAGGTCGTGCATACTTTCTGTTCTATAAATAAGCCATGCACCAATAATGAAGCTGAGTACGAAGCTCTGATAATCAGTCTGCATATCAGCCTCAACATGGGTATCCAAATGCTTCAGGTATTCGGGGATTCGATGTTGATCATAAAACAAATCCAAGGGGAGTTCGAAGTGCGGAAGCCAGAATTGAATCCCTACCACCAGAAAGCTGTGCGCCTTATCACGAAATTCTATCATATTGAGCTCAAGCATGTGGGCCGGGGGCATAATGCCCAAGCTGATGCACTGGCAAAGCTGGCCAGCTCACTAGCAGTCCCACCAAATGAGACACTGAACATTGTTGTTATGAACCGGCGGCAGGTCCCCAGTATGCTAGGAGGGTGCCCTGAAGAAGATGAAGTGGCTGCTATCAGCACGGTACAGGCGTTTGATTAGAGACAGCACCTGCTATAGTGGTTTCTACACCAACAACTGCCGCAGAAAAGAGAAGAAAAGATAAAACTTCTGAGAATTAAAAATTCTTATGAATTTAGGAATGGAACTTTGTTCCGAATAATGGCAGATGCACGCAAGAAGATTCTACTCCGCTGCCTGTCCACTGAGGAAGCTTGGCAAGCAATGAAAGAAGTACATGCCGGAACTGCGGGTGCCCACCAGGCTGGCCCCAAGATGAAGATAGAAATCAAGAAGTTGGGCTACTATTGGCCCACCATGTTTGAAGACTGCTGCAAATTCGCAAAGTCATGCCAAAAATGTCAAGAGCATGCTACTGTGCCTAGAAAGCCTCCTACGACTCTGCACCCTACAGTTCCCAGCTGGCCATTTGCACAATGGGGAACTGATGTAGTCGGGCCACTGCCGACTTCCTCGACCGGACATAAGTACATATTGGCCATAACAGATTACTTCTCCTGATGGGCGGAGGCTGTGGCATTAAGAGAAGTGACTGGTGAGCTGGTCGCTAGATTCATCAAGCAGAATATTATCTTCCGGTTTGGAATCCCCAGCCGAATAATATCTGATAACGGAAGCCATTTCAGAAATCAGAAGATCTATCGGCTTGCTGAGAAATATAAAATCGAGTGGAGGACTTCCACCCCTTACAATCCACGGGCAAACGGGTTAGCGGAAGCTTTTAACAAGACTCTCTGCACCCTACTGGCCAAGGTCGTCAGTTCCAATAAAAAGGACTGGGAAGAAAAAATGTATGAAGCTCTGTGGGCGTACCGCACCGTCTTCAAGACACCTACAGGGTGCTCACCATACTCACTGGTATACGGCTCAGAGGCAGTGGTTCCGCTAGAGCTGGAAGTCCCGTCACTCAGAGTGGCAGTCCAATATGACCTGGCCCGTGGCGAACTGACCAATGCAGAAAGAAGATTAGAAGAATTGGCTGAATTAGAAGGGAAGCGCCTCCAAGCTCAGAAGAATATCCAAATGTATCAGGCCCGCATGGCTAATGCATTTAACAAACTCGTAAGAGGACGAGAATTCAAGAAAGGTGACCTCGTCATGGTCAAGAAAAGAGAAGTCATGGCGTCCAACCCAAAAGGGAAGCTGAATGCTAATTGGGAAGGTCCTTATGTGATATAGAGGGTCTACGAAGGAGGAGCCTACGTGGTTGTCAACCATCGAGGGGAAATTCAATTCTCACCACTCAACGGAAGACATCTAAAGCTGTATCATGTAGCACAACCGGCATTCCCCGAGTGATCAGGCAAAGCTACCCTTTTCTTGGTCTAGCGGCACTCTGCCCTGGCCAAGCTACCCCTTTCTTGGTTTAGCGGCATTCCGCCCTAGCTGAGCTACCCTTTTCTTCGTCTAGCGGCACTCCGCCCTAGCCGAGCTATCCCTTTCTTGGTCCAGCGGCACTCCGCCCTAGCCGAGCTACCCTTTTTTTTTTGGTCTAGCGACACTCCGTCCTAACCAAGCTACCCCTTTCTTGGTCTAGCGGCACTCTGCCCTAGCCAAGCTACCCCTTTCTTGGTCTAGCGGCACTCCGCCCTAGCCGAGCTACCCTTTCTTGGTTTAGCGGCACTCCGTCCTAACCAAGCTACCCCTTTCTTGGTCTAGCGGTACTTCGCCCTAGCCAAATTACCCCTTTCTTCGTCTAGCGGCACTCCGCCCTAGCCGAGCTACCCTTTTCTCGGTCTAATGGCACTACGCCCTAGCCGAGCTACCCCTTTCTTAGTCTCGCGGCACTTCGCCCTAGCCGAGCTACCCTTGTCTTGATCTGGTGGCATTCCGACCTGTCACCCTCTAAAAAAAAAGAGAGAAGAGAGAGAAAGAATAAAAAGGAAGTAAAAAATGGGGTTAAAAATAGAGATACCCCGCCAGACTTACTCCTATGTAGGGAGAAGTGGCAAAATGGCCCAAAACCCAGCTGTGGTGAAAACCCGAAAGGGCACTGCAGGCAAAATCGGGTACCCCGCCACGTGAAAACCCGAAAGGGCGCGTGGGCAAAAGCAAGAGGGGGCTGGCTCCAGCGAAAACCCGAAAGGGCGTTTGGGTCAGTAATGTGGTAATTTAAAATTCCCTTTTTTTTTACCCTGCCTAATAAAACTCTGAGAAGGACGATCATCATAAAGTCCCACATCATGATGAAACCCCGTTGATCACAAGGCATATTGCCTTGATCAATGCAAAAAAAAAGGGGCCCACCTCGGGATAGACCTTCCGTCTGTTCTGATAAAACACTTCCACTTGTTTTTGTCTAAGACCCACCACGGTAAAACCTACCCGGTTTAGACCTTACGTCTATCCCGATGAAACCTATCTTACGTCTCACCGTCATGAAACCTGCCATTGATCGACTGGCACACTGCCCGATCAACGATGAAACCTGCCCGATTTAGACCTTACGTCTATCCCGATGAAACATATGAAATCCTTGCATTGGTATAAACCCAATACTGATTATGAAACCTGATATTGACCGACCGGCACACTGCCTGATCAACGACGAAACTTGCCCGGTGTAGACCTTACGTCTATCCCGATGAAACCTATGAAATCCTTGCATTGGTATGAACCCGGTACCAATGATGAAATCTGCTGTTGATCGACTAGGCGCACTGCCCGATCGGCGATAAAACCTATCCGGTTTAGACCTTACGTCTATCCCGATGAAACATATGAAACCTTTGCATTGGTATGAGCCCAATACCAATGATGAAATCTGCTACGGATCGGTTGGCAGACTGCCTGATCGATGCTAAAACCCATCTAGGGTAGACCTTCCGTCTGCTCTGACAAACATGACACAGCTGTCTGAATCAATTCAGACCCTTCGTCTGGATAGATCATGAAACCCTATTTCCCTTTGCATTGATGTTGACACCCACATCGATGATCGTGTATCCACAATAAACATATGGCCCCCATGGTCCATAGAATGAAAGTTCTAGTTCCGGGAAAGACGATGACAAAAGAAAAGAGAAAGAATAAAATATATACATATATATATATGAAGAATGGGGTTAAAAATAGAGATACCCCGCCAGACTTGTTCAGGCATTCTGGACAAGGGCAAGAACGGCTAAAACCCAGCTGTGGTGAAAACCCAAAAGGGCACTGCAGGCAAAATCGGGTACCCCGCCACGTGAAAACCCGAAAGGGCGCGTGGGCAAAAGCAAAAGGGGGCTGGCTCCGGTGAAAACCCGAAAGGGCGCCTGGGCTAGTAACGTGGTAATTCTGAGAAATTCCATACTTCCTTCCCTTGATATGGCCTCCCATTAACCGTTTGGCTCTTTGCCCGGTCAGCGATGAAACCTTTCCAGGGCGGACCTTACATTTACCCTGATATAATCTACATACCCTCTTACAAATGTCCCACCGACAATAAAACCCATCACCATTCTGATAAAGCCTGGCCAGTTCAGACCTTACGTCTGTCCTGATGAAACTCTTAAACCTTCTCTTGATCGATCGGCTCCTTGCCCGGTCAGCAATGAAACTCTATCAGGATAGACCCTACGTCTATCCTGATGAAACCTACGTATTGCTTAGCAAAGTCCCACATGCGATCAAATCCTGTCCAGGCTAGACCTTACGTCTATTCTGATGAAACCTGTGAAACTTATTTGCATCGATATAAACCCAATGTCGATGATGAAACCAGCTATTGATCGACTGGCACCCCGCCCGATCAACGATAAAATCCTACCCAGTCTAGACCCTACGTCTATTCTGATGAAACCTATGAAACTTCTTTGCATCGATATAAACCCAATGTCGATGATGAAACCAGCTATTGATCGACCGGCATCTCGCCCGATCAGTGATTAAACCCTGCCAAGATAGACCTTACGTCTGTTCTGATGAAACTGCATATCCTCTCATGTCCCACCTGCGATGACCTCTACCCAGTCTAGGCCTTACGTCTATTCTGATGAAACCTATAAACTTCGTTGCGTCAATATGAGCCCAATATTGATGATGAAATCATGCACCGGCCGATTGGCACACTGCCCCAACGGGCTTTGAAACCTACCCGGGATGTACCATTCGCCCGTCCCGGATGATGCTCTAGGCCTTTCCATTCACATTCCCGCAAATAGTCTCCGTTGCGGCACATATGGCCAAAGAAGACGTTTGATACTACCAACAGAATTCAGTTTAAGCACACCCCCCGGATGCCGTCACGCGGTGGAGCGAGTTCCCCATCCTTTCTATGAAGGGATGGACGCTCTCCTGCCAGGTACGGGCCATTCACGGGAGGGACTGCTAGAACCACTACCCCACTTCCCGAAGTGATGAAACCACATAGAAAAGAAGATGGATACACATGAAGCCAAAGATTCCTTTTCATTAAAAGAGGAGTACATAAAGAGCCCCGAGGGGACACTGTATCACAAAAGAGGGCAGAAGAAAATAAAGAAGAGATAATTCAAGGCCGTCGGAAGATATCTTCAAAGGCCAAAAGACCCACATCGGGAGCTACTCTTAGCTCGTGAAGGCGCGCCTCCTCTTCCTGAAGCTTCACGGACATACCCTGGAGAGACATCACCCATCCCTCCAACAAGGCCACCTCCTCGGTGGACTGTGGCCGAATAGAGGATAATTGTTGCAGCTCGGCTCGAAGTCCAGCGAGTTCCGCTTCCAGAATGGCTATCCGGTCCTGGACGGCTTCCTCCCGCTGGACAACGCTCTGTAGCTCAGCTTGGCGTTCGTCAAGGGCAAGCGTCAGCTTCTCCAGCTCAGATTTGCACTCTGACCTCTGCAACTTCAATGCCGTCAGCTTGTCGGTCATAGTCCGTGCTAGGAAATCCCTCCGATGCACGAATTTCAGTAGGAGCAGAACACGCTGAACCCATATGTCCAAAGGGCAGCCCATGGCCTGCAGGCCGGCAGTGAAGCGATCAGCAATTTCCTTCAGCTGCAAATGTGTCAAGCCAGGCTGAGATTCTACCAGCTGGCGCAGCATATCCAGGTTCTGCCAGACAAAGCTCTCAGACGATGCGAAGCCAAAAGAAGCGGAGGGGATCACTTCAAAGGTCACTTCACTATCAATGTCCGCCCACAGCGCAATAGCCGGCCGGGAGGATGAAGACGGCAAATCTGCTGGGAAAGCTGGCTGGTCCCTCTCTATACTCTCCTGCCGAGCCGAAGACTCCTCTGCTACCGCTGCCTCAGGAGTTATGGCTTGAACACCCGCAGGAGGAGAATCAATAAATGAGGGAGCTATCTCTTCATGGGTCTCCTGAGTGGGGGCTTCATCTTCAACTGCTCTTTCTCGTAATGGGGACGAAGGCGCCCTAGTCTGTGGAGGCAGAAATCCAGTCTCTATAGCCACTATGGCAGGGACTGCTGACTCGGGTGCAATGGGCATTACTGCGGCTGGTATAAAAGCAGAGCTCCTGGCTGGGTCTGCTTCGGCTCTGAAATCTGAGGCCCTGACAGGGACGAAAATCTCTCCTGATGATCCCAAGTCCAGTGATGTTAAGTCAGTTGAAGATTGTATTCTTACTGGCACAGGGCGAATAACCTCAGAAATTCCCATGCAAGTAAAAGGTAAAGCAGGGATGATGACCAAGTCTGCAGATGAAACATCCATAGAAACTGTGGCCGCGTCTGAGCTGGTGATGACAGGGTCCTGAGGACAAAGCAGAATGATCTTCAGCAATGAATGAAAGAAAATAAATAGAACAGCAAACAAAAAAGAGAAGCTTACCTTTAAAGTGGGGTCTATATCCTCAAAATGAGACAAAAGGGGAGAAAGCTCCGTAGTTGAAGCAACAAACGGAGGGGTTATGTCAACCTCGGTGTCGAGCCCGGCAAACTCCTCTTGCAATTCCTCCTCAGAAGATAGCATCAGCAGCTTAGGAGGCTGAAAAGGCGGAAGGCCTTTTGCAAATACGGGCAAGGCTTCTGATTTTAGGACTTCCTCCTCACTGCCGCTGAAAGTCACTTCCTCCTCATTATCAGGGACGGTCTCGGAGCTGCCCGAGGATATCTCCACTCTAGCTATATGCTGCGAGGTCGCCTCTAGAGCATGCCGGGATGCAGACCGGGTGATTATGCGTCTGGCCGGAATAGGGCTCCGTTTTGTTTGAGTCCTTTCACTTTCCTGTGGCTGAGGCGACTCTCCCGCTGCTATCATGGTCTCAGTCTGCTCCCTGACTGCCACCTCAACAAAAGGGGAACTCTGAGGGATATAACAAAAAAAAAGAGAACAACAACGGAAGTATAAAGAAAAAAGATGAGAAAGCACATTTACCCTCCTCCTCGCCAGCTGGGGTAGGAGAAGGCAGCCTCGTGTCCCTTTCCACAGGCACTGCAACCTGCTCCGGGGCTGTATCAGATAAAGAGAAGCTCAGTCTCGAAGGACGCCTTAAAAGATCAGTCAAGAAGACAATGAAGATTGCATCTACAAGCTATTTACCGCCACTCTCGGCAGGTTCCTGAGCGGCCTCCCTCTGAGACCTGAACTCATCAAAAGAGGGGATGTCTGGAAGAGGGGTTCCGACATCCGTCACAACTGGAGCTGACTGCTGGACCCGAACAACCTTGGCCCTCTTGGCCTTGACAACTGTAGCTTTCACCACAGAAGGCTTCCTTTTCTTGCCCGGAGGTAAGGGAGTGGTCGTAGGTGCCGCTGTAGGAATTTCAAAGTAAGCAGGCTTCTCAGCTTGAGCAATAATCTTCCTGTAAAGTCCCTGCTGCTTTATGTCCGGTCTATCTGTGCAAGACACAAGAAAGGCAGTCATAGTCGACAGATGCAGAACATAACAATAAAAGAAAGATGCCATGAGCGCACAGGAAGGGTCATACCTGCTGGGCCATCATAAAAGGTGGAAAGCGGCCAATACAGATAAGCCACCTCCTTCGAGCGGGAAGCAGCCTCCTTCACGAGCCAGCATATGTCACCAATGGTCTGGCACTTCTCTGTCAAGGCAGCCAAGTCTTTATGCCCGTGGAAGTCGAGGCAATGAAACAGGCCAAGATAATCCATACACCAGCCGTCGACATAATGAAAAGAAACAAAAAGCGGCTTATTCAGAATGCCAGTTATCGGGTTCTCTACTGATAGCCCGTGAACATTCAGCAGTACAAAAAGCCAAGAAGTGTGCTGATAATATGTCTGGGTGCGGTCTTCCCTCCGCACAAACATCCTATAAGGGTGAAATCTGTCCACCGGACCCCTCCAGGGGGCTGCTGTCGAGAGAGGCTCCTCCGGGGGGAACGGATATTGTGCATCCAAATGAACACCCCCTATATGGCCCAACTGCCTCAGATCCTTTGTAAAAGCGTCTTCATTAATCTCAGAAAAGACAGGAGTGGGTATTTCAGAACCTTCCTCTTTCAAAGACCGACGAGTGGCAATATATGTTTCCACCTCCTTCTGGTGCTGTGAATAGAGCCTTTTCAGATGAACCTCATCAATTTCAAACACAGGCCCTGATTGCCGCTTTAAGAAAGAGCGCTCGGCCACATCCCAAAAGGGGCCTCTGCCATCTTTATAGAAGTTGGTGCGGGTATTCCACCACTTAATGTATTCTGATGTGACACGGGGAATACGATTAGAAACGGTCGGGACCCTGAAAGTTACGCCCTCTCGGCGATGAAAGAAATCTCACCATGTTCGACCGTCACTGGCAATGGCGGACCCATGCTTGGCACGGCTGTCCAAAGGAAACTGGGCAACCGATGGAGGAATATGCTGATCATAGCCAAAGTTTCTGCTGAAACGGAATGGATAATAGGGCTCCAAGAGGAGTAAGCCTCACTTCCTGAAGACCAATACACTGGGCCGAATAGCCATAGCCCACCGGACCAGTTCTGGTTCTAATATGGGCCGGGTGGCGTTGACCCCCGAAACAGGATGGACGTAAGTTTCTACCTCCTCCATTTTGCATTCCCTCTGAGGGTCCACTAAAGGAGCCGAACCTGCTGCCAAGCTCCAAAAATGAATGCTGCCAGGAGCGTCTACAGGCACTCTTATCAACCTGCCCCTTATCTTGAACAGCTGCTCTGAGAAAGGACCAGGTTCGGCGCTAGCAAATTCAATCATCCGAGGAAGCAACGTGTCTGACTGTAGAGTCCTCGGGGCCAACTCCGGGAAAATGCTGCAGACCCAGGCATTAAAGAAATGAAACGGACCCACAGTCCTTAAGGAGCGGGGAACCCGATGTCTATGCAAATCTCCCAACGATTTGTAAACTAAACACAAAGCCACTGGGCACAGAGACAGTCTCATCCCCCAGGCCATCTGACAGGCTGGATATATAGCCTCCGGTCTGATAGTCATCTCGTCCCCTTGGGGGAGAGCGAAAGTGCACAGCCAGAAGGTCAGATAAGCTGCACAATGAGTGATGGGGTCAACCCCTACTGGGTTCGGGCCGTCTGCACCTGCTCGGCGCAGTGAAGCTGGCAATGCTGATTTGTAACGAGGGGCCCTGATCTACTTACCGGGAGTCGGTCCCACGAAAGGAAAGTCTGCATACTTCAAGGGACCCCCGAAGAAGTACTGTATCCACTGTCCTACACGGACTCTCAATCTGCTGCTCTTTTCCCGAGGTTGATATCCTTTGGAAGATCCCCTGCTGTAGGCCAGACAAATGGTTCGATAAGCTTTCATCAGATACCGGTATGCATAGCTGAAAGAATATCTACCCTCTCCATCAGAGGCGTCCTTTACAGAGTCGTCTAGACAGACCTCCTCATATGGCTCCCCATCTATGGGCAGACCAGAAAGCTGTGAAAGACTCTAGAGATTGAGGGATGTCTCGCCTTCTGCTGTGTAGAACGTGTTAAACTTTGGGCAGAATACTTCAAGTATGCCGCAACATAATCCCCGAGAGATGGGATAGCGGAATCTGGAGGCGAATACACCATGGTAGACCCCAGCTCTAATCACTAAAGGGGCATACTCCTTCAGAACAAATTCTGTGAATTCCACTGCGCCTACCCTGAAGAGATGAGCATCTATCACTTTAGCATCTCCAAACCAGCCGGCAGCTAGCTGGTATTTAAATTGAACGGCCAGACAGTTCAGAATAAATGGCTCGTCCCTGTAACCCCACTTCACAGGAGCTAGAAAAAGTCCGAAGTTGGTCTTTTCCCGGTGGACGCGACCGGCTGCATGGTCCCACCTCGCCGGGGTGAACTCTGGAGCCCAGATCAACATTTTCTTATCCGGCTTTAATTCAGAAATACCCAGTACAGCATTCCAGCCCCGCTGCTCACCCGGAAGATATATAGCTCGGGCACGATAAACAGAACCCTTCATGCTGTCTCTGTCAGCAAGTATTTCCGCTTCCACAGACCGAGCAAGCAGAAGATCGCTCATTCCGCCTATGGTGAAGGTCCGGATAAATGGCAACAGATGACGATCCTTCGGCAGGTCCGGATGGTAGTCAGCAGCCCTTCTGAAATCAATGCCTTCTGTGGAAGAATAGACCCCAGAAGATGGCACTGTGTCAGTCTCAGAATCAGAGGACTCGTCGACAGTAGCGATTTGGTTATAGCCAAAGCTCAGGCTGTTCACATTCAGCCAGTTGACTGAAGCTCGAGATATGTCCGGCTGAGCCGATGAACTCACTCCCACAGTCATGGAAGCCGCAGCAGAAGACTCGAAAGCCATGTCAGTGCCTGCAATCAAGAAAAGATGAAAAATAAGCATCGGGAAGATGAATGGGCATGTGATGATTAAATAAATAATTCCAGTTAAATTTTGGCAGCTTCTCCTCTTGTCCGGGGTCTGCCCAAGAAAGATAGGGAGTCACCCACCAAGAGGGAGTGATCCCGAACGTAAAATGGGACTCAATCCCACATAATGAACCTACCCGAGAATGAATCGGTCAAAAAGGGGGGGAATGAAGTAAGGCTCTCGAAAAAAAAACTCACCGCCGAGGAGATGAAGAGAGAGAGGGCCGATGAAAATGAGGGTAAAAAGCCTCTCACGAGGTTAAATAGAAAGAAAGGGGAAGGCTTCTCGGCGCGAGGAGAACCGCGCCGACAACCCCCCGTTGGCCGGAAGAAAAGGGCGCGCCGAGAGGGTCGCGCCGAGAAGCCCGCCGAAGACGCCCGCGCCGAAAACCTACACAGGGCCCGCACCGACAACCCTATGAAAGGCGCGCCGAGAAGTGGCCCACGCCGAGAGGCAGCTCCCGCCAAGAAGCCCAAGGCAATGCCAAGAGGGCTCCAAATGCTGACAAGAAATCTGGAAAATATGGAGATAAAGAAAAAAAATATAGACATAAAAAAAAAGTATGTGTGCATAATACTGTCACAATGAGATGATCAAGTCTAAGCACTAGACCGAATAAAAATTGAAGAAGATACCCTCGAATGATGAAAGGCACCTGCAGACCCCGTGCCGCTTATTCTGCGCTTACGCCGCCTGCAGGTGGGGGGCATTTGTTGACACCTTGAAAATGAGCTAGGGCGGAAACAGAATTGAAAAGAAGATCAGACCAACAATGAAAGATCAATGATGAAGCTCATCAACCATCTACCCAGCTGAAGCATGTTCCCGGCCAAGCTGATGTCTGGTGCCATTGTCAGTCAGACGGCGGCGCTGATGAAATAACGGTCACCTGACTGATGAGGCCTCCTAGCACACTTTAATAAAAGCTATATCACTGCCTCATCCGAGAATCCACAGATAACATGTCAGAGTAAGCCAGATATCAGCTTATTGACAGATGCGATATGAGCAAAGATAAAGATGAAGTCAGAACTAGCAAATGAAGATTGTGAAGACCTCTGCAAAGTCAGAACAGAAGAAGAACCGTCTCCATAGGCTATGAACCTGGCTGAAGCCTTCTCAGGCTAAAGCTGATAACCGGTTTTGTCATCTTTTGGGTGGCAATACTGATGAAGTGACGTCCGGTCTTGTCATCATTCGGGTGGCAATGCTGATGAAATGATATCCGGCTTTTGTCATCATCCAGGTGACAATACTGATGAAATCCCAGTCCAATGACTGATGAAGATTCCTATGGTCCTATTAAGACTTGAGTCCAACAACAAAGTCCTGCTGCAGTTCCGATATATTTATAGAAATAACAGTTCTAAGTGGAGCTTAAAAGCCCTACATGGGCCTATGAAATGGGCTTACGGGTGTGGCATCGAGGCCCTCTCACCCAAATTGCATGTCGCGCCGGGAGCTACTGTCACCTCTTGCGCGCCGTAAAGATGGAGTGGCACGCCGACTTCCATCTGCCGAGAGGGTAGGAGGATCGGGTTTATATAAAACCCACCCCCTCGAAGAAGAAAAGAGAGAGGAGGACGGGGAGAAGAGGAGATAGCCACAGAATAGAGAAGAGACCTCCAACCTCGTCCACGAGAAGAGGAAAAGAGCTGAAGAAGAAAAGAGTGAAGAGAGAAAGAGGTTTTTCGAAGCTGATCGAAGGTGGGCAACGGGGAGGGAGAGGAGTCAATGCTCCGCCCTCCCCCCCCCCCCCATTTCTATAGTTCGTCTTTTTACTTCGATTGTCTCTCTTCCTTCCTCCTCTGATGTAGCCTGTAATGCTGTAGCCGGTTTCACACCGATAAAGTGATGTATTCCCCCTGCTTTCTCAATGTATCTCACCCAATGAATGTTGTCGAATGGATAAATATGGTGGGCTGCAGTCCATCCCTGCTTTGGTTTCTCTGAAGCTCTATTCTCATCCCCCGTGTTGTCTGTCTTCCCTTAGACTCGTAGCATGCTATTTCCCCTCCCCAGTCTGATTATTCGTCCGCGTTTTTCTCGTAGACGTTTTCGTGTGCTTGTTCCAGAGCCAGGGGCAGGCCATCCCTTGGCCTTCGGAACAAAGCTAGACCACGTGATGACTGACGTTTGTAAGATCTCAAAATTTTGGATGCCTGCTCTGCTTATCGACATCATCAAAGTCGTTCCTGGACCAGAGACAGACATCTCTTGGGTCCCAGGACGACGAATGATAACATCAAGCCATCCTCCTGGATTTTGCACCAGCAATGGTGATAAAGGCTCCCCATACTCGGTTTCTCCTTCTCCAATTTCCCTCAGTTCCTGGACTTCCTCCGGAACCCATGCCGAAATCAGTTGGAATCCAATGAATGGATCTATTTTGACTCCTCAGGGCCCGTCCACCCTGGCCTTATTCACCAGGAAAACCCCTCAATCATCCATAAACCCCAAAACAGGGTGTCGTAGAACCCTGAAACGCGTCTCAGTGCCCTCATCTATCTCGGTTCCACAAACAGTAGAACAAGTGAATAGCCCTCGGCGCGAGCCTTCCTGCGCCGAGAACCCCATTACCTTGTCCAAGCCGAAAAGGCCCTCCACCATTTCTTCTCCGCGCCGAGAAGCCTGCGCCGGGAGCCTCCTTTCTTCACGATTGGTCGCGCCGAAACCCCCTTTGAGCATTTCCTCCTCGCGCAGGGAAGCCAGCGCCGAGAAATCCCTGGCCTTCTCTTCATCGCGCCGGGAACCCCGGCCCTCTCACCTTGACGTCGGGAACCTGGCCTCCTTGCCCTTGCACCGAGAGCCCCCCCTGACTCTCTTGCCGTCGCGCCGGGAACTTCATTCCCAAGCCAGTTGCCCCGAGAGCTTGCCCTGTCACCCAATGGAGTCTTCGACCCCTTGGTCAGACCTATCCAGGAGTGCCCATGAGTCACCAGCACCGTCCGGGGGATAAATCAAAGGGAGCCAGACTCCCTTATGTTCCACTGATCCGCGTCGGATTTATGAGCAACCCCTTTAGCTAAGGTGAGCTCTGCCACTACATGAGTGTCACCGGCTGCTATAAGGGAAGAGTCAAACATTGCCCCAGGACATACATGTGCAATGTGGGAGGTTCGCTCCCTCCTTTTCTCGGCTTTCATCCTGGCACTCCGTGGGTGATAGCCTATTCTCCCCTGGGCATAATCCAGATTATGGGGAGGTGCTGCCGAAATGTCGATCGATGTTTTAACCCCGATAAGTCCCGGGAGGTGCACATCACACACCCCCCGTCCGGCTCAATCTTCCGGGGAATATGAATAATGCGAGGCCCTTGGCGGGATGAGAAATATGAAAGGGGACATCTCCCCGATGATGGTCCGGACCCCGTCCCGCCACTACGTGGACGGTGTCCTATTCCTACCCGGCACGACCCACATAAGAGGTGGTCATGTCGGTGTAGTAATCTGCTACGCACTAAATTATCTTCCCAGAATAACAAGAGCTTCAATATCACACACTGTTATTTTCTTTTTATTACCGCCCCGAGTGGCCTCCTATTTTGGCATTTAATCAAGGGTTGTCCTTCTTAGGAAGGGCGTAATTAACGTCATAGCCTTTATGGTATGGTGGACTTTTGGTCCCGACTCAGACTTCACAATCGACTGATTGAGTCATATCGAGCGCATAATAAAATTGTCACCCCGGTGACTGGCACGCCAATAATAAAATAAATAATAAATGATTAAAAAAACAAAATTATAAAACCATCCCCACAGTGTCCTGTGGTTTGTCTTGTGTGGTTGCCTCCTTATCATCTACCTCATTCACAGGAGATTGTGTTTCAAATCATACATTGCTCACACACATTGCTTGATTGTCTAAATTCCACTTTGTGTCATACTTGTTTGATAATTGTATTTACTTGCCCGAGTGAGTCGGAAGAGATTGAGTGAACTTAGCTTACACTGTCTAGGTTAATCCCATCAATCTTGTCAAAATTGTTAATTCCGCATAGTTAGTTTTTAATTTACCATTTTTAGTGGGGGACAATTCAACCCCCCCTTCTTGTCCGCTCGCATACCCGGGACCAACACGGTCCTCCCAAATCATTCAAAGTCTTCATAACATCAATGCACGATAGGTCTATATGTGGTTGTCCTGGACCACCTTTGTATACCACACATTTCCCACTCACACTGCATCATAGTGCATGGCATATGCATCCAAGCAAGCATCAAGCAACGAGCGGTGAAATTTACAAGAAGCAGGCAAAAGCTCGTAAGCCCCGCTTGAAATTCCAAGTAGGCAACCTAGTGATGGTGACTTTGGAGTGGCTCTACCCTAGGGTCACCTCCACATTGAGGGCACGAGGACTTGGACCTTCCCATGTTCCGAGTGGCTTTGGCAACCCGGCTTATGGGTTAGACTTACCGATGGGTTTTGGGATTCACCCCACTTCCCACGTGGCAGACCTGGCACCCTCTAAGGGCACCGCGGTGGATTCCATTGAGAGCTTCGAGCCTACTCCTACCTTTGTGAGTGACACCTTGGAGAGTCTCCACAAATTAGCATGTGAGTCCGACGTGTGCACATGGAGGCAATACTGGACAAGCAAGGTGTCATCACCAGCAAGAGGGTGTGTCTGAGCCACCTTGAGAAGCTGAAGCACTGTCCCTCGGCTATGGACGAGGCCGAACATTGGATTAAGGAGATCGAGAGGGTTTTTCGAGTCATGCAATGTGCCGACGAGGAGAAGGTCTTACTTGCTACTTTCCAACTGGAAAGAGATGTGCGTGCCTGGTGGGAATCGGTCGAGGCTACTTTACCACATGACCAAATTCTATGGGAAGAGTTCGTGGAACACTTCAATAGCAAGTATTTCTCCGACTAGGTGCAAGAAAGGAAGGCCGCCGAGTTTGCCGCCTTAAAGCAAAGGGGATTATCGGTCGCCGAATACGAAGCATAATTTTCAAGATTATCTAGGTACGCTCCACATCTCGTGGGTACCGAGAAAATGAAGGCAAGGAGATTCTTAAATGGCCTTAAGCCGCAATATATTACTCAACTCGCCCCGATGGATATTCAATTATATTTTGATATGGTACGAAGAGCTCAACTCCTAGAAGATGCAACGGAGTTATCGGATCGCATCCGAGGGAGGGAAGCCAAGAGAGAGCAAGTTATTGGGTCCGGAAGTTTCAAACCTTCCTTCAGGAAGAAAAGGCCCAATGACGGGCGTAACTTCAACAAGGACGGGCGTAATTTCAGCAAGGGTGGACGTAATTTCCAAGGGGACAAGAAGCCGAGGACATTCGACAAGCAAATTGTCCGTATATCGGCAACATCAAAAGAATTATGTAAATTCTGCGAGAAGCCCAGACACAAAGCCGAGGAATGCTGGAGAAAGCTCGGCGCATGTCTTCGATGCGGGAGTCAGGATCGTAGGATCCCGAATTGCCCTCTTCTTAATGAGCAAGCTCCATCACCGGCAAAGCTTCCTATTATTGGCAAAAAGCAAGAAAGACTCCAAGCTCTCATGGATGCGGAACCTACCGAAGAAGGAGGCGTCGTGGAAGGTACTCTTTTCATATACCCCAAGTCTGCCTCTGTCTTATTTGACATTGGAGCTACACATTCATTTCTATCCAGAAGATTTACTGGTCTTTTACCTATGAAGCCTGTTCCATTAGATTCTACACTTACCATTACTACACCTATTGGAACGGGAACGGAAATCAAATATTTCTATCGTGATAGTGAAATTCTAATTAGCGGTTATAACTTACTCGCTAATTTGGTATGCATGGAGATGGAAGGATGTGATGTTATTTTGGGTGCCGATTGGCTATCTACACACGGAGCTAGTGTAAATTGCAAGTTGGGGATGGTAACTTTCATGGGTTACCCTGACCTTCTATTTTCGGGTATCAGGCATTCCAAGCACATACCTCTCATTTCGGCCCTTAAAGCCGAAAAATTATAAAGGAAGGGTTGTGCCGGTTACTTAGTTTCTATCATAATGACCGAGCATACGGAACACGTTCTAAAGGGCATTCCTATCGTTCGGGATTATTCTGATGTATTTCCGGACGAATTGTCTGGTATTCCTCCAGAGAGAGAGGTGGTATTCTCTATTGATTTAAATCCGGGAGCGGCACCAGTTTCTAAAGCTCCATATCGGATGTCTGCCGTGGAAATGAAAGAATTAAAGGATCAATTATTGGAATTACTGGAGAAGGGGTTTATCCGACCAAGTACTTCACCTTGGGGAGCCCCGGTCTTATTTGTCAAGAAGAAGGATGGTTCGATGAGGTTATACGTTGATTATCGGCAATTAAATCAACTCACCATCAAGAATAAATATCCATTGCCGAGGATTGATGAATTATTCGACCAGATTTTCGGAGCTCGATATTTCTCAAAGATCGACCTTCGATCTGGTTATCATCAATTAAAGATCAAGGAAAGTGATATTCACAAGACAACATTCTGGAGTCGGTATGGTCATTATGAGTTCACCGTTATGCCCTTCGGCTTAACAAATGTACCTGCCGCATTTATGCAATTGATGAACAGCGTATTCAAGCCGTACCTCGATCAATTTGTGGTTGTATTCATCGACGACATTTTTATCTACTCCAAGTCCAAGGAAGAACATGAAGAACATCTCAAGAAGGCCCTTCAATTATTAAGAGATCACAAGCTTTATGCCAAATTAAGCGAATGTGATTTCTGGTTGGAGGAGGTTTCCTTTCTCGGTCTCATAATTTCCCGGAACGGTATAGCTATTGATCCATCAAAGGTCGAGGCTGTTAAGAACTGGGAAAGACCTACAAGTGTAACGGAAATACGAAGTTTTTTGGGATTGGCTGGCTATTACCGAAGATTTATCAAGGATTTCTCAAAGATCGCAGTATCTTTAACAAGATTGACAAGGAAGGAGAATCCTTTTATATGGTCCGAGGAATGCGAGAAAAACTTTCAAACTTTAAAGGATTGTCTGACGACTGCTCCTATTCTCACATTACCTACGGAAGGAGGAGGATTTGAAGTATATGCTGATGCATTTGGAATTGGCCTAGGTTCCGTATTAATGCAACATGGCAAGGTCATAGCTTATTCCTCACGGCAATTGAAGAAGCACGAGGAAAATTATCCCATACATGACCTAGAACTGGCAGCTTTGGTCTTTGCTTTGAAGATCTGGCGACATTACCTCTATGGCGAAGCCTTTACAGTGTATTCTGATCACAAGAGTCTCAAATATTTATTCTCTCAAAAGGAGCTCAATATGAGACAAAGACGATGGTTGGAATATTTAAAGGATTTTAATTTCTCTATACAATATCATCCCGGAAAAGGCAATGACGTAGCTGATGCACTTAGCAGGAAGCCGATGGCTTTATTATCGAGCATGATGGTTAAAGAATGGCATCTACTTGAGCAAATGGCCAACTTAAACCTCAATATGGAGGAGAAGGAAGACGAAGTCTTTATTGCTAATATTCGACTCCAACCCAAGTTACTCTCGGAAGTTAAGGAACGGCAAGGTGATGATCCGATGATCGTTGAAATTAAAGAAAAACTAGATCAACGCCCGGATTTCCTTCTGGTTGATGATGGAAGGTTATTATTCAAAGGAAGAACTTGTATACCCGATTGTTATACTATCAAGGGAAAAATCTTGGAGGAAGCACATCGGTCAAGGTACACTATTCACCCCGGTGCTACAAAAATGTACCAAGACCTCAAGAGAACATTCTGGTGGCCGAACATGAAGAGAGAGGTAGCCGAGTTCGTAAGTCGATGCTTGGTATGTCAACAAGTTAAAGCCAAGCACCTCAAACCGGCAGGTAAACTCAAGCCTCTTGAAATACCGGAATGGAAATGGGATAGTATCGGTATGGACTTCATAGTTGGATTATCGAAGACCCGAAGTGGTTTCGATGCTATATGGGTAATTGTGGACCGGTTAACCATGTCTACTCATTTCTTACCTATCAAGATTAAATGGACCGTGGATGTTCTAGCCGCCTTATATATCAAGGAGATCGTAAGGCTGCACGGTATTCCAAGCTCTATTATTTCGGACCAAGATCCGAGATTCACCTCTCATTTCTGGAAGGGTTTACAATCATCTATGGGTACTAGACTAAGGTTTAGTACGGCTTTTCACCCTCAGACAGATGGACAAACTGAGAGGACGAATCAGATTATTGAAGATATGTTGAGAGCCTACATGATTGACTTCGGCGGGAGTTGGCATGAACATTTACCATTGACTGAGTTCGCTTACAACAATAGCTATCAATCGAGTATTCAAATGGCACCATTCGAAGCTCTTTATGGCCGAAGCTACATATCGCCTCTATGTTGGAGCGAGGTTGGAGAGAGGGGATTGCTTGGTCCCGATATTATCCAAGATACAACTAGCAAAATCTAGTTAATTCAAGAAAGATTGAAAGTCGCTCAATCACGACAAAAGAGTTATGCCGACAATCGGAGAAGAGACCTTGAATTCCAAGTGGGGGAGCATGTCTTCTTAAAGATCTCACTCACATGAGGAATTAGAAGATTCGGCATCAAAGGAAAGCTAAGTCTGAGATTTATCGGCCCTTTCGAGATTCTGGAGAGAATCGGTGAGGTAGCATACAAACTAGCTTTACCTCCTCAACTGGCTAGTGTACATGACGTATTCCATGTATCCATGTTAAGGAAATACGTCTACGATCCTTCACATGTGATTCAATTTGAAGAATTGAAACTCCAAAAGGACTTATCATATGAAGAAAGACCGATCAAGATATTGGATCGAAAACTAGACCAACTAAGGAATCGGGCCATTCCGATAGTAAAGGTCCAATGGAGTAAGCGTGGATTCAAGAAAGTCACCTGGGAATTGGAAGAATCGATCAAGAAGAAATACCCGGATTTAATCTTAGGTTAGAAATTCAATCAATCTACTCGAATCTTTGAATTTTAATTATATAATGTAAATTTGGAGGACCAAGTTCTTTTAAGTGGGGGAGGATGTAGAAACCCAATAATTAAAAATGAGAAATAATATTTTCAATTTTATTATGTAATTAAACTTTTCATGAAATAATCAAATTACATTTTTACTATATGAAATAAGCTAGTTTATTGAATTTACTTGAATTTACTTGAAGTAAATAGAAAATTAATTACTTTAGGCCTTAGATAAATCATAGTAAGCCCAATAAAAGTCCATATAATGGAGTAGGATCACAATTGGCCCATTATATAATCTATAATGGGTTGGATTAATGGATTAAAGAATTTAATAAAGGATAAATAACTTTAAATTCGTAACATGTGTTTAATATGACATTTAAGAGATTAAAATAACCCAATTTCTAGAAGATTGGCTCAAAAATCAACCCATACCTAACTTATAACTTTAGACGAGCCGTTTTTACATTGGTTTCACACTAAATTGAGGCTAGATTAAGAGGAGAAATATGATTTTTCTTCTAATTCGGAGTTAATGGGTTTGGTGAAGTTAGGTAAGAAATTTTGACAAAATTGGTCAAGTTTTGGCTATAAATAGAGCCCCATTCGACCCTCAAATCATCATTGGTGGCCTAGGCTATGCTACTCTGAAGATTAAGGGAGATTTGAAGGAAAGATTTGGAGAATTAAGGGTTTTCATATTAAATTAGGGATTTTCTTACTTCTTTCTTAAATCTGCTCAAAGGTAGGTGTCTCTCATGTTAAACTTCAATTAAAGCATGCTATCTTGTGTGTTTTTCAATGCTCTTTCCATTGATACTTGTTTCCCTAAATTTCATTGAGAAATGAGCAAGTTATTAGCATTTTATTGAAGGGTGTTCATGTTTTTTTCTTAAGAAAACCGTGGCTGTTAAAACTCAGTTCGCGTTAATGAACGCGTCTCCTCGATAAGACGCATTCTCAGACACTTTTACACCGACCAGAATTTTAAAATAAAAATATATAATAATAAAAAGAAGGCGTCCAGCTATCTGGACGCGTCAACAGAGCATGTCGTCCAGATAAGACGCGCTTAGACATACTTTTTCCCTCCGTCCTAAATTCAAAAAAAAAATACTAAAATAAAGTTTTAAAGGCGTCCATATGCTTAGACGCCTCTAAAAAATAATAATATTATTATTAAAATAAAATTTTTAAGGCGTACATATGCTTGGATGTCTCAATAAAAAATTTATAATATTATTATAATAAAGTTTTAAAGGCGTCCATATGCTTAGACGCCTCTAAAAAAAATTATAATGTTATTTACAGCATGTTAAAATTTTGAAAATCCATATTAACATGTTAAAATATTTACAGCATGTTAAAATTTATTTTTGTGGAATAGAAATATTTTTACCATGAAAAAACCTATTTTTACCATATTATTAGTAATTTGATGCATGAAAAATATTTACATCATGCTAAAAATTACTTCCAGAATGGTAAAATTGATTTTATTCATACAAAAGTCTAAAAACTATTTTTAGCATGACAAATCTAATTAAATATTATTTTTCAACATGAAAAATCTATTTTTCTATCAAATAATTGGTCAATTAATGAATGGAAATTATTTCCAGCTTCTAAAAATCTGATTATCAGAAAATTGATATATTGAAATTAGTTTCAACGTGATAAAAATCTTTTCTGTCATATTATCAGGAAGAATTGTTTTTTTATGTTAAACTTATTTTTTTATGAAGTAATTAGTAAATTAATGCATGAAAATTATTTTCAGCATGTTAAAAATTACTTCCAACATGATAAAATTATTTTATACATACTGAGATATGAAAATTATTTTCAGAATGCTAAAATCTATTTAAATTATTTTTATGCATGTTAAACCGAATTTCCTATTAAGTAATTAGTAAATTGATACATGAAAAATATTTCTAACATGTTAAAATTACTTCCAGCATGATAAAATTATTTTCAGCATGATAGAATTATTTTTAGCATATTAGAATTATTTTCAATAAATTAAAACTATTTTTCAGCATGATAATTGTATTTTTCTTTCAAATAATTAGTAAATAAATGTAGAAAAATGATTTTCAGCATGATAAAATTTATGTTGTTAAGTATTAACTTTAGCCTGTTAAATATTAATTTCCAACATGTTAAAAGTTAAACCCAGCGTGAAAAAAAATTATTTTTAACATCTTATCAGTAGAGTAACATATGAAAATCATTTTCAGCATGTTAAAATTATTTTCAGCAAGTTAGAATTATTTTCGACATAAAAATCTAATTTCATAATAAAATTTTGATTTTTATAATAATAAATCACCATTTTGGCTAAACTAATACATCTCTAATGTACAAAAATTTTCTGGAAATATGTCTAAATATTTATGAACCAAATGCACACAAGATTAAACCATGGAATTAAATTAAATTCTAATTACTTGAATTTTCTTCCTAGTTACCGTTCTTTCTTGAATTCCACGACTTAATGTCGTTAAAATTATGCCTTAAAATTTTTATTCACTTCTCTTGCAACTTCTAAAATTTTTGTCAGATCTGTACTTATTTACAATAGCCTATTTCTTGAAATTCATTGACCATATACATTAAAGTGGATGTCTAGACGTACTTGGGATCTTTTGATCCATATGACTCAATGCCTAGCATTAATGGGGCCGGGTCTGGTCTTGGGGGGAGCGCCCGAAAGTACTTGTGCCCATGGGAGTTGATTGACCACGGTGTGACATTGCACCGAAGTGCATGATAGATTTACTTGATACGGCATTCCACATTTTCGTTATTAGTATTTGATTGCTTGTTTACATGATTTACTTGACTTGCATGAAATGACCAAATTACATGAAAAGTCTTTACTTGTCAAATTCATTACATGAAAATTTCTCTTGATATCTTGTTATCCCAATTTCTTGGAAATTCCATTCATGTTTATACACTTCTTGATACAACTTCAAAAATTGCTTAAATTGTTAATACTTAAAGATTGCCTGGTTTTTAGAGATATAAAATCCTACTGAGCTTTTAGCTCACCCTAAGTTTTGGTTAATTGTTGCAGGGAATGAAAATGATCAAGGGAATGGATAAGAGTGAGAGAGTGATTTTCCTTTTACCTAGGTTTATGTAGGTCATTAGTGTTTTTACAAGGATGATGTATTTTGGATTGTAAGTTTACAGTTTGCCTTTATGGCTTATCAATTAGTGTTGTAAACTTCATTTTGATGGAATAAAAATATCATTTTCCCATTCATTTCTATCATTATTAATTAATTTATACACGCTCTGATTAACACGCTTGTTTACGACTCGCTCGCGTCCCGATATTCCGCGTCGGGGCGTGACAGTCTTTGTGGTATCAGAGTCTATGTTACATAAAATCCTAGGTTTCACAATTTTAGGTTCATTCTTAAACTTAGGTTATGTTTTAGATCAATATCTAGAAACTTGGATAAAGACTTAAACATTCCTGGGAAGCACGGGTAGAAACACGGGTTTAGTTTTAAAGAAAAAGTATCAAGACATAAACAAATGAATAAAATAATTAAACCTTGTAATTATGGTTACAGGTTAATTCTCGTAAATGACCGCCGAGAGAGCTCAATGGTGCGAGATGCAACGCACCGTTCAAGACTTGACTCAAGCTCTCCAACAGGTTGCTCAGGGAGGAGCAAACCGAGGAGTGGGTGATCTACATAGGAATTTCCAGAGCATGAACCCACCCCGGTTCGCGGGATCTATGGACCCGGATGAGGCCGAACATTGGATTAAGGAGATCGAGAAGATTTTTCGAGTCATGTAATGTGCCGACGAGGAGAAGGTCTTACTTGCTACTTTCCAACTGGAAAGAGATGCGCGTGCCTGGTGGGAATCGGTCGAGGCTACTTTACCGCACGACCAAATTCTATGGGAAGAGTTCATGGAACACTTCAATAGCAAGTATTTCTCCGACCGGGTGCAAGAAAGGAAGGCCGCCGAGTTTACCGCCTTAAAGTAAAGGGGATTATCGGTCGCTGAATACGAAGCACAATTTTCAAGATTATCTAGGTACGCTCCACATCTCATGGGTACCGAGAAAATGAAGGCAAGGAGATTCTTAAATGGCCTTAAGCCGCAATATATTACTCAACTCGCCCCGATGGATATTCAATTATATTCTGATATGGTACGAAGAGCTCAACTCCTATAAGATGCAACGGAGTTATCGGATCGCATCTGAGGAAGGGAAGCCAAGAGAGAGTAAGTTACTGGGTCCTGAAGTTTCAAACCTTCCTTCGGGAAGAAAAGGCCCAATGACGGGCATAATTTCAGCAAGGGTGGACGTAATTTCCAAGGGGACAAGAAGCCGAGGACATTCGACAAGCAAATTATCCCTATATCGGCAACATCAAAAGAATTATGTAAATTCTGCGAGAAGCCCGGACACAAAGCCGAGGAATGCTAGAGAAAGCTCGGTGCATGTCTTCGATGCGGGAGTCGGGAGCATAGGATTCCCGAATTGCCCTCTTCTTAATGAGTAAGCTCCATCACCGGCAAAGCTTCCTATTATTGCCAAAAAGCAAGGAAGACTCCAAGCTCTCATGGATGCGGAACCTACCGAAGAAGGAGGCATCGTGGAAGGTACTCTTTTCATATACTCCAAGCCTGCCTCTATCTTATTTGACACTGGAGCTACACATTCATTTATATCTAGCAGATTTGATGGTCTTTTACCTATGAAGCTTGTTCCATTAGATTCTACACTTACCATTACTACACCTATTGGGACGGGAATGGAAATCAAATATTTCTATCGTGATAGTGAAATTCTAATTAGCAGTTATAACTTACCCGCTAATTTGGTATGCATGGAGATGGAAGGATACGATGTTATTTTGGGTGCCGATTGGCTATCTACACATGGAGCTAGTGTAAATTGCAAGTTGGGGACGGTAACATTCATGGGTTACCCCGACCTTCTATTTTCGGGTATCAGGCATTCCAAGCACATACCTCTCATTTCGGCCCTTAAAGCCGAAAAATTATTAAGGAAGGGTTGTGCCGGTTACTTAGTTTCTATCATAATGACCGAGCATACGGAACCCGTTCTAAAGGACATTCCTATCGTTCGGGATTATTCTGATATATTTCTGGATGAATTGCCTGGTATTCCTCCAGAGAGAGAGGTGGTATTCTATATTGATTTAAATCTGGGAGCGGCACCAGTTTCTGAAGCTCCATATCGGATGTCTGCCGTGGAAATGAAAGAATTAAAGGATCAATTATTACAATTACTGGAGAAGGGGTTTATCCGACCAAGTACTTCACCTTGGGGAGCCCCGGTCTTATTTGTCAAGAAGAAGGATGGCTCGATGAGGTTATGCGTTGATTATCGGCAATTAAATCAACTCACCATCAAGAATAAATATCCATTGCCGAGGATTGATGAATTATTCGACCAGATTTTCGGAGCTCGATATTTCTCAAAGATCGACCTTCGATCTGGTTATCATCAATTGAAGATCAAGCAAAGTGATATTCACAAGACAGCATTCCGGAGTCGGTATGGTCATTATGAGTTCACCGTTATGCCTTTCGGCTTAACAAATGCACCTGCCGCATTTATGCAATTGATGAACAGCGTATTCAGGCCGTACCTCGATCAATTTGTGGTTGTATTCATCGACGACATTTTGATCTACTCCAAGTCCAAGGAAGAACATGAAGAACATCTCAAGAAGGCCCTTCAATTATTAAGAGATCACAAGCTTTATGCCAAATTAAGAAAATGTGATTTCTGGTTGGAGGAGGTTTCTTTTCTCGGTCACATATTTTCCCGGAATTGTATAGCTATTGATCCATCAAAGGTCGAGGCTGTTAAGAACTTGGAAAGACCTACAAGTGTAACGGAAATACGAAGTTTTTTGGGATTGGCTGGCAATTACCGAAGATTTGTCAAGGATTTCTCAAAGATCGTAGTATCTTTAACAATATTGACAAGGAAGAAGAATCCATTTATATGGTCCGAGGAATGCGAGAAAAACTTTCAAACTTTAAAGGATTGTCTGACGACTGCTCCTATTCTCACATTACCTACGGAAGGAGGAGGATTTGAAGTATATGCTGATGCATCTCGATTTGGCCTAGGTTCCGTATTAATGCAACATGGCAAGGTCATAGCTTATTCCTCACGGCAATTGAAGAAGTACGAGGAAAATTATCCCGTACATGACCTAGAACTGGCAGCTGTGGTCTTTGCTTTGAAGATCTGGCGACATTACCTCTATGGCGAAGCCTTTACGGTGTATTTTGATCACAAGAGTCTCAAATATTTTTCTCTCAAAAGGAGCGCAATATGAGACAAAGACGATGGTTGGAATATTTTAAGGATTTTGATTTCTCTATACAATATCATCCCAGAAAAGGCAATGCCGTAGCTGATGCACTTAGCAGGAAGCCGATGGCTTTATTATCGAGCATGATGGTTAAAGAATGGCATCTACTTGAGCAAATGGCCAACTTAAAACTCAATATGGAAGAGAAGGAAGACGGAGTCTTTATTGCTAATATTCGACTCCAACCCGAGTTACTCTCGGAAGTTAAGGAACAGGAAGGTGATGATCCGATGATCGTTGAAATTAAAGAGAAACTAGATCAACGACCGGATTTCCTTCTAGCTGATGATGGAAGGTTATTATTCAAAGGAAGAACTTGTATACCCGATTGTTATACTATCAAGGGAAAAATCTTGGAGGAAGCACATCAGTCAAGGTATACTATTCACCCCGGTGCTACAAAAATGTACCAAGACCTCAAGAGAACATTCTGGTGGCCGAACATGAAGAGAGAGGTAGCCGAGTTCATAAGTCGATGCTTGGTATGTCAACAAGTTAAAGCCGAGCACCTCAAATCGGCTGGTAAACTCAAGCCTCTCGAAATACCGGAATGGAAATGGGATAGTATCGGTATGGACTTCATAGTTGGATTACCGAAGACCCAAAGTGGTTTCAATGCTATATGGGTAATTGTGGACCGGTTAACCAAGTCTGCACATTTCTTGCCTATCAAGATTAAATGGACCGTGGATGTTCTAGCCGCCTTATATATCAAGGAGATCGTAAGGCTGCACGGTATTCTAAACTCTATTATTTCGGACCGAGATCCGAGATTCACCTCTCATTTCTGGAAGGGTTTACAATCATCTATGGGTACTAGACTAAGGTTTAGTACGGCTTTTCACCCTCAGATGGATGGACAAACCGAGAGGACGAATCAGATTATTGGAGATATGTTGAGAGCCTACATGATTGACTTCGGCGGGAGTTGGCATGAACATTTACCATTGACTGAGTTCGCTTACAACAATAGCTATCAGTCGAATATTCAAATGGCACCATTCGAAGCTCTTTATGACCGAAGCTGCAGATCGCCTCTATGTTGGAGCGAGGTTGGAGAGAGGGGATTGCTTGGTCCCGATATTGTCCAAGATACAACTAGCAAAATCCAGTTAATTCAAGAATGATTGAAAGTCGCTCAATCACGACAAAAGAGTTATGCCGACAATCAGAGGAGAGACCTTCAATTCCAAGTGGGGGAGCATGTCTTCTTAAAGATCTCACCCACACGAGGAATTAGAAGATTCGGCATCAAAGGAAAGCTAAGTCCGAGATTTATCGGCCCTTTCATGATTCTGGAGAGAATCGGCGAGGTAGCATACAAACTAGCTTTACCTCCTCAACTGGCCGGTGTACATGACGTATTCCATGTATCCATGCTAAGGAAATACGTCTACGATCCTTCACATGTGATTCAATTTGAAGAATTGAAACTCTAAAAGGACTTATCATATGAAGAAAGGCCGATTAAGATATTGGATCGAAAACTACACCAACTAAGGAATCGGGCCATTCCGATGGTAAATGTCCAATGGAGTAAGCGTGGATTCGAGGAAGTCACCTGGGAATTGGAAGAATCCATCAAGAAGAAATACCCGGATTTAATCTCAGGTTAGAAATTCAACCTTTCTATCCGAATCTTTGAATTTTAATTATATAATGTAAATTTAGAGGACCAAATTCTTTTAAGTGGGGGAGGAGGTAGAAACCCAATAATTAAAAATGAGAAAAAAAATTTCAAATTTATTATGTAATTAAAATTTTCATGAAATAATCAAATTATATTTTTACTATATGAAATAAGCTAGTTTATTGAATTTACTTGAATTTACTTGAAGTAAATAGAAAATTAATTGATTTAGGTCTTAGATAAATCATAGTAAGCTCAATAAAAGTCCATATAATAGAGTAGGATCACAATTGGCCCATTGGATAATCTATAATGGGTTGGATTAATGGATTAAAAGATTTAATAAAGGATAAATTGCCTTAAATTCGTAACATGTGTTTAATATGACACTTAAGGGATTAAAATAACCCCATTTCTAGAAGATTGACTCAAAAATTAAGCCATACCTAACTTATAACTTTAGACCAGCCATTTTTACATTGGTTTCACACCAAATTGAGGCTAGATTAAGAGGAAAATATGATTTTTCTTCTAATTCGGAGTTAATGAGTTTGGTGAAGTTAGGTAAGAAATTTTGACAAAATTGGCCAAGTTTTGACTATAAATAGAGCCCCATTCGACCCTCAAATCATCATTGGTGGCCTAGGCAACGCTACTCTGAAGATTAAGGGAGATTTGAAGGAAAGATTTGGAGAATTAAGGGTTTTCATATTAAATTGGGGATTTTCTTACTTCTTCCTTAAATCCGCTCAAAGGTAGGTGTCTCTCAGGCTAAACTTCAATTAAAGCATGATATCTTGTGTATTTTTCAATGCTCTTTCCATTGATACATGTTTCCTTAAATTTTATTGAGAAATGAGTAAGTTATTAGCATTTTATTGAATTGTGTTCATATTTTTTTCTTAAGAAAACCGTGGCGGTTAAAACTCAATTCGCGTTAATGAACGCGTCTCCTCGATAAGACGCATTCTTAGACGCTTTTACACCGACCAAAATTTTAAAATAAAAATATATAATAATAAAAAGAAGGCGTCCAACCATCTGGACGCGTCAACAGAGCACGTCGTCCAGATAAGACGCGCTCAGACATACTTTTTCCCTCCGTCCTAAATTCAAAAAAAATTATTAAAATATAGTTTTAAAGGCGTCCATATGCTTAGACGCCTCTAAAAAAATATATATTATTATTAAAATAAAATTTTAAAGGCGTCCATATGCTTGGACATCTCAATAAAAAATTTATAATATTATTAAAATAAAGTTTTAAAGGCGCCCATATGCTTAGACGCCTCTAAAAAAACTTATAATATTATTTACAGCATGTTAAAATTTTGAAAATCCATATTAACATGTTAAAATATTTACAGCATGTTAAAACTTAATTTTGTGGAATAAAAATATTTTTACCATGAAAAAACCTATTTTTACCATATTATTAGTAATTTGATGTATGAAAAATATTTACATCATGCTAAAAATTACTTCCAGAATGGTAAAATTGATTTTATTCATACTAAAGTCTGAAAATTATTTTTAGCATGACAAATCTAATTAAATACTATTTTTTAGCATAAAAAATCTATTTTCTATCAAATAATTGGTCAATTAATGCATGGAAATTATTTCCAGCTTCTAAAAATCTGGTTATCAGAAAATTGATATATTGAAATTATTTTCAGCATGGTAAAAATCTTTTCTATCATATTATCAGGAAGAATTATTTTTTTATGTTAAACTTATTTTTTTATGAAGTAATTAGTAAATTAATGCATGAAAATAATTTTCAGCATGTTAAAAATTATTTCTAGCATGATAAAATTATTTTATACATACTGAGATATGAACATTATTTTCAGAATGCTAAAATCTATTTAAACTATTTTTATGCATGTTAAACCTAATTTCCTATTAAGTAATTAGTAAATTGATACATGAAAAATATTTCCAACATGTTAAAATTACTTCCAGCATGATAAAATTATTTCCAGCATGATAGAATTATTTTTAGCATATTAGAATTATTTTCAATAAATTAAAACTACTTTTCAGCATGATAATTCTATTTTTCTTTCAAATAATTAGTAAATAAATGTAGAAAAATAATTTTCAGCATGATAAAACTTATGTTATTATCAGAAAATTTCTGTAATCAGCACGGTAAACTTATCTTATCATGCTATCAGTAAGTTAATGTATGAGAATTATTTTAGCATGTTAAGTATTAACTTTAGCCTGTTAAATATTAATTTTCAACATGTTAAAAATTAAATCCAGCGTGAAAAAAATTTATTTTAAACATCTTATCAGTAGAGTAACATATGAAAATCATTTTCAGAATGTTAGAATTATTTTCAGCAAGTTAGAATTATTTTCGACATAAAAATCTATTTTCATAACAAAATTTTGATTTTTATAATAATAAATCACCGTTTTGACTAAACTAATACATCTCTAATGTACAAAAATTTTCTAGAGATATGTCTAAATATTTATGAACCAAATGCACACAAGATTAAACCATGGAATTAAATTAAATTCTAATTACTTGAATTTTTTTCCTAGTTACCGTTCTTTCTTGAATTCCACGACTTAATGTCGTTAAACATTATGCCTTAAAATTTTTATTCACTTCTCTTGCAACTTCCAAAAATTTTGCCAGATCTGTACTTATTTACAATAGCCTATTTCTTGAAATTCATTGACCATATACATTAAATTGGATGTCTAGACGTACTTGGGATCTTTTGATCAATATGACTCAATGCCTGGCATTAATGGGGCCCGGTCTAGTCCTGGGGGGAGCGCCCGAAAGTACTTGTGCCCATGGGAGTTGATTAACCACGGTGTGGCATTGCACCGAAGTGCATGATAGATTTACTTGATACGGCATTCCACATTTCCTTATTGGTATTTGATTACTTGTTTACATGATTTACTTGACTTGCATGAAATGGCCAAATTACATGAAAAGTCTTTACTTGTCAAAGTCATTACTTGAAAATTTCTTTTGATATCTTGTTATCCCAATGTCTAGGAAATTCCATTCATGTTTATACACTTCTCGATACAACTTCAAAAATTACTTAAATTGTTAATACTTAAAGATTGCCTAGTTTTTAGAGATATAAAATCTTACTGAGCTTTTAGCTCACCCTACGTTTTGGTTAATTGTTGCAAGGAATGAAAATGATTAAGGGAATGGACAAGAGTGAGGGAGTGATTTTCCTTTTACCTAGGTTTATGTAGGTCATTAGTGTTTTTACAAGGATGATGTATTTTGGATTGTAAGTTTACAGTTTACCTTTATGGCTTATCAATTAGTGTTGTAAAGTTCATTTTGATAGAATAAAATTATCATTTTCCCATTCATTTCTGTCACGCCCCGAGCGCGGAAGGTACCCGGAGACGCGCGACGAGTTTATATCATTCCTGTCAATCAGAGTATTAGTGTATTCGACACCAAAATCAGAGATGCACAAAAGTAAAGATAACCCAATCCTTTATTCCTTCATAAGAATATGTCTATTACAAACCTTTGAAGTACTAACTAAAATAAAGGGAAAAATACAAGGTTGACTCAAGAAAATATGAAAAAAACTAGATAACACGGAAGAAGCTCTATCTCTTTCACTCTTGATTTTCCCCATCCGTTTGAGTTCCCTCATCGTCGGACTTACCTGAAAAGTAGGGAAACACTAAGTGAGTGAACGCTCAGTAGGAAATTATATCTCAAGAACTAGCAAGGGGTTTAAGTGATTACATCTTTCATGAATGCACTATAGCTATGCATGCTCGCATAAAACGACAAGATAGAGAGAGTGTATAACAATAAGATAGCGACGAGAACTAGTCATGAACTTTCAAGAACTTATATCAAAAGATATCAAGATATTCAAGCAAGTGTATTCATCATGTCATGTTGGAATTTGGCTATCACGTTCAAGCACGCAAGTATGCAATTTCCCTTTTTCGAGTCACGCAAGTCATGTAATATCAAGTCAAGTACAAGTACAAGATTTGTGGAATGTTCAATCAAGCTAGTCATGCACTTCGGTATAATGTCAATACCGTGATCAATCAACTCCCATGGGCACAAGTACTTTCGGGTGCTCCTCCCAGGACCAGATCGGGCCCTATATGCGCAGGCATTAATCATGTATTTTAACATCCACTTTTGTGTATAGCCATTATGGAATTTCAAGAAAAAAAGCTTGTAGACATGTAGGATAAACTTGGATAGAATAGAGTCCAAAATATGATACTTGACATAGATAGGCGATAATAACGGTACAATCACGATTATCGATAAAACTAGGTGGAATTGGTTCCCTAACTTGGGTACCATGACAAACAAGTATGGACATTCTTTATATAGAATTGAGGTCCACAAGAACATCAAGTTTAATATAGAATTGGGGTTTACAAGAACATCATAACAATGTTGATATAGAGTTGGGGTTTACAAGAACATCATGACAATGTTGATATAGAAGTGGGGTTTACAAGAACAGCATCAAATGGCATGATAACCTCATCCCATTAAGAGAATTCTCATGATACACACTTTGCATAACATGAGGGCCGGTATACCATGTTTCTATAGAGTGACATGGCAAAATAGTGTAATGGGTTTTTATGGTACAACCAGCTCAGTCGGCCTTGAGGGAATCCAAGGCTACGAGGAGACTTACGGAGGTCTCTATGACTAACTCGCTAGTCTAAAGGAACGGAATGTCCAATGGAGAGCTTGTATGTCAATGAGAATTGAGGGTAGTGCGATAAAACATCATGAAACATGGGACTATATTCACGGAGTGGAAATATAGTGCCGATATAAATATATATATATATATATATATATAAAACCCTTCGGTTGACAGTAATCAGTGTAAAACAGTAATACAGAAAATAGCGACTTAAGCTAAGTCATTAATTATCCAATTAACGCCTTACTCAGGGGCGTTTATTCACAATTTGACGACTTATACATTAGTCGTCCCTTCAATATTTCCATTCTATAGAAAATCAATATTCTGGAATTTTAACAAAAACGCGCCCTGGACAGGGGCGTTAGTTTTCAATTAGCGCCCTGGTCTGGGGCGTCAGTTCAATAAGAGACGACCTTGTACAGGTCGTTAATTCAACAATTCATCAATTTTCAGATAATAAAATTTCAGGAAAGCAATTTCATGGTCAGGACAAGAAAAATAGCAGGACTAGAATGGTATGATCATGCATTAATTTAGATTCATGGTTTCATAGTTATAGAATTTTAAACATGGATAATTATCAATTATATGAAATTGACGACTTCTGGGTAGGGCGTCAAAATAAGAATTAGCGCCCTTGTCTGGGTCGCTTCTTTAAAATCACTCAGAAAACATTTGGAAACGCAGTAAAACTATATGCATGAGATCATGGATGAGTTTATTTCATAATTTATACTTGTTTGGGCTACGTTCTTGAGAAAACCTACTTGATGATTATCTGGGTGAAGATATGTGAAGAGAAATGATACTCTGTTTTACAACAGAGTCTTCTGATCACCGGCAGAAGAAGAAGAAGATGATGCTTGATGAAGAACCTTCGTTCTTGAGGAAGACAGGAACTCCTTAACCTGTAAGAAGAAGATGAAGAAGCATTAGAATCCTCATGCTTCTGCGGTTTGGAAGAAACAATAAGAAGAACAAAACCTCTCCTTTCAGCAGAACGATAGCTCAAATCGCCAAATAGCGATCTGGGTCGATTAGGAGGGTATTTATAGGATTTTGGGGATCCTAATAGGGTTAGAGTTCTATTGGAAGTAATACTTCCATGATAGAGTCCTTACCATATTCCACCTTCGACGTAGTTATCCAGAACTTGCCCTGGATAAACTCCGGGGTCGAACGAAACTCGAACTGAATTAACGTCCTAAGCGAGGGCGTTAATTTAAATTGACGTCTTGTCAAGCGTCATTTCTTATGTAAAACATGCCCATGTAGAGGGCGTCACTTATACTTGCCCTTTATTTATTTTCGGCCGTTTGGGAATTGACGCCATTTGTTGTTGGCGTCCTTTTTATAATTAACGCCTTATGTAAGGTCGTTTCTTTTCGAAGTCGCGCCTTGACCAAAGGCGTTATTTCTTCTTGATTAATGATTTACCCATTTAGGCTCTTTGTCATCTATTTACTTATCTTTTATTTTAATTTGATTTATTTAAAAATCTTGTTTTTATCAGGGTTGCTACACCCTCCCCCACTTAAAAGAATTTGGTCCCCAAATTCAATAGTATATATAAGTGGAGAGTGTAGAATATATACCTTATAATAATTCTGGAAATCGCTTCCTCATGGATTCTTCGGTCTCCCATGTAGCTTCATGTTCGGAGTTCTTATTCCATTGCACTTTTAGCATGGGAATAACCTTATTCCTTAGAGTACGTACTTCACGATCTAGTATCTTTATGGGCTTCTGTTCATATGTGAGATTCTTCTGGATAACTAAGTCTCCATGATCAATAATATGCGATGGATCGTGCACATACTTCTTCAACATAGATATGTGGAACACATTATGAACATCGGACAGTTGAGGAGGCAATGCGATGCGATAAGCAACCTCGCTAACTCTTTCCAGTATCTCAAAGGTCCTACGAACCTTGGTGTAAGCTTGCCCTTAACACCAAATCTCTGTATTCCATGTCCAGGCGATATCTTGAGAAATACATGATCTCCGACTTAGAATTCAAGATCTCTCCTTCTTGTATCGGCATAAGCCTTTTGCCTAGACTGGGCAACTTGCAGTCTTTCTCGAATCAATTGTATTCTTTCAGTGGTAACCCTTACCATGTCTGGACCTAGCAGTTGTTTCTCTCCAACTTCGTCCCAGCATAAGGGTGATCGGCAACTCCTTCCGTATAAAGCTTCGAAAGGTGCCATTTGTATACTTGCCTGGTAGCTATTATTGTATGCAAATTCCACCAACGGCAAGTGATCATGCCAGCTTCCATCGAAATCAATGATGCAAGCTCTGAGCATATCTTCAACCACCTGGTTAGTTCTCTCGGTCTGACCATCCGTTTGAGGATGAAAAGCTGTACCAAAGTTAAGCCTTGTTCCCAACGAATGTTGTAGTCCCTTACAAAAATGAGAAGTAAAACGGGGATCTCTGTCAGACACGATTGAAACAGGAATACCATGTAATCTAACTATGTCCTTGATGTATAATGCAGCCAACACATCGACTGACCATTGGCTCTTGATTGGCAAGAAATGCGCCGATTTAGTCAATCAGTCAATAATAACCCATATTCCATCATGTCCTCCCTTTGATTTAGATAAACCCATGATGAAATCCATACCAATATCCTCCCACTTCCATTTAGGGATATCTAGAGGATGTAGTTTTCCAGCAGGCTTTTGGTGTTTCGCCTTGACCTGTTGGCAAGTGAGACAACGTGATACATAGTCTGCTATTTCCCTTTTCATGTTGGGCCACCAAAAATTTCTTTTCACGTCTTGGTATATTTTGGTAGATCCAGGATGAATCGTGTACCTTGATCTATGAGCTTCATCTAAGATCTTCTTCTTTATCTCGGGACAATCCGGTATGCAAGTTCTATTCCTGAACATTAATCTTCCTTCACAAGTTATTTGGAAATCAGATTATCCTTCCAGTTTGCCTTTGATCTCTACTAATATTGGGTCATTATCTTGAAGCGCTCGTATTTCAGATAATAGGTCTGGATGAATGCTTATATGAGATAATGTGACACATTGGAAGTCTGTGTCCATGCTTATATTGAGTTCAGAGAATTGCTCCAGCAATTTCCATTCTTGAATCATACAATTGGCTAACAGTGCTCTCGGCTTCCGACTAAGGGCATCTGCTACATGATTACCCTTTCCGGGATGATATTGTATATTGAAGTCGAAGTCCTTAAGATATTCTAGCCAACGCCGTTGCCTCATATTTAGTTCCTTTTGAGAGAAAAGATACTTGAGACTCTTGTGATCGGAGTATACAGTAAACTGCACTCCATATAGATAATGTCTCCAGATCTTTAGTGCAAATACCACCGTGGCTAATTCTAAGTCATGGACGGGGTAGTTCTCTTCATGTTTCTTTAATTGACGAGAAGAGTAAGCTATAACCTTTCCTTGTTGTATTAGAACACATCCGAGGCCAATGCCAGAAGCATCAGTGTATACCTCGAATTTCTCTCCTTCCATTGGTACAGCTAAGATAGGAGCTGTAGTAAGATGATCCTTGAGAGTTTGGAAGCTTCTTTCACATTCTTCACTCCATTCGTAACGGATCTCCTTGCGAGTTAACCTCGTAAGTGGTACGGCGATCTTAGAGAAATCTTTAATGAATCACCTGTAATAGCCAGCAAGACCTAAGAAACTTCGGATCTCGCTAGCATTAGTTGGTCTTTCCCAATTTCTTGTAGCTTCAACTTTTGATGGATCTACTGATAAGCCATCCTTCGATATAACATGTCCGAGAAAAGTCACTTCCTCAAGCCAGAATTCACACTTGCTGAGTTTTGCATATAATTGGTTTGCCCTCAATATTTGTAATGCAATCCTTAAATGCTCATCATGCTCTTCCTTGGTCTTGGAATAAATCAATATATCATCGATAAAGACCACCACAAATTGATCCAAATAAGGCCTGAATATACTATTCATTAACTGCATAAAGGCAGCAGGGGCATTCGTTAGTCCGAAAGGCATAACAACAAATTCATAATGGCTGTACCTGCTTCTGAATGCAGTCTTATGAATGTCCTCATCCTTGATTCTTAACTGATGATATCCCGACCTAAGATCAATTTTGGAAAAGTACTTGGATCCTGAAATTTGATCAAACAACTCATCGATTCTCGGCAGTGGATACTTGTTTTTGATAGTGAGATGATTCAACTGTCGATAGTCGATGCATAACCTCATGGATCCATCTTTCTTCTTTACAAATAATACAGGCGCTCCCCATGGAGAAGTACTTGGTCTTATGAATCCTTTCTTAATGAGTTCCATCAATTGCTCCTTTAACTCCTTGAGTTCAGCAGGCGACATTCTATATGGTGCCTTAGAAACTGGACCCGCACCAGGAACTAAATCGATTGTGAAGGCCACTTCTCTTTGTGGGGGTAATCCAGGCAAATCTTCCGGAAACACATCCGGAAATTCTTGCACAACTGGGATATCTTCTATCTTAGTTTCCTTAGCCTCTTTAATCGTGACAAATGCAAGGAAAGATACACATCCTTTCCTTATTAGCTTGCTAGCTCGGAGAGCCGAAATAAGAGGTGACTCGCTCCGACTCTTAGGGCTAGAATAGACTAGTTCTGGAAAGTCCTTGAAAGTAACCTTGCTATTGCGGCAATCGACTGTTGCCTGGTATTTGGATAACCAATCCGCTCCCAGTATGACATCATACTCCTTTAGATCTAAACATATGAGATCGATAGGAAGATTTCTTCCTTTTACCAAGACTTCACAGTTTTGATAATGGTGAGTAATATCAGTTTCGTTTCCGAGAGGAGTAGATAAAATTATTTTCATCCATTCCGGTTCCATAGGTAGTGGGTTAGCAAACTTCTTGGAAATAAAAGAATGTGATGCACCCGTATCAAATAAGACATGTGCATACTTGGAACAAACTTTCAATGTACCTTCTACTAGTCCGCCTTCTTCTTCTTCGGTCTCCTTAATTGCGTGAAGATGAGTGTTCTTGGTTACCGGGCGCTTTCCGTCACCGGTTTGATCATTAAGTAATGGGCAATGGGGAATTCGATGATCGCGACTTCCACAGCGGAGACAAGCTCCTAGTTTCCTCCAACATTCTTCTGCTCTATGGCCCGCCTTGTCACAATGCTTGCACACTATAGTTGATGGGGTAGTGGTGATGGAGAAGGGCTTGGTCTTCTTAAACTTCTGGTCTTGTGAGGAAGTACCTCCATTGCTAGGCCTCTTCTTGAAGTTGGGTTTAAAGGAACCCGAACTTGTAACTTGTTCTTTCTTGTCCTTCCCACGGATTCTATCAGATAGTTCCGTGGCGTCTTCTAATAGCTGAGCTCGGCGCACAATTTCTGAGTATACCTGGATATCCATTGGCGCCAGCTGTGTGATATATTGGGGCCTGAGCCCATTTAGGAACCTCCTAGCTTTTGTTGGGTTAGATGGACGCAGTCTATCTCCACTAAGTGTGGATCTAGAGGGGGGTGAGTAGATCAACTTGCCTAATTTAAAACTATTGTAAGTTCTAGAGCGGAATTTAGGCAAGCATCAATAAAGCTAAATGAAAAGTGCTAAGCAAAAGGTAGAAAGCTAGACATGAGCATAAGCGATGCAATCAAACAAGCTAAGCAAGAAGTTCCCATCGCACACAGATCACACAAAAATACAAACACACTGCACACACAATATTTAGGTGGTTCGGTCAACGACCTACGTCCACCCCACACTCAACCGAGTATGGCTTCCTGCTGCGCAGCACAGCTTGCGTCCGCTGGGCTTTACAGCTTGGCCAAACAACCCGCTGATACACAGCTTCGCTGGGCACTACAGCTTGCTGACCAGAGGATCTGATCCTCTGCAACCGCTGGGGAAATACAGCTTAACCCGTCCAGTGGAGACCACCACTGCAAGACCGCTGACACACAGCTTGAAGAAACAGCATTCGGAAATGAAAGATAGAATCAAAACGAAAAATAAAAACCCAAAAGCAATGTAGCTCTTAAAGAGCAATGCTCAGCTCTGGTTTTGAACCACGAGACTGAGATACCAACACTCTCACTCTCACTCTCGATCAGCTCTCTCTCTCCTCACTCTCTCTCTTTTCTCCTTCTTCTCTATTTCTTCTTCTTCTTCTCCGTATCTTCTTCTTCTCTCTTTTCTCTCTGTGGATCGAAGGCTCACTGCTGCTGAGTGTATAGACTTTTTCTTCTTCTCCTTCGATCAGCTTTCTTCTGTGGAAGAAGGCTTGTATATATAGCAGCAACAGCAGCAGGCGTGTGCTCTCCACGTTTCCCGCCCAGCAATTTGGATCACGTGGCAGCATGCAATGGAGTGTCAGTACACGTGTCCTCATCTGGATACCTTGTCCTTTTCGGATCACGAGCCAGGTACCTGGGATCACGTGCCCCTCATTAGCTTCTTCAGTCCGATGTATAGAGTTCTCCGTTCACGTGCTCAAAGTCATCAATCTGACTTGCTGCGTCGACGCTTTCATTCAATGGCGTTAACGCAGTGAGGCATTCCAGTAGCCATTAGCCTCGTTTCTTTAGCTGCTGCGTCGACGCTGCTTGCTTGTGGCGTTGACGCAGTGGAATGGCCTGTGAAGACGAATGCTTCTTCAACTGCTGCGTCGACGCTGCTTTCATGTGGCGTTGACGCAATAGAAGACATCGTGAAAGCTTCGTCTACTGATACGTGGACGCTTTAAGCTCCAGGCATCGACCCTGTCCCTTCAGCAACAAGAATAAAGACATAAGATTTAAGTATGTACATTGCATTGTATATACATCATTGTATAGACTTGTAAAGGCAGAATGCAACGTACAGACTTGCCCAAAGTGTTGACTTCAACAAGGGAAGCAACGGCTGTATAGACTTTAAATCCTAGTGGCATTGTATAGACATAATGCACTTAAAGGCTTCATGCGAAGGAAAGCATTGTATATACTTGAGGAGTTGACGCTGCATGAAGGATGAGTTGGCGCTGCATGAAGCATGGACAGTGTACAGACTTTGCCCACTTATGGACTTCATGTTATGCAAGCGAATGTGAAGACTTCAGTGTATAGACTTTAGAAGATGAGTGCAATGTATAGACTCCATGAGACTCTAGTGCAGACAGACGATGTATAGAGTTCTTAGTTCAGCCGTCAGTGTGTAGACTTGAAAGGCTGAGGCCAGTGTACAGACTTGTCACCGACCATAGTGTAGACTTGATCAGCAAGGACACAGTATAGACATCAACTCTGCACATCGAATGTATGGACTTCAAGTGTGAAGACCATTGTATAGACATTGGATTCGAGGACCAATGTGCAGACTTTGGATTAGAAGATTAATGTATAGACTTTGAGTAACACTGTGGATGTACAGACTCTGAGGTTCAAAGCCAACGGTGCGTTGACGCTGTAACATAATGCGTTGACGCTGTGCACACATAATCAATTTAATTGAGATGCAGTGTGTGGACTTATGCGTTGATGCTGTAACATGATGCGTTGACGTTGTGCACACTTAATCAATTTAATTGAGATGCAGTGTGTGGACTTATGATAGTAATAATTGCAGACAGCAGTGTATTAAAAGCAAAGAACACATAGTCAATCTGATGGAGCAATTTCATCAACTCAAACTCAATTGCCAATCAATCAAAACAATGGTGTTGCCAAAGAATAGAGTAAGTGTCAACATCATCAACATAGAGGGGTCACAACAATCTCCCCTTTTTTGATGATGGCAACCCCATAAACCCCATATGAAGTAGAGTAGCAACAACCTGTCATAGATATATATGTTTGATGAAAGACATGATGTGTTATGCAAATTGACATGCAGATGCTATGAATGCATGCAACTCACTGCCTCAAACTCTCCCTTGGAATTAATTCAGAAATGATTTCAGAATTCAGACAGATATGTATTCTCCCACTAGACATCCCCTAGACAATATTCTCCCCCTTTGCCATCAACAAAGAGGAGGGAAAAATTAAATACAATGGAGGAATCAAGAGAAGAACTGACTGGCATTCTGAACAGGTAGTTCATGAATAAGCATTCTAAAGCATAGAGTCTTCAGTCATATGAATTTAGAAACTGCTGTCAGAAAGAGTTCTGGTTTAAAGATGATAAAATTTGGAGTTCATGCACGACAACCAATAGATAAGTTCACTGTGCATGATAAGACAATAAACTAGAATCACATTTGCATGAAAGATTCAGTTTCATGATATCTTACTTTCATAGTCTCAAAAAAATTGAGAGAACTCAAGTCATGTATTGAAACTAAATAAATTGACACTCATGAACTTTTCTTTTGAGGGAGCAGCATTATCAATATTAGATCATTTTGAGCATTCAGGTACCACAAGTCTTTCTGCTTAAGGGTATACGTTTATAAGACGCCAATACCCCTAGATACTCAACAAGATGGACCATTCTGCCTATGATCAAATTTAACAGAGCTGAGTTACACCTTTTTGTGTGAGGGTACATGTTTATCAGACGCCAGTTACCCCCAGGTACTCAGTGAAACCAGCCTACTGTTTTGAACATTTTAAACACAGATAGCTGATACACTTCATGACATGAGTGTTGTCCACTTCTTTGATGGATCACTCAGTTTTTCAGTGATTACCAGTCATTGCTCTGCCAACATATATATTTTCAATGTTTTTCAGTATCTTTCTTAGCTGTCCTTTTTTATGTTTCATAATGACTTGATTAAGAACAATACACATACTTAATCTCTCCGACATGATTTCAGATGAGTTTTCAGATTTCAGATATGATTAGCTTTGTCTGACATGACATAAGAAAGAGGTTGAGAGTTTTATCAATTTTCAACTTACTTATATACTGATTGCAATCTTTAAACTCCAACCATTATAAGAATTAAACCATTACATCAGTCTTTGAACAATTCAAATTCTTATAAATGAAGAAGTCCATTTTCTACTGCTTAGAAATCAGAACTGACCAACAGATTGCCATAATGTTAGAGACAAGTATTCAGAGTTAAAGGTTGAATGACTTCAAGAAAGTTGAAACCACTCTGATTTTCTTAGCAATACTCCCCCTGTCTATATGCATGCAGCATGGCAAGAATTAATTGAGAGAGAGCTTATGCATAGGTCATGAATGAATGATATGCAAAGACATGCAAGGACACAACAAGCTCCCCCTAAATATATGCAATGCATGACAGTTCTACATCCACATGATTTAACCAAGCAATCAAAAACAAGTCCACATCAGAGATTTTATTCACAACAATTAAACAAGCATTCATCATGCTGAAATTTACATAAGCCAAGTTCTCTTCTAAGAAACTTAAAATTTTCATTCCCAAGAGGCTTAGTAAAAATATCAGTAATTTATTTTTCAGTTTCTATGAAGTTCATTTCAATCTCCTTTTTATTTACAGCATCTCTAAGAAAATGATGTTTTATCTCTATATGCTTAGTCCTAGAATGGTGAACAGGATTTTTAGCAAGGCATATAGCACTAGTATTATCACATAAAAGTGGAATGCATCCCAGATTTATCTGATAATCAGCCAGTTGGTGCTTAATCTAAAGTACTTGGGCTGCACAATTACATGCTGCAACATACTCAGCTTCAGCTGTGGATAATGCTACAGTGTGTTGCTTCTTAGATGCCTAAGACACTAGACAGCCACCAAGGAATTGACAGTAGCCACTAGTGCTTTTTCTATCTACTCGACACCCAGCATAGTCTGCATCAGTGTAGGCTAGAAGCTCTAACTCACACTTAGCAGGATACCAGAGACCTAGTTCTTGGGTGCCTAGTAAATACCTAAAAATTCTTTTCACAGCCTTAAAGTGATTTTCTTTAGGACTGGCCTGAAATCTAGAGCATAAACACACAGCAAATTGTATATCAGGCCTAGATGCTGTAAGATAGAGAAGAGATCCGATCATACCTCTGTATAGCCTTTGGTCCATAGGTTTACCTTTAGAGTCTTCATCCAAACTGGTTGATGTACCCATTGGAGTAGCTATTTCCTTGACGTTATCCATTTTGTACTTCTTCAATAAGTTCTTTACATACTTGGACTGAGAGATGAAGATGCCATCTTCTGTTTGTGTAACCTGCAGTCCAAGAAATAGTTTGAGCTCACCCATTGAGCTCATTTCAAATTCATCAGTCATTATTTGAGAGAATTCCTCACACAATTTGGGGTTAGTTGACCCAAACACAATGTCATCCATATAAATCTGAATGATAAGAATATCTGGATGGCTTACCTTGGTAAACAATGTTTGATCCACTATACCTCTTGTGAAGTTCTTGTCGGTGAGAAATTTGCTCAACCTGTCATACCAAGCTCTAGGAGCTTGCTTTAACTCATAGAGAGCTTTATTGAGCTTGTAAACATGATTAGAGAAATCTAAACATTCAAACCCAGGAGGCTGTCTCACATAGACATCCTCATTAATTTCCCCATTTAGAAAAGTAGATTTCACATCCATCTGCTGAAGGTTTATTCCTAAGGAACATGCATAAGCCAATAAAATTCTTATTGCTTCTAACCTAGTTACAGGGGAAAAAGACTCTTCAAAGTCTATTCCAAATTCCTGATTGTACCCCTGAGCTACAAGTCTGGCTTTATTTTTAATAACATTCCCCGCTTCATCAGTTTTGTTCCTAAATACCCATTTAGTCCCTATGACTGTTTCATGATCAGGAGGTGGAACCAAATGCCACACCTTATTCCTGTCAAACTGATTGAGCTCCTCATGCATGGCATTAATCCAATGCACATCTTGGAGAGCATAGTCAATGGACTTGGGTTCTATGTTTGATACAAAAGCATACGCATTCAGTTCATGTTGAAGTCTTAAGTGGCCTCTAGTCCTAAGGGGGTCATGCAGATTTCCAATAACATTATCTACAGGATGATCCTTGAGATATCTAATATTTGCAATTGGAGTATCATGAACTTGATTTACCTCCCCCTGAACTGTAGGCTCCTCTTCATTAAGCTCTTTATGTTCTTCTTCATCCTCGGATTTGTCTGCAGGATCTCCTTCCTTCAGGATTTCACCATTGGTTTCATTCCTGCATTTACCAGCATTAGAATTTGCCAAAGATTCATCAAAAATTATGTGTGGAGATTCTTCAACAGCTTTAGAGTTCAGATTGTACACTCTGTATGCTCGGGTGTTTTCAGAATAACCAACAAAAATTCCTGATTCTCCTTTAGGTTCAAATTTATCAAGGTCCTTTTTATCATTTACGTGAATGAAACATTTACAACCAAAAACCTTGAAGTGAGCAATAGAAGGTTTCTTACCTTTTAATATCTCATATGGTGTTTGCTGGGTAGAAGGTCTTACCATGGCTCTGTTAATTACATAACAGTCAGTGTTCACTGCTTCAGCCCAAAACATCCTTGGTAGACCACCTTCGACAAGAAGTGTACGACCCATTTCCACTAGGGTTCTGTTCCTTCTCTCCACAACTCCATTCTGCTCAGGTGTCCTTGGAGAGGAGTACCTGTGGTTAATTCTATTTGACCTGCAGAATTCATCAAATTGTGAGTTTTCAAACTCACCTCCATGATCAGACAAAATGTTTCAATTTTTTGATTTGTTTTAACATAGAACTCCTGAAATTCTGAGAAAGCATCACTCTTATTAGATAAGAAATAAACCCAAGTATACCTAGAAAAGTCATCTACCATGGCAAACCCATACCTCCTCCCTGATAGGCTGATAGATCTAGTTGGCCCAAAAAGGTCCATATGTATCAGCTCATAGGGTTTGGAAGATAGATTTTCAGTTCTAGACTTAAATGACTTTCTAGTTATCTTTGATTGAGTGCATGCATCACAGATTTTGTTTTCTTTCTTGAATGAGACTTCAGGAAGTCCTCTAACCATGCCATGCTTATTTAATTTGTGCAAAACAGTGTAGCTAGCATGACCTAACCTACGATGCCATAAAAATGCTATGTCTTCTCTACTGGCAGTAAGGCAAAGGTTAGTGTGTTGAATTTCATCTAAATTTATCATCTAAGTATTATTTATTCTTTTTCCAGAAAATTTGACAATATCAGAATCAGGTTCAAAGACCTTGCAGCATTGAGAATTGAATAAAACATTGTAACCTTTATCACATAACTGGCTAATGCTAAGTAGATTATAGGCTAACCCTTCAACCAGCATAACATCATCAATGCAGCAGGTAGAACACTTACCTACCTTACCTGATCCGATAATCCTACCCTTTGTGTTGCTTCCAAAGGTGACAAGGCCTTCTACTTTCTCAGTCAGTATGCAAAATTTGGCCTTATCTCCTGTCATATGCCTGGAGCAGTCGCTATCCATGTACCACAAGTTGTTCTTGGCTGCCAGGCATACCTGCATACACAATTAGGTAGAGAAGTTTGGAACCCAAGGCTGATTGGGCTCCAATGTAAATGAACTAGAAGCAAAACAGGAAAGCAAATGTTTCAGAATCCACATTTGTTTAAATGTGTTTTGTTTAGTGGATCCTACAGATTTTCTTCTGTTGTTCTTTTTCTTATTGGCAGCAGCATGATTATTGACAGTATTGTTATTTCTGTGCCAGTGCCTTGGCCAGGGTGTGTTCACAAAATTTTGGCCATAGTAGTTCCTGGGCTGGCTATGAAAATATTGATTTCTAGATGTCTAGTAACCATACCCATTGACCCAATTTCTACTGTGAGGTCTTTGATATTTAGCACCTTGGTGTGCAAGACCTGTAAACCTATCCTGAGTTCTAGACCAATTCGACCTATTTAAGTAGGTTGGCTGTGCATTATAGTGGGTCTGAGCTCTAGGTTGATAAAAATAATTGGGTTGACTCCTAGCAGCACTTTGTCTCCCCTGTACTTTGGACCCTGCTGACCTATACACAGGTTTGTATTGGGTCTTCTTCAGAGGTGGAGGTGTTGGTGGAGACTTGGTTACCTTGACCTGGGGTTTACCAGACTGTGTAGGTTGACCCCTAACCTGAGCCTGAGCCCTAGGATTCTGCTTAGATGTGCTAGCTCTACTAGGCTCATTAACCTTTTGTTTGCCCTTCTCCTCAGCACTGGGCTTTTTCAGATTAGCAGTTTTGTTCATCAAATTTGTTGAGTTCATGCTAATTAGAGGTCCCTTTTCCTTTTGAGCAACAAATGAAATTATTTTCATTCCGAATGTTTTTGTTGGACTGGAATTAAAACCTAGGCCCTCTTTTCTGAAAATAACCTTTGACCCTAACAAAGCATTTAAGTTATCTGTTCCTTGGATCATTTTCTCAATGGTTTTCATTTTATCTTCATTGTCTTTCTGAAGTTCATCAATAGCCTTTTTCAGCTCATTGTTGACATTGAGGACAGCTTCATATTTTTCAGAGATAATTTTGACTTCACTTTCACATTTCTGAATCTTTAGCTTCCATTCATCAATTTCATTTTCAAGCCTTAGATTCTCTTCCTTAGAAGCTTTTAACACATTTTTGATTTCATCTTCTTCAGAGCATGTGAGTTTCAATTCATCAATCTCAGATTCCAAACATGCAATTTTATCAGTTAGTGTTTTATCATTTTGCATGGAATTGATTTTTCTTCTAAGATGCCTATTTTCTTTTCTAATATCATCAGCTCTATCAGCTATGTCATGATAAGCATCTACCCAATCAGCAATTGTGAAGTTTTCAAATCTAGTGATTACCTCATCTGTATCCTCCTCTCTATCTTCGGAGCTTGTTGCCATAAGGCAAATGGGTTGTTCAGATTCGGCTTCACTATCTGAGCTGCTGCTGAAAGAGCCTTCATCTTCATCACTCCATGTGGTGATCATAGCTCTTCCCTTCTTGGTTTTCTTCTTTGACCTGTCCTTATGTTTCTGATTGTCTGGACAGTCAATTTTCAGATGCCCTGGTTTCCTGCATTGATAACAAACATTAGCTTCATTTTTCTTTGCAAGTTTAGATTTATACCTTTTATCCTTTCGGTCACCACTGTATTTCTTCTGACCGAACTGTCCTGCTCCCTTTCTGAGAAATCGCCTGAACTCTCTAGTCATCATGGCTATCTCAGATCGAGTCACATCTTCCTCTTCATTTAGGTTCTCTTCTGATGATGAAGAGCTGCTGGAGCTGGATCTTGTTGATTTGTTGGAACTAGCCTTCAGCGCTATCGGCTTCTTCTTCCTCTCGGCTTCATCTGTCCTTGGCATGTTTATCTCATATGCCATTAGTGAGCCAATCAGCTCATCAGTTTTAGTATTACGCAAGTCCCTTGACTCCTCCATCACTGTTGCTTTGGTGTGCCAATTGGGAGTCAGGGAGCGCAGAATTTTCCTCACTACATCATACTCTGCCTGAGGTTTCCCAAAACGTCTGAGGCCATTGGTTATGACAGTCGAGCGTACATTTCGCTAATGGACTCGTTCTACTTCATCTTGAAGGCTTCATACTCAGATACAAGAAGATTGGCCTTCTGCTCTCTTACTTGAGATGTACCTTCATGAATTACTTCCAGCGCATCCCACATCTCCTTAGCTGATTTGCAAGCAGACACACGGGAGAATTCTGTAGGATGCAGAGCGCACTGGATAGCATTAATAGCGCTCCAATTCAGCGTGGACCTTCTGATCTCCTCCTTGGTCCATACATTTTCATTCGGGGACAGCTCATAAGGTCCCTTGCTGACAATCTTCCAAATCTCGTAATCTTTAGCCCTGAGGAACACTTGCATACGGTTCTTCCAGTATGCGTAGTTTGATCCATCAAAGAATGGGGGCTTCGTTGTTGAGTGACCTGCAGCAGTCATCCCTCGAGCATCCATCTCTGCCTATTCTCTTCGGGCGATGAGTCCCTGCAGAAGAGTTAGGCTCTGATACCAAGTGTTGGGTTAGATGGACGCAGTCTATCTCCACTAAGTGTGGATCTAGAGGGGGGTGAATAGATCAACTTGCCTAATTTAAAACTATTGTAAGTTCTAGAGCGGAATTTAGGCAAGCATCAATAAAGCTAAATGAAAAGTGCTAAGCAAAAGGTAGAAAGCTAGACATGAGCATAAGCGATGCAATCAAACAAGCTAAGCAAGAAGTTCCCATCGCACACAGATCACACAAAAACACAAACACACTGCACACACAATATTTAGGTGGTTCGGTCAACGACCTACGTCCACCCCACACTCAACCGAGTATGGCTTCCTGCTGCGCAGCACAGCTTGCGTCCGCTGGGCTTTACAGCTTGGCCAAACAACCCGCTGATACACAGCTTCGCTGGGCACTACAGCTTGCCGACCTGAGGATCTGATCCTCTACAACCACTGGGGAAATACAGCTTAACCCGTCCAATGGAGACCACCACTGCAAGACCGCTGACACACAGCTTGAAGAAACAGCATTCGGAAATGAAAGACAGAATCAAAACGAAAAATAAAAACCCAAAAGCAATGTAGATCTTAAAGAGCAATGCTCAGCTCTGGTTTTGAACCACGAGACTGAGATACCAACACTCTCACTCTCACTCTCGATCAGCTCTCTCTCTCCTCACTCTCTCTCTTTTTTCCTTCTTCTCTATTTCTTCTTCTTCTTCTCTGTATCTTCTTCTTCTCTCTTTTCTCTCTGTGGATCGAAGGCTCACTGCTGCTGAGTGTATAGACTTTTTCTTCTTCTCCTTCGATCAACTTTCTTCTGTGGAAGAAGGCTTGTATATATAGCAGCAACAGCAGCAGGCGTGTGCTCTGCACGTTTCCCGCCCAGCAATTTGGACCACGTGGCAGCATGCAATGGAGTGTCAGTACACGTGTCCTCATCTGGATACCTTGTCCTTTTCGGATCACGAGCCAGGTACCTGGGATCACGTGCCCCTCATTAGCTTCTTCAGTCTGATGTATAGAGTTCTCCGTTCACGTGCTCAAAGTCATCAATCTGACTTGCTGCGTCGACGCTTTCATTCAATGGCGTTAACGCAGTGAGGCATTCCAGTAGCCATTAGCCTCGTTTCTTTAGCTGCTGCGTCGACGCTGCTTGCTTGTGGCGTTGACGCAGTGGAATGGCCTGTGAAGACGAATGCTTCTTCAACTGCTACGTCGACGCTGCTTTCATGTGGCGTTGACGCAATAGAAGACATCGTGAAAGCTTCGTCTACTGATGCGTGGACGCTTTAAGCTCCAGGCGTCGACCCTGTCCCTTCAGCAACAAGAATAAAGACATAAGATTTAAGTATGTACATTGCATTGTATATACATCGTTGTATAGACTTGTAAAGGCAGAATGCAACGTACAGACTTGCCCAAAGTGTTGACTTCAACAAGGGAAGCAACGGTTGTATAGACTTTAAATCCTAGTGGCATTGTATAGACATAATGCACTTAAAGGCTTCATGCGAAGGAAAGCACTTGAGGAGTTGACGCTGCATGAAGGATGAGTTGACGCTGCATGAAGCATGGACAGTGTACAGACATTGCCCACTTATGGACTTCATGTTATGCAAGCGAATGTGAAGACTTCAGTGTATAGACTTTAGAAGACGAGTGCAATGTATAGACTCCATGAGACTCTAGTGCAGACAGACGATGTATAGAGTTCTTAGTTCAGCCGTCAGTGTGTAGACTTGAAAGGCTGAGGCCAGTGTACAGACTTGTCACCGACCATAGTGTAGACTTGATCAGCAAGGACACAGTATAGACATCAACTCTGCACATCGAATGTATGGACTTCAAGTGTGAAGACCATTGTATAGACATTGGATTCGAGGACCAATGTGCAGACTTTTGATTAGAAGATTAATGTATAGACTTTGAGTAACACTGTGGATGTACAGACTATGAGGTTCAAAGCCAACGGTGCGTTGACGCTGTAACATAATGCGTTGACGATGTGCACACATAATCAATTTAATTGAGATGCAGTGTGTGGACTTGTGCGTTGACGCTGTAACATGATGCGTTGACGCTGTGCACACTTAATCAATTTAATTGAGATGCAGTGTGTGGACTTATGCGTTGACGCTGTAACATGATGTGTTGACGCTGTGCACACTTAATCAATTTAATTGAGATGCAGTGTGTGGACTTATGACAGTAATAATTGCAGACAGCAGTGTATTAAAAGCAAAGAACACATAGTCAATCTGATGGAGCAATTTCATCAACTCAAACTCAGTTGCCAATCAATCAAAACAATGGTGTTGCCAAAGAATAGAGTAAGTGTCAACATCATCAACATAGAGGGGTCACAACAGCTTTCATCTTCTCGGTGCTGACTAAGTGCTTAGCATACCGAGATAATCTAGAAAATTGGGCCTCGTACTCGGCCACTGACAGGGACCGTTGCTTCAGTGCGCCAAATTCGGTAGCTTTCTTTTCTTGGACTCGGTCCGAAAAATATTTAGCGTTGAAATGTTCAACGAATTCTTCCCAAGTAACTTGGTCTTGATTTAAAGTAACTTCTATTGATTCCCACCAGCATTGGGCATCCCTTTCCAACTGAAAGGTAGCTAATAAGACTTTATCTTGATCCGTGCACTGCATAACACGGAATATACGTTCCGTCTCCCTGACCCAGTGCTCTGCGTAATCCGGATCAGTAGAACCCGTGAATTTAGGCGGGTTCATGTTTTTAAAGACTTGGTGGAGACTTCCGGCTCGTTGTGCACCTCCCTGTGCTACTTGTTGCAGCACCTGAGTCATGCCTTGAAGTGTACGCTGCATGTTGCGTCACTGAGCACGTTCGGCAGCCATCGTCCTACAATTACAATAACTAGATCAATACGTGATCTCATTTAGAAGCTAGCATTTCTATGTCAACTTTAACCCTTGGTTCTACCCAATCTCACCGGTTAAAGGTTAAACCTATCCTTGGACTTGGGTTTTCCTAGGAATTGAATACCCTAGGCTCTGATACCACAAAAACTGTCACGTCCCGAGCGCGGAAGGTATCCGGAGACGCGCGACGAGTTTATATCAATCCTGTCAATCAGAGTATTAGTGTATTCGACACCAAAATCAGAGATGCGCAAAAGTAAAGATAACCCAATCCTTTATTCCTTCATAAGAATATGTCTATTACAAACCTTTGAAGTACTAATTAAAATAAAGGGAAAAATACAAGGTTGACTCAAGAAAATATGAAAAAAACTAGATACCACGGAAGAAGCTCTATCTCTTTCACTCTTGATTTTTCCCATCCGTTTGAGTTCCCTCATCGTCGGACTTACCTGAAAAGTCGGGAAACACTAAGTGAGCGAACGCTCAGTAGGAAATTATATCTCAAGAACTAGCAAGGGGTTTAAGTGATTACATCTTTCATGAATGCACTATAGCTATGCATGCTCGCATAAAACGACAAGATAGAGAGAGTGTCTAACAATAAGATAGCGACGAGAACTAGTCATGAACTTTCAAGAACTTATATCAAAAGATATCAAGATATTCAAGCAAGTGTATTCATCATGTCATGTTGGAATTTGGCTATCACGTTCAAGCACGCAAGTATGCAATTTCCCTTTTTCGGGTCACGCAGGTCAAGTAATATCAAGTCAAGTACAAGTACAAGATTTGTGGAATGTTCAATCAAGCTAGTCATGCACTTCGGTATAATGCCAATACCGTGATCAATCAACTCCCATGGGCACAAGTACTTTCAGGTGCTCCTCCCAAGACTAGATCGGGCCCTATATGCGCAGGCATTAATCATGTATTTTAACATCCACTTTTGTGTATAGCCTAGACATGTAGGATAAACTTGGATAGAATAGAGTCCAAAATATGATACTTGACATAGATAGGCGATAATAACGGTACAATCACGATTATCGATAAAACTAGGTGGAATTGGTTTCCTAACTTGGGTACCATGACAAACAAGTATGGACATTCTTTATATAGAATTGAGGTCCACAAGAACATCAAGTTTAATATAGAATTGGGGTTTACAAGAACATCATAACAATGTTGATATAGAGTTGGGGTTTACAAGAACATCATGACAATGTTGATATAGAATTGGGGTTTACAAGAACATCATCAAATGGCATGATAACCTCATCCCATTAAGAGAATTCTCATGATACACACTTTGCATAACATGAGGGCCGGTATACCCTGTTTCTATAGAGTGACATGGCAAAATAGTGTAATGGGTTTTTATGGTACAACCAGCTCAGTCGGCCTTGAGGGAATCCAAGGCTGCGAGGAGACTTACGGAGGTCTCTATGACTAACTCGCTAGTCCAAAGGAACGGAATATCCAATGGAGAGCTTGTATGTCAATGAGAATTGAGGGTAGTGCGATAAAACATCATGAAACATGAGACTATATTCACAGAGTGGAAATATAGTGCCGATATATATATATATATATATATATATATATATATATATATATATATATATATATATATATATATAAAACCCTTCGGTTGACAGTAATCAGTGTAAAACAGTAATATAGAAAATAGCGACTTAAGCTAAGTCATTAATTATCCAATTAACGCCTTACTCAGGGGCGTTTATTCACAATTTGACGACTTATACATTAGTCGTCCCTTCAATATTTCCATTCTACAAAAAATCAATATTCTGGAATTTTAACAAAAACGCGCCCTGGACAGGGGCGTTACTTTTCAATTAGCGCCCTGGTCTGGGGCGTCAGTTCAATAAGAGACGACCTTGTATAGGTCGTTAATTCAACAATTCATCAATCTTTAGATAATAAAATTTTAGGAAAGCAATTTCATGGTCAGGACAAGAAAAATAGCAGGACTAGAATGGTATGATCATGCATTAATTTAGATTCATGGTTTCATAGTTATAGAATTTTAAACATGGATAATTATCAATTATATGAAATTGACGACTTCTGGGTAGGGCGTCGAAACAAGAATTAGCGCCCTTGTCTGGGTCGCTTCTTTAAAATCACTCAGAAAATATTTGGAAACGTAGTAAAACTATATGCATGAGATCATGGATGAGTTTATTTCATAATTTATACTAGTTTGGGCTACGTTCTTGAGAAAACCTACCTGATGATTATCCGCGTGAAGATACGTGAAGAGAAACGATACTCTGTTTTGCAACAGAGTCTTCTGATCACCGGCAGAAGAAGAAGAAGATGATGCTTGATGAAGAACCTTCGTTCTTCAAGAAGACAGGAACTCCTTAACTTGTAAGAAGAAGATGAAGAAGCATTAGAATCCTCATGCTTCTGCGGTTTGGAAGAAACAATAAGAAGAACAAAACCTCTCCTTTCAGCAGAACGATAGCTCAAATCGCCAAATAGCGATCTGGGTCGATTAGGAGGGTATTTATAGGATTTTGGGGATCCTAATAGGGTTAGAGTTCTATTGGAAGTAATACTTCCATGATAGAGTCCTTACCATATTCCGCCTTCGACGTAGTTATCCAAAACTTGCCCTGGATAAACTCCGGGGTCGAACGAAACTCGAACTGAATTAACGTCCTAAGCGAGGGCGTTAATTTAAATTGACGCCTTGTCAAGCGTCATTTCTTATGTAAAACGCGCCCATGTAGAGGGCGTCACTTATACTTGCCCTTTATTTATTTTCAGCCATTTGGGAATTGACGCCCTTTGTTGTTGGCGTCCTTTTTATAATTAACGCCTTATGTAAGGTCGTTTCTTTTCGAAGTCGCACCTTGACCAAAGGCGTTATTTCTTATTGATTAATGATTTACCCATTTAGGCTCTTTGTCATCTATTTACTTATCTTTTATTTTAATTTGATTTATTTAAAAATCTTGTTTTTATCAGGGTTGCTACAATTTCTGTCATTAGGAATTAATTTATACACGCTTTGATTGACACGCTTTTTTACGACTCGCTCGCATCCCGATATTCCGTGTCGGGACATGACATGGGATTATCTCCTCAAGGGTCTAGAGTGGCAATTAGACTTGACTTGCTTGTTGACCCTAGGGGCGGACCGACCTAAGAGCCTTGACCTCATCCACCCATGCGTCGGGTCTATCACCTCGGTTTGCACTACTAGTTGCTACACTAGTGACCTCCTTTTTCTTCTCCCCATGGTGGAAGAACCCATCTCGGTCCACTCTTCTACCATTGAGATCCCAAGGACATTGGCCAACCCACCGACTCACTACACCGGCCCAATCATCCCAATAGATGACGATGACCCACCTTGTGAAGACCTTGAGGACATAGAGCACTTCTCCCTTGGAAGCCCAATCCACGACCCCTTTGATCCCTTCCAATGGGAGTCTAGTTACCCATGTGACCCACCCACCTTCCCCACAACCAACCTTTCCCTACCCCAACCAACCACGTTGGACCAAGTCAACCTCTTCCAAGACTCGGGCCACACCAAGGGAACCATCGCCATAGGCAACATACGCCTAGGAAGCAAGGGAGAGCCCCTCTCCATAATGCCCACCTTCCTAGATCCCTTCGACCCTTTCACATGGAAGTTCAAAGGGCGTCCCACACTCATACACATGGATGTCATCTTTGGGATAGGAGTGCATAAGTCTTGGCACAACACATCACATGGAATGATTAGAAAGTCGGGTCGATTCATTCACATCACCCACATGTCAAGTAGGAAGCATGAGTGGTCCCTTTTTGGGTATAACAGTCCTCCCCAATTCAGCATTGGTCTTATGTATGATAGGAGCCTTCATAGATGTCCGGGTCCTTCGGCTTTCATCACACCCACGCCTAAGCGGGACACCTATGGCTGCCCCGGTCCTCCCAAATCATTCAAAGTCTTCATAACATCAATGCACGATCGGTCTATATGTGGTTGTCCTGGACCACCTTTGCATACCACACATTTCCCACTCACACTGCATCATAGTGCATGGCATATGCATCCAAGCAAGCATCAAGCAACGAGCGGTGAAATTTACAAGAAGCAGGCAAAAGCTCGTAAGCCCCGCTTGGAATTCCAAGTAGGCAACCTAGTGATGGTGACTTTGGAGTGGCTCTACCCTTGGGTCACCTCCACATTGAGGGCACGAGGACTTGGACCTTCCCAAGTTTCGAGTAGCTTTGGTAACCCGGCTTACGGGTTTGACTTACCGATGGGTTTTGGGATTCACCCCACTTCCTACATGGCAGACCCGGCACCCTCTAAGGGCACCGCGGTGGATCCCATTGAGAGCTTTGAGCCTACTCCTACCTTTGTGAGTGACACCTTGGAGAGTCTCCATAAATTAGCATGTGAGTCCGACGTGTGCACATGGAGGCAATACTGGACAAGCAAGATGTCATCACCAGCAAGAGGGTGTGTCCGAGCCACCTTGAGAAGATGAAGCGATGTCCCTCGGCTATGGATGCGAGGTTGAGTAAGGAGATCGTGGCTCGCCTGGAGCGGCATTGGTGTGCCATTTCCCCGGTGGACCCATACTCGACGGGGTCGAGTTCTCCCCACCCCGGGGGTATGATGGGGGCATCACTTACCCCTCCACATTTTGCGAAGCTCTAATGGATCGTCAGTTTGCGCCATTGTGTTCTCCACATTTTTATGAGTCAATCCATGTAATTTTCATATGTTATTTGACTCATAAACTATGTAATTTTCTCTTTATTTGAGTCCGATACCTAGGTATAAGGGTCATTTACCTAAGTCTTGAGTCATGTGGTTAATTAAGTCATCTAATGGGCCCAACTAATGGGCTAGGCCCAAGGGTGCCCCTCCCTGGTTTGTCTGGTCATTGTGTTAATTGTCAAGGGTCAGTATGGTCATGTGAAAAGTCCAGTCCTTATAAATACCCCCATTCACCCCCTCATTTGTAATCCTTTGGTCAATCAAAAAAATTGAGTGTTCTAGTGCAATTGGAGTGGATTCTCCATCTCTCTCTCCCTCTCTCTCTAAGGGGTGGATTCCCCTCTCTCTCTCACTTTCTCTCTCTCTCCAAGAGGGGGCGCCCCTTTCTCTCTCCTCCCCTCCCAACCACTTTCTCTCTCCCTTCCCCCTCCATTAAAGCCACTCCAACTCCCCACAACCCCTCTCGCTACTCCACCCCATCCCCAAGGTAGCCTCCACCTATCCCAACTCCACCCTCCAACCACCAACCACCCACTCTCCTTCCCCAAGCACATCTCTCATCTCCCAAGGGGGAATTCTCCACTCCCCAAGCATCCTTTTCCCTTCCCCACACACCTCTTCCCACCCCCAAGATCAGAAATTAATCCCACCCTTAAACCCATTTTCAAATACTCCTTCCCTATCCCCTCCCAACACCAAATTTGCAGCTTCCCCTCCGTCCACCTGTTAGACCTCCTTCCAGCCCCCATTTTGCCACTCCCTCACCTTGGATCACCCCCTCCCAGACCCCCTCACAGCCAGGGTTCACCCCACACTCATCCACCGCCATTTTGCCCCCCGTCCTACTTCATGTCCCATCGGCAGGTTACAGCTCCAACAGCAGTTCATAGGCAGCAAGCTAGGGTCCTGGAAGCAGCATTGTCTCCAGCCCTTCCCCTATCTTTCTGGTGGCAAGTCATATACCTCTGGAAAGGCCATCAAGAGAACTTTCCAGGTGAGGTGGTTTCGTCACCGTCCAAGCACTGAGCTGCCCGTGAGAGTGATTCTTCCTCGACTGCGCAGAACCACTCAGGCAGAGAACCAGAGCTCCAGATGAAGTTCGACCACGGCCACTCCCTTGCAGATCTGGGCGCGAAACTTGGCTGAGGGCTTCTCCTTCAAGTCCTCTCCCATCCCAAGAAGCAGAACTAATTTTGGACCTCGGCATCAAAAGTTCCAAATTTTCCATTCCAAGTGTGTCAGGTTAGTTTTCCTGAGCCAGAATCGACACATCCCTATTGTTCGGGCCTTCACGATCAGTTCCGACATCTTCCGACAGCTCCATTGGTCCTGACAGAAAGAAGACTTGTCCACAATCGCATCAGTACCAGCCTCGCCTCCAACAGAGCACGGGATTGTTCATGGCACCCCCGTCTTCCAGCAACAACACCCTGGGAGCAACCAGAACCATCGTAGGCCTCCGGTCCCTCCAGGTCACATTGGCACTTCCACGGGACCTCAGGCATCGGAATGTGCCGAAGAGGTCCTAGTGGAGGACCATGCCGCTCCTGTTAATGCGGATGCAGCCAACAATGATCCTCCGGTAAATGAAGTTCAAGAGGTGACCCTTGAGACTCTTACGAAGGAGAACCAACACTTGAAGGCCCTCCTGCAAGACCTCCTTCCAGAGCGAGACCTTCATCCTCAGCAACCTGCTAGGCCTCTGGCCAAAGCACCAGCACCGCCTGCTTGGCACGATGGTGTTAATACTTCAGCGGCAGCTGTCTGAACCCCGACAGTAGTCGGGTTCGGGATGCCCCCAGTTGAAGCTCATCCTCGAGCCTCCAACATGCCAGTGCTAGAAAATCTCATGGTACAGCACCAGATGATCGCGTGGATTGTCGAGACAAAACTCACCCAGTATGGGGAAGGGGTTGCCACTATAGATCGCTATAGTGTACCCTACCCACTCCATCACCAGTTGAAAAAGCTCCCTCCAGAGTACGCTAAGCCCCCGAAGCTACAAAAGCTCGACGGGCAAGGGTCTCCACATGAGCACTTGGCCTACTATATTACGGCCATGGGAGAGATAGCGTTAGATGAGTCATATCTCCTCCGATCATTCGCCACTTCAATTATGGGAACAACCTTTCAGTGGTATTCCTGCCTGAAGCCCAACTCAGTGATCGACTGGGCAGATCTCCAGAAGAAATTCCTTGACCGTTTCCAAAGGGTCGAGTGCAAGATCTCCCTGGCTGAGCTCTGCTCTCTCCGGTAGAAGAAGGGTGAGAGCGCCCTCGACTTCATCAAGAAATGGTGAGACCTCAGCACGATGTGTATCAACCCGCCAGTCCAAGAGGATGCCATCACCATATGTCACCGAGGCCTCGCGGCCAAGGCCAGCGAAAAGCTCCTCGACACCAACATCAAAGGCTTTGACCAGCTCAACTTGGTAGTTTTCGAAATAGAAATGTTCTTCGCCGACAACCCAAGCTACACATCAGCAAAGGGTAAGTAGACGCGAGAACGCCAGTCCGGTAAGGTGGTGAACATCATTGAATTTACCCCCACCGCCAAATCCAACAAGGAGGCCGAGCAAAGCGGCTCCGACAAGAAGCGTGCGGACAAGTCGGTTGCCCCTTCCTTTTTAGAGCATATGAAGACACCCTTCGCCTTCAAGAAAAAACATACGAAGATGCTCTTTGACCTCTGCATGGCCCAGAAGATTGCCGAGCTGCCAGAAGCTCGCAAGCCCGATGAGGCCCAGAAAATTGATGACCCTAGCTATTGCCCATATCATCACATGCTAGGCCATCCGCTTGAAGATTGCTACGTCTTCAAGACTCAGGCCCAGAAGCTGATCCGCGACGACCTCAATAAAATGAAGAGTGGTCTCATCGATCCCCCGCAGCCACATGCGTGGTCCAGACCAGCCAAAGTAGCGCGTGTGATTCACTACACAACTAACGTGATTCACATGATGGCGGCATTTTCTCTCTCTGACAACGAAGCAGAGGAGCCCAGCACTAGTCAAGGCAAGCATTCGATCTGGTATCCCAGGTAGAGACCCTGGCATGACCACATACCTCTCTCCGTTCCAAAAGAAAAGACTTGGCGACTCTTTGAAATCCTCGTCGAGAGGGAGCAAATCATGCCCCGTGATCCACCGATAGATTACACCCAATGGGACTTTAGTCATCCCCAGTATTGCCCTTTTCATGCCGGAATCTGCCACACGATCGAATCCTGTGAAGAAGTTCAGCACTTAATCCAGGAACATATCCAATGGGAGCAGATCGATGCTGAATGGAACTCTATGGCGACTCTGAGGCTTCGTGAAGCCATTGAAGAGACCATGAGTATCGCCAGAAGTGCACCCAAGCAACCAGAACCTCCCCAAGCAAATGGGCACGGGCTGCCTTATCAACATACCCCAGAATGGCTCGAGTTTCAAATCGATAATCGAGAAGCTCTTGAGCGATTGCGAAGGCACAGGGAGTGGGACACCAGTCAAGAGGCTAAGCCGAGTAACTTCTCGGTCAATGTCATCCATCCTCCTGCCACCTCAGCTCTTCCAGACGTTCGGACGTCAACAACCAGCCACCCAGCCCCTGCAACTTCGGCCGTGCAATGGAGGCCCTCGCAAGAGCTGGGGTGTAATATCCTAGATTCCTATCGGATCTTTCCGATTCTTATCGGAGTGCTTTCGTATCACTTTTGTGGGTCCTGATTTGAGTTTTACAATCCGCATGGGTTTTTCTCTCGTACAAGTTACGAAACCCTATGGTGAGTTTATTTCTCAGTTCATCGACTCGAGGATGTTACAGTTGCGATGTACTCTTTGAGAGGATCGTTTCGACTATTTTTACGTATTTTTCTGAATTAGTGTATTTTCGGGCACAAAAATTGAAAATTTGGAAAATTAGGAAAATTCCTAATTTTCTTCTATTTCTTTCCTTTTCCTCTCTCCTCCATCTCATTTCTCACGTTTCCCTTTCTCTCTCATTCTCTCTCTTCTCTGGTCCTCTCGACGCGGGGCACGCACCATTGGCGAGCTGGCCGAGGCGGGGATGTGATTGAGTGAACCTGGAGCGTGATGGAGTGGCGGATTGAGCATGGCGTGGGGTGATCCCTCGGTGGATTCAAAGTCGGCGTGGTTTGTTCGTTTGGCGATTTTTGGCGTGGGTTAGTCGCTTCGGGGCGCGGAATCGTCGGTGGAGGTAGGGAGATGGAAGCCCTACTTCTCTGCTACGTTCCCTCGCAGTTTCACATCGAACGGTGCGAGAACGAGTGGGTTTCATTCAGTTTTAGGAAAATCATGCCTTTGGGGTGCTCGTCGGGTTCGCTGAAAAATGACGACGATTTTTAAATCAGTTGGTGTCATTCGAACCCCTGGAATGTCAGCATTCCATTCCCACTGATTTCATTGTGATTGGTGGTCATTTGGGACCGGTAGGAGCCCAAGAACCCATGTGATTCTATTTGGGTCAATTCGGTAGAATTGCCCGTTTCTAGCCGTTTGTGCGTCGATTTGACCCCTTGCGGAGTGTGGAAGATCGATATTGTCATTGTGGTTGTATCCCCTTCATTTCGGAGCGAACGGGGCATGGAAATGCAGAGATCTGGCCGATCCTATGTTTCTCCCGCCGTAACGCCTGAATGGTCGTTACAGTAACCGTTTAGGTGCTTGCGCGGTCCAATGTGTGACCGTATAATGTATGTCAGTTTGGGTCTGCGCGGTTGCGTGATAGACCATTTTTATGTGTTTCGCGACCCATTCTGAACCGTTCCTATCCTTTGGACGGTGCTTGGGTGGCCGTGCATTTCCTTCGGATGGCCCGTAGGTGCCTGTGTATACCTTCTGGACGGCACTTGGTTGGCCGTGCAGGTTTCCTTCGTTGCTCGAGTCAGTTGAGCGGTCCCTTGCCAGTCCTTTGCTAGACCGTTAAGCATAGTATGGCATTTAGTGAAGCGGTCCTTCTCTAGACCGTTCCTTCTCTTTGAGCGATCCCTTTATGACCGTTCCTTGTCTTGGGCGCCCTTCTCTTAGACCGTCTAGACCCTTTTACGGCCCATTGGTAGACCGTGACTTGAGGTTAGACCATAGTCGTCCGCCTCTTTGTTGTATCGCCCTTTTCTTAGGCCGCTACGGTCCGTTTGGCTTAGGTCAATGGGTTAAGGTGGTTAGTGTGGCGGTTTACTCTTAGACCGCCTAGTCCGCGTAGCACGTCTATATTTGACCACTTTGGTGGTTTGACCGAATAGGTCGGTTCGGGGGTGACTGTGTTTAGCAGCCTAATCCTTGACTGCTACAGTCCCCTAGCGGCCCATTCTATGACTGCCAGCGTATGTTCCTCCGCTTAACTCATGCGTGTCGTTTCCCGATGTGTTGGTTTCCAAGTGCTTTGGCTTGACCTCGTGGTTTGCCCATTATCCCATGGACATCTTTTGATGTCCTATGAGGGCTATAACCATGTTATAAGGTAGCCAGGTGTACTTTACTATTGGATAGATTTCTGTACTGCTTTAGAGTCATTGTTAGGTTCTGGTCAACCCAGTGAGACCCAGTGGTTGACAAGTAACCTTATGTGCGTCTCAACTATTCTGGATAGCTCGAGACAGTGGTGCTGGACGCCTTGAGGTACTGTCCTACCTCGGTTTGTGTGTCCAGGTACTTTGAGGGTCTTCATGCTCCCTCAGGTCTCCGTGTGTCATTTTATACGGTTGTGTGGATCTGATGAACCAGTGTCATTTTCCTGTGGCTTAGGATTAGGTTGATTGGCGGCTTGTCACCGCCGTTGTGCAACGATCTTGACTCCGAGTCATGAGACTCAAGGATTATTGCGTTGGTAGGTCTAGTTGCCCTATCTTGAGTCTGTTGGCAGTTTGGTGTACTACCTTTATGCTTCGCAGTACGTGTGACAGTGCTTGCTTAGCCTGTCCGTACTTTAGCACTCGTGTTTCAGAGTTTCTATGTCTAGTGAGCCTCCACTAGTCGTAGCCTGATGACCTCGATTGTTAGCCCACCTGGGAGTGGTAGTGGGGCAGTTCCCGAGATACGGTTTGTAGGCTAGTTTCCGTGGGCTCCCTTGCCTTACAGTAGAGTTATGCTGGGGGAGAAAACTAGCTAGAGGCCTGGCTCAAGGCATTGAGCTTGTGTGTGCACACGTGGTCAGGGCGTTTTGGATGAACACCGACTGGCGTGACCCTGACTAGTCACTCGTTACTGTAGTTCGTGGTTCCGTTCAGTGAGTATCTCAGTCTTTGTCGTTCTCGACGTCCGTAGCGAGATACTTGTGGCGTAGTGTAAGACGTCAGTGGACGCATCTGGTTGTTCTTCTAGTGAGGAGGTGCTTCCGTCACTTGGTGTGTGATTCTCGTGTTTCTCGGAGTCTGTGTTCCCCTTCCGAGTTAGTCTGCTCTTGGCCTCATCCAAGATCAATTTCCTATTGCGTGCATGACGATCTAGTCATGTATGCATTAGTGTCTATGTCTATCTAGATCTTTTCTAGGGTTTGTGCGTAGTTTTGTAGGATCTTCGCTTTGGGCCTTGTGCCTGTCGACGGATCGGTAACTCCTGACTTTGTGAGATCAAGGTTCGCCCTTCTATCGTTGTTTGGAGTAGTTAGGGAGCCGAGGTTTGTTCGGTATCCGTGTTTTGCTCGGCTTGGCTTTTCCCTTTTGTTTTAGATGTTCTACTCCTTCTATTACGGCTTTCTTTTACAACTTTATAGTTGTAGTTTAGCTTTTCCTGCTTTACTACTACTACTATTTTAGTTGTTGTTCCGTGTTACTGCGTTATTTTTTAGTAGGGATCCGCGTGCCCTCTACTGAGCCAGTGATACGAGGCTCACCCCTGCTTTTCAGGTGTGGCGCTTTTCTTCCTTCGCGGTTCCTGGTGTGGCGTGTTCGTAGTTGCCAGCGGTAGCTACGTCGGGCTTCCCCCGACTTCAGTGTACGTGTTTCTTTCTATTGGATTGTACTTGTCTTTCCTTTGGACAGGACTCTAGTATAATTGTTAATTTTAACTATTAATTAAAAAGTAATTTTATTTCTACTACTTTAGCAAACCTGATCGATGAAATTTTAATTACTTACTGTTATATCTGCGACTTCAATGTACTACACGACAATCCTTTTATCCCTTCGGAGCTTTACCGCTCTTGGGAGGCTTCACGGGTTCCAAGTGGTATCGGGTCTACTCGGTAATCCTATCGGGTATATCCGGTATCTAGAGTCCGGGTCGTCACAGGTGGTATCAGAGCGTCGTTGTGTGAAGTACATGGGAATCCGAGATATACAGTGTCTAGAGTCCTAAAAGTCCAGTACAATCTTTCGCTGGCTTAGGTTTCACGATTCCTTGTCGCTTTGTTTCCGTGTGTTGTCTTGTGCGTAGTTAGCACTACGCGAGATGGTTTTGCTCTCGTCAGGATGTGACGGGATGCTCTTTTTCGTCGTGGTGTTTGTCTCGATCGTGCTGTACTCGGCAAAGTTCGCTAGTAGGCTTGAATCTACAGTACATTGTTCGAGATTTTTTCGTGGCTTGTTCAGGTGGTTGGTGACTTTTCGAGTTGGTGTGATGGTCGTACACGTTCTTACGTTGTTTTGGTCATCCCAGCTTGAGTCTGTGCAGCTCCTGAGGTGTTTCCCTTCTATTTAAGTGGTTACCTTATTGCCTCGATTGAGAAGATGCTCAAGCGAACCTAGGATTTCCATTCCTGGTGAGCTACTATTAGTGAGCTTGATGCTTCTCATCCCGTTTGGTGGAGTCTTTCCGGGGTAAGCCTTGGAATTGCTGTCTTAGTGAGACCTTTGTCCTGCATCTACTTAAGTGTGGACAGTATTTATTTTGAGCCTGATATGCTCTTTGTTCTACGATTGCTTGGCTTTGGACCTAATCTTTGTGTTGAGAGCCGTTGTGGACCGTGTTTGTCGTGCCGTGTCTAGCGGCTGATGTGTTGTGAAGGCTCATCTATTCTTTCAGAACGTAATAGTAAGCTGAGATTAGCCTTTCTTTGTGCTTTGTGCTGAAGATGGTACTCTCCTTCGTTTGCACTTAGGCTACTTGTGATTGGTTGTTAGCAGGATCAGTACTCGTGGCGTGTTATATTATGATTTTCATGAATTGCAATGGCACCGAGTGTGTGCTGAGATGTGGATGTCGAGGTATTTTTTGATGCCTGTGTGCGTTGTATGAGTGTGCAGCTGAAGTGTGTGGGCTGATAACCCACGGGTCGAGGATCGTTGGTTGTAAGATTCTGGCCAGTCGAGAGAATTGTTTTTCTCGATATGACTTCATCTTGGCTTCGTGTGCCTTGATGTTGTTTGTTGCCTTGCCATTGTTCTTGGAGGCATTATGGTGTTGGCACTGGCATTTGTGAGTATTGGAGAATTTGTCGGCATTTCTATTGGTTGAGTACCCTCTGCTCTGTATTTCTTTCTTGGGTGTTGTGTTCTCAGGACGTGATCATGGTCCTTGAGATGCATTTCCCAAGATTGTTGTTCTCGTTGTCATGGGTCTTTCCTTGGTAAGCTGCTCGTTGCATGACTAGTACATTGTAGTCATCTGTTCAACTATTATTACGCCTTGATGTGACCCAGCTTGCGGTTGTGTTCCATGGTTCTGTGTTCAATACGGAGCCGAGATCCTGCAAGTGCTGTTGTTGTCGTTGTTATCATTTTGTTGTTGTTTCCCTGTGATTCTGTCTTAGTATCGTGTGGACCATAATCTTGTCGGTTAGTTGTGTTGTACTCTTCTCTCCTGGTAGAGTTAGTAGACAACTCGATCATATGTAATATCTGAGTGAGGACTGACTTGATTGTGTTTGGATTGGTGTCCTGTGTGCCAGGCTTTCGTTGTTGCCCTTGGCACTGGAGCCGATGATGTAGAGCTGTCAGCTGAAAGGACTATGCTTCCTGGTTTAAGCTGATGCTTGATGCGTCTATCATTTTATGTTATCAGTTGATGTTGTTGTGGCATGAGTTGTGTCTCCTTTCCTGTGAGACGTAAGCGATGTTGCCTTATTTTGGAGGTGTCAGACTTGTGTTCACTTGTGTGCCATGCTCGTTCTATTGATCGATTTGCCTTGAGATCCAGAGCGTGTGCTTGTGATGATGGTCTGGCGGTGTCCCTCTGAACTATGTTTTTCAAGATTCGTGTTGTTTCAAGTTGTCTTGGGGTTTGTTCTTCCCTGCTTCTCATTGGTAGTTCCTTAAATTTTGAGGATGAAATTTCTTGAAGGAGGGGAGGCTGTAATACCCTAGATACTTATCGGATCTTTCGGATTCTTATTGGAGTGCTTTCGTATCACTTTTGTGGGTCCTGAGTTGAGTGCTTTTGTACCGCTTTTGTGGGTCCTGAGTTGAGTGCTTTCGTATCGCTTTTGTGCGTCCTGAGTTGAGTTTTACGATTCGCGTGGGTTTTTCTCTCGTACAAGTTACGGAACCCTGTGGTGAGTTTATTTCTCAGTTCATCTACTCGAGGGTGCTACAGTTGCGATGTACTCTTTGAGAGGATCATTTCGACTATTTTTACATATTTTTCTTAATTAGTGTATTTTTGGGCACAAAAATCAAAATTTTGGAAAATTAGGAAAATTCTTATTTTTCTTCTATTTCTTTCCTTTTCCTCTCTCCTCCCTCTCATTTCTCACGTTTCCCTTTCTCTCTCATTCTCTCTCCTCTCTGGTCCTCTAGACACGGGGCGTGCACCTTTGGCGAGTTGGCCGAGGCGGGGACGCGATGGAGTGAACATGGAGCGTCATGCAGTGGCGGATTGAGCGTGGCACGGCACGATCCCTCGGTGGATTCAAAGCCGGCGTGGTTTGTTCGCTTGGTGGTTTTCGACACGATTTAGTCGCTTCGGCGTGCGGAATCGTCAGTAAAGGTAAGGAGATGAAAGCTCTACTTCTCTGCTACATTCCCTCATAGTTTCACACCGAACGATGCGAGAACAAGTGGGTTTCATACAATTTCAGGAAAATCATGCCTTTGGGGTGCTCGTCGGGTTCGCCAAAAAACGATGACAGTTTTTAAATCAGTTGGTGTCATTCGATCCCCTGGAATGTCAGCATTCCATTCCCACTGATTTCGTTGTGATTGGTGGTCATTTGGGACCGGTAGGAGCCCGAGAACCCATGTGATTCTATTTGGGTCGATTCGGTAGAATTGCCCATTTCTAGCCGTTTGTGCGTCGATTTGACCCCTTCCGGAGTGTGGAAGATCGGTATTGTCATTGTGGTTGTATCCCCTTCGTTTCGGAGCGAACGGGGCGTGGAAAGGTCGAGATGCGGTCGATCCTATGTTTCTCCCGCCGTAATGCCTGAACGGTCATTACAGTAACCGTTTAGGTGCTTGTGCGGTCCAATGTGTGACCGTTTAATGTATGTCGGTTTGGGTCTACGCGGTTGCACGATAGACCATTTTTATGTGTTTCGCGGCCCATTCTGGACCGTTCCTATCCTTTGGACGACGCTTGGGTGGCTATGCATTTCCTTCGGACGGCCTATAGGTGGCTGTGTATACCTTCTGGATGGCACTTGGTTGGCCGTGCAGGTTTCCTCCGTTGCACGAGTCAGTTGAGCTGTCCCTTGCCAGACCGTTTAGCTTGCGTGAGCGGTCCTTTGCTAGACTGTTAAGCATAGTATGGCGGTTAGTGAAGCGGTCCTTCTCTTTGAGCGGTCCCTTTTTGACTGTTCCTTGTCTTGGGCGGCCATCTCTTAGACCGTCTAGACCCTTTTGCGGCCCATTGGTAGACCGTGACTTGAGGTTAGACCATAGTCGTCTGCCTCTTCGTTGTAGCGCCCTTTTCTTAGGCCGCTATAGTCCGTTTGGCTTAAGTCAATGGGTTAAGGTGGGTAGTGTGGCAGTATACTCTTAGACCACCTAGTCCGTGTAGCACGTCTATATTTGACGACTTTGGTGGTTTGACCGAATAGGTCGGTTAGGGGGTGACTGTGTTTAGCGGCCTAATACTTGACCGCTACAGTCCCCTAGCGGCCCATTCTATGACTGCCAGCGTATGTTCCTCCGCTTAACTCCTGCGTGTCGTTTCCCGATGTGTTGGTTTCCAAGTGCTTCGGCTTGACCTCGTGGTTTGCCCATTGTCCCGTGGACGTCTTTTGATGTTCTATGAGGACTATAACCATGTTATAAGGTAGCCAGGCGTACTTTACTATTGGATAGATTTCTGTACTGCTTTAGAGTCATTGTTAGGTTCTGGTCAACCCGGTGAGACCTAGTGATTGACAAGTAACCTTGTGTGCGTCTCAACTATTCTGGATAGCTCGAGACAGTGGTGCTAGACGCCTTGAGGTACTGTCCTACCTCGGTTTATGTGTCCAGGTACTTTGAGGGTCTTCATGCTCCCTCAGGTCTTCGTGTGTCATTTTATACGGTTGTGTGGATCTGATGATCCAGTGTCATTTTCCTGTGGCTTAGGATTAGGTTGATTGGCGGCTTGTCACCACCGTTGTGCGATGATCTTGACTCCGAGTCATGAGACTCAAGGATTATTGCGTTGGTAGGTCTAGTTGCCCTGTCCTGAGTCTGTTGGCAGTTTGGTGTACTGCCTTTGTGTTTCGCAGTAAGTGTGAGAGTCCTTGCTTAGCTTTGACGTACTTTAGCACTCGTGTTTCAGAGTCTTTGTGTCTAGTGAGCCTCCACTAGTCGTAGTCTGACGACCTTGATTTTCAGCCCACCTGGGAGTGGTGGTGGGGCAGTTCCCAAGATACGATTTGTAGGCTAGTTTCTATGGGCTCCCTTACCTTGTAGTAGAGTCATGCTGGGGGAGAAAACTAGCTAGAGACTTGGCTCAAGGCATTGAGCTTGTGTGTGCACACGTGGTCAGGGGCGTTTTTGATGAACGCTGACGGGCGTAACCCTGACTAGTCACTTGTTACTGTAGTTCGTGGTTCCATTCAGTGAGTATCTCAGTCTCTATCGTTCTCAACATCCGTAGCGAGATACTTGTGGCGTAGTGTAAGACGTTAGTGGACGCATCTGGCTGTTCTTCTAGTGAGGAGGTGCTTTCGTCACTTGGCGCGTGATTCTCATGTTTCTCGGAGTCTGTGTTCCCCTTCCGAGTTAGTATGCTCTTGGCCTCGTCCAAGATCAATTTCCTGTTGCATGCATGATGATCTAGTCATGTATGTGTTAGTGTCTATGTCTATCTAGGTCTTTTCTAGGGTTTTTGCGTAGTTTTGTAGGATCTTCGCTTTGGGCCTTGTGCCTATCGATGGATCGATAACTCCTGACTTTGTGAGATCAAGGTTTGCCCTTCTATCATTGTTTGGAGTAGTTAGGGAGCCGAGGTTTGTTCGACAGTCATGTTTTGCTCCACTTGGCTTTTCCCTTTTCTTTTAGCTGTTCTACTCCTTCTGTTACGGCTTTCTTTTACAGCTTTCTAGTTGTAGTTTAGCTTTTCCTACTTTACTACTACTGCTGTTTTAGTTGTTGTTCCATGTCACGCCCCGAACCGATAGCAGCGGAAGGTGTCGTTTGCTCGGAACGTGGCAGTTAAACAGTCATGTCAATCAGAGCATAGTCATTTCCACAGAAAATTAATTAGGACAAATAACAAATTCCATTTCAAATATAAGTTCTTTACATATTCGGACCCATAATAAACGAAAACACTCAATAAAGAAAAACTATAATGAGACATAAGACGCAAGATAACCAGACTAGACGGTTCATCTAGATGTCAGAGTTCTCTTCACTCTTGCCCTTGCCCATCATGTTTGGTCTCGCCATCACTAAGGTCATTACCTGAAAAATATTGGAAAACGTAGGGTGAGCGAACGCTCAGTAGGACTTAATATCTCATGCTTCCAAGCTAGCTTTAAGTCAATTACAGTTTAACATGTTCATGTAGGTCATGCGGGATATTGAAATCGAGAACTATAATAATACGAGATAAATTCAAGAACTAGAAAAAAATGAGTAAGCAAGATGCTAGACAACTCATGAAGAGTAAGGACAATGATAATCAAGAGAGTATAGCGAGATCTTAACAAGTACTTTCTCAAGCTAGATCAAGAGCATTCATGAGGAAATATAACATTCATCTCTCTATGACAAACACTATCACGAGAGCTTCAATGTATCCATTATTATGAAGGATCTTTGTGACAAGATAACGAGTACTATCAATGAGATAATTCAAGAACTTTTAGGATGATCGATATAGAAGTAGAACAATTACTTCTACAAGCACTATATAGCATTTGCCAAGACACTAAGGGAATATCAGGACGGTATGATAACCCCTCCAATAAGGCAAATCAAGATCTTTTCATGACGAACAATAAGTTGTAGAAAGGTGTATTATGATGGCAATTACTCCCGATCATCACTATCACGAGAGCGTTTGCACATCTAGCACTATATAGGATTGGCCAATGCACTAAGGGGAAAATCACGACGATATGACCGCCCCTCATGGAAATAGCACTAGGTAGTATTTGGTCGCACACCTAGGAGTTCTGTAGCAACCCTGATAAAAACAAGATTTTTAAATAAATCAAATTAAAAATAAAAGATAGGTAAATAGATGACAAAGAGCCTAAATGAGTAAATCATTGATCAAGAGGAAAATAACGCTTTTTATCAAGGCGCTGATTCAAAAGGAAACGCCTTTGTATAAGGCGTTAATTTAAAAGGGACGCCTAGACAATAGGGCGTCAAATTTCAAACGACGGGAAAAATAAAATTAAGGAAAGGAAATGAAACGCCCTCTACATGGGCGCGTTTACATAAGTAACGACACTCGACAAGGCGTCAATTTAAATTCGACGCCCTCGCTTAAGACGTTAATTCAGTTCGAGTTTCGTTCGACCCAGGAGTCTATCCAGGGCAAGTTATGGATAACTACGTCGAAAGTAGAATATAGTAAGGACTCTATCATAGAAGTATTACTTCCAATACAACTCTAACTCTATTAGGGTTCCTAATAACTCTATAAATATCCTACGGCTCGACCCAGAATGCTATTTGGCGTTCTGTGGATTGTTGCTGTCATACGTGAAGAGCAGGTAATGTTCTTCCTCTTTTCTTTTCCTTTAGTTATGAATGATGAAAGAAACTAACGTCTTCATCTTATGTAGGAAGTCTACGCTAGGTAATACCTCTCTTGTCAAAGAGAAGATCGTGGAGTCTTCATCATCATCCTCTTCGGTGGGCCGCTGGTGAAGCAACCATCTTGTGGGTGCTACTCTAGTTACGGTTAGAAGTTCAAGCGGCTCTGTTTGAAACAGAGCATCGTTTTCTATCAGAAGCCTTCACGTTCCTTCTTCCAGATCTTCATAAGGTAGGTTTTCTCAGAAACGTAGCCCAAACTAGTATAAATTATGAAATAAACTCATCCATGATCTCATGCATATAGTTTTACTGCGTTTCCAAATATTTTCTGAGTGATTTTAAAGAAGCGACCCAGACAAGGGCGCTAATTCTTGTTTTGACGCCCTACCCAGGAGTCGTCAATTTCATATAATTGATAATTATCCATGTTTAAAATTCTATAACTATGAAACCATGAATCTAAATTAATGCATGATCCTACCTATCGATTCCTGCTATTTTTCTTGTCCTGACCATGAAATTGTTTTTCCTGAAATTTTATTATCTGAAAATTGATAAATTATTGAATTAACGACCTGCACAAGGTCGTCTCTTATTGAACTGACGCCACATACCAGGGCGCTTATTGACAAGTAACGCCCCTGTCCAGGGCGCGTTTTTGTTAAAAATTCCAGAATATTGATTTTCTGCAGAATAGAAATATTGAAGGGACGACTATCGTATACGTCGTCAAATTGTGAATGAACGCCCCTGAATAAGGCGTTAATTGGATAATTAATGACTTAGCTTAAGTCGCTATTTTCTGTATTTCTGTTTTACACTGATTACTGTCAACCGAAGGGTTATATATATATATATATATATATATATATATATATAATCGGCACTATATTCCGTTCCGTGAATATAGTCCCACGTTTCATGATGATTTATCGTTTACCCACTAATTCTCATTGACATACAAGCTCTCCATTGGACATTCTGTTCCTTTGGACTAGCGAGTTAGTCATAGAGACCTCCGTAAGTCTCCTCGCAGCCTTGGATTCCCTCAAGGCCGACTGAGCTGGTTGTACCATAAAAACCCATTACATTATTTGATTGCCATGTCACTCTAAAGAAACATGGTATACCGGCCCTCATGTTATGCAAAGTGTGTATCATGAGAATTCTCTTAATGGGATGAGGTTATCATGCCATTTGATGTTGTTCTTGTAAACCCCAATTCTATATCAACATTGTCATGATGTTCTTGTAAACCCCAACTCTATATCAACATTGTTATGATATTCTTGTAAACCCCAATTCTATATTAAACTTGATGTTCTTGTGGACCTCAATTCTATATAAAGAATGTCCATACTTGTTTGTCATGGTACCCAAGTTAGGGAACCAATTCCACCTAGTTTTATCGATAATCATGATTGTACAATTATTATCGTCATTCTATGTCAAGTGTCATATTTTTGGACTCTATTCTATCCAAGTTATCCTACGTATCTACAAGCTTTATTCTTGAAATTCCATATTGGCTATACACAAAAGTGGATGTTAAAATACATGATTAATGCCTGCGCATATAGGGCCCGATCTGGTCCTGGGAGGAGCACCCGAAAGTACTTGTGCCCATGGGAGTTGATTGATCACGGTATTGGCATTATACCGAAGTGCATGACTAGCTTGATTGAACATTCCACAAATCTTGTACTTGTACTTAACTTGATATTACATGACTTGCGTGGCCCGAGAAAGGGTAATTGTATACTTGCTTGACTTGAAACAAAATAGCCAAATTCCAACATGACATAATGAGTTTACTTACTTGAATATCTTGATATCTTTTTTATATAAGTTCTTGAAAGTTCATGACTAGTTCTTCTTGCTATCATATTGTTATACACTCTCTCTATCTTGTCGTTTTATGCGAGCATGCATAGCTATAGTGCATTCATGAAAGATGTAATCACTTAAATCCCTTGTTAGTTCTTGAGATATAATTTTCTACTGAGCGTTTGCTCACTTAGTGTTTCCTTACTTTTCTGGTAAGTCCGACGATGAGGGAACTCAAACGGATGGGGAAAATCAAGAGTGAAAGGGATAGAGCTTCTTCCGTGTTATCTAGTCTTTTTCATATTTTCTTGAGTCAACCTTGTATTTTTCCTTTATTTTAGTTAGTACTTCAAGATTTGTAATAGACATATTCTTATGAAGGAATAAAGGACTAGGTTATCTTTACGTTTGCGCATCTCTGATTTTTGGTGTCTAATACACTAATACTCTGATTAACATGATTGATATAAACTCGTCACGCATCTCCGGGTACCTTCCGCGCTCGGGGCGTGACAGTTTTTGTGGTATCAGAGCCTAGGGTTTTCAATTCCTAGGAAAACCCAAGTCCAAGGATAGGTTAAACCATTAACCAGTGAGATTGGGTAGAACCAAGGGTTGAGTTAACATAGAAATGCTAGCTTCTAAATGAGATCACATATTGATCTAGTTATTGAAATTATAGGACGATGGCTGCCGAACGTGCTCAGTGGCGCAACATGCAGCGTACACTTCAAGGCATGACTCAGGTGCTGCAACAAGTAGCATAGGGAGGTGCACAACGAGCCGGAAGTCTCCACCAAGTCTTCAAGAACATGAACCCTCCCAAATTCATGGGTTCTACTGATCCGGATGACGCAGAGCACTGGATCAGGGAGACGGAGCGTATATTCCGTGTTATGCAGTGCACGGATCAAGATAAAGTCTTATTAGCTACTTTCCAACTAGAAAGGGATGCCCGATGCTGGTGGGAGTCAGTCGAAGCTACTATAAATCAAGACCAAATTACTTGGGAAGAATTTGTTGAACATTTCAACAATAAATATTTTTCTGACCGAGTCCAAGAAAAGAAAGCTACCGAATTTGCCGCACTCAAGCAACGGTAATTATCGGTGGCGGAGTACGAGGCACAATTCTCTAGATTGTCTCGGTATGCTAAGCACTTAGTTAGCACCGAGAAGATGAAAGCTAGGAGGTTCCTTAATGGGCTCAGGCCCCAATATATTACCCAGCTGGCGCCAATGGATATTCAGGTCTACTCAGAGATAGTACGCCGAGCTCAATTGTTAGAAGATGCCACGGAGCTATCAGATAGAATCCGTGGGAAGGATAAGAAGGAACAAGTTACAAGTTCAGGTTCCTTTAAACCCAACTTCAAGAAGAGGCCTAGCACGGGAGGTACTTCTTCTCAAGACCAAAAATTTAAGAAGACCAAGCCCTTCTCTATCACTACTACACCTTCGAATATAATATGCAAGCATTGTGACAAGGCTGGTCATAAAGCCGAAGAATGCTGGAGGAAACTTGGAGCATGTCTCCGTTGCGGGAGCCGTGAGCATCGGATTCCCGATTGCCCATTACCTAATGATCAAACCGGTGACGGAAAGCGCCCAGTAACCAAGAATGCTCGTCTTCACGCAATTAAGGAGACCGAACAAGAAGAAGAAGGCGGACTAGTAGAAGGTACACTGAAAGTTTGTTCCAAGTATGCACATGTCTTATTTGATACGGGTGCATCACATTCTTTTATTTCCAAGAAGTTTGCTAACCCCCTACCTATGGAACCGGAATGGATGAAAATAATTTTATCTACTACTCTCGGAAACGAAACCGATATTACTCACCACTATCAAAACTGTGAAGTCTTGGTAAAAGGAAGAAATCTTCCTATCGATCTCATATGTTTAGATCTAAAGGAGTATGATGTCATACTGGGAGCGGATTGGTTATCCAAATATCAGGCAGTAGTCGATTGCCGCAATGGCAAGGTTACTTTCAAGGACTTTCCAGAACTAGTCTATTCTAGCCCTAAGAGTCGGAGCGAGTCACCTCTTATTTCGGCTCTCCGAGCTAGCAAGCTAATAAGGAAAGGATGTGTATCTTTCCTTGCATTTGTCACGATTAAGGAAGCTCAGGAAACTAAGATAGAAGATATCCCAATTGTGCAAGAATTTCCAGATGTGCTTCCGGAGGATTTACCTGGATTACCCCCGCAAAGAGAAGTGGCCTTCACCATCGATTTAGTTCCTAGTGCGGGTCCAGTTTCTAAGGCACCGTATAGAATGTCCCCTGCCGAACTCAAGGAGTTAAAGGAGCAATTGATGGAACTCATTAAGAAAGGATTCATAAGACCAAGTACTTCCCCATGGGGAGCGCCTGTATTATTTGTAAAGAAGAAAGATGGATCCATGAGGTTATGCATCGACTATCGACAGTTGAATCATCTCACTATCAAGAACAGGTATCCACTGCCGAGAATCGATGAGTTGTTTGATCAAATTTCAGGATCCAAGTACTTTTCCAAAATTGATCTTAGGTCGGGATATCATCAGTTAAGAATCAAGGATGAGGACATTCATAAGACTGCATTCAGAAGCAGGTATGGCCATTATGAGTTTGTTGTTATGCCTTTCGGACTAACGAATGCCCCTGCTGCCTTTATGCAGTTAATGAATAGTATATTCAGGCCTTATTTGGATCAATTCGTGGTGGTCTTTATCGATGATATATTGATTTATTCCGAGACCAAGGAAGAGCATGAGGAGCATTTAAGGATTGCATTACAAATATTAAGGGCAAACCAATTATATGCAAAATTCAGCAAGTGTGAATTCTGGCTTGAGGAAGTGACTTTTCTCGGACATGTTATATCAAAGGATGGCTTATCAGTAGATCCATCAAAAGTTGAAGCTGTAAGAAATTGGGAAAGACAAACCAATACTAGCGAGATCCAAAGTTTCTTAGATCTTGCCGGCTATTACAGGCGATTCATCAAAGATTTCTCTAAGATCACCGTACCACTTACGAGGTTAACTCGCAAGGAGATCCGTTACGAATGGAGTGAGGAATGTGAAAGAAGCTTCCAAACTCTCAAGGATCATCTTACTACAGCTCCTGTCTTAGCTTTACCAATGGAAGGAGAGAAATTTGAGGTATACACTGATGCTTCTGGCATTGGCCTCGGATGTGTTCTAATGCAACAAGGAAAGGTTATAGCTTACTCTTCTCGTCAACTAAAGAAGCATGAAGAGAACTACCCCGTCCATGACTTAGAATTAGCCGCGGTAGTATTTGCACTAAAGATCTGGAGACATCATCTATATGGAGTGCAGTTTACTGTATACTCCGATCACAAGAGTCTCAAGTATCTTTTCTCTCAAAAGGAACTAAATATGAGGCAAAGACGTTGGCTAGAATATCTCAAGGACTTCGACTTCAATATACAATATCATCCCGGAAAGGGTAACCATGTAGCAGATGCCCTTAGTCGAAAGCCGAGAGCACTGTTAGCCAATTGTATGATTCAAGAATGGAAATTGCTAGAGCAATTCTCTGAACTCAATATAAGCATGGACACAGACTTTCAATGTGTCACATTATCTCATATAAGCATTCATCCAGACCTATTATCTGAAATACGAGCGCTTCAAGATAATGACCCAATATTAGTAGAGATCAAAGGCAAACTGGAAGGACAATCTGATTTCCAAATAACTTGTGAGGGAAGATTAATATTCAGGAATAGAACTTGCATACCGGATTGTCCCGAGTTAAAGAAGAAGATATTAGATGAAGCTCATAGATCAAGGTACACGATTCATCCTGGATCTACCAAAATGTACCAAGATGTGAAGAGGAATTTTTGGTGGCCCAACATGAAAAGGGAAATAGCGGACTACGTGTCGCACTGTCTCACATGCCAACAGGTCAAGGCGGAACACCAAAAGCCTGCTGGAAAATTACATCCTCTAGATATGCCCAAATGGAAGTGGGAGAATATTAGCATGGATTTCATTATGGGTTTATCTAAATCAAAAGGAGGACATGATGGAATATGGGTTATTATTGACCGATTGACTAAATCGGCGCATTTCTTGCCAATAAAGAGCCGATGGACAGTTGATGTTTTGGCTGCATTATACATCAAGGAAATAGTCAGATTACATGGTATTCCTGTTTCAATCGTGTCTGACAGAGATCCCCATTTTACATCTCATTTTTGGAAAGGATTACAACATTCGTTGGGAACAAGGCTTAACTTTAGTACAGCTTTTCATCCTCAAACGGATGGTCAGACCGAGAGAACAAATCAGGTGGTTGAAGATATGCTCAGAGCTTGCATCATTGATTTCGATGGAAGCTGGCATGATCACTTGCCGTTGGTGGAATTTGCATACAATAATAGCTACCAGGCAAGCATACAAATGGCACCTTTCGAAGCTTTATACGGAAGGAGTTGCCGATCACCCTTATGCTGGGACGAAGTTGGAGAGAAATAACTGCTAGGTCCAGACATGGTAAGGGTTACCACTGAAAGAATACAAATGATTAGAGAAAGGCTGCAAGTTGCTCAGGCTAGGCAAAAGGCTTATGCCGATACAAGAAGGAGAGATCTTGAATTCCAAGTTGGAGATCATATATTTCTCAAGATATCGCCTGGACGTGGCATACGGAGATTTGGTGTTAAAGGCAAGCTTACACCAAGATTCATCGGACCCTTCGAGATACTGGAACGAGTTGGCGAGGTTGCTTATCGCATCGCATTGCCTCCTCAACTGTCCGATGTACATAATGTATTCCACATATCTATGTTGAAGAAGTATGTACACGATCCATCACATATTATTGATCATGGAGACTTAGTGATCCAGAAGGATCTCACATATGAGTAGAAGCCTATGAAGATACTAGATCGTGAAGTACGTACCCTAAGGAATAAAGTTATTCCCATGATTAAGGTACAATGGAATAAGAACTCCGAACATGAAGCTACATGGGAGACCGAGGAATCCATGAGAAAGTGATTTCCAGAATTATTTTAAGGTATATGTTCTACACTCTCCACTTATATATACTGTTGAATTTGGGGACCAAATTCTTTTAAGTGGGGGAGGATGTAGCAACCATGATAAAAATAAGATTTTTAAATAAATCAAATTAAAAATAAAAGATAGGTAAATAGATGACAAAGAGCCTAAATGAGTAAATCATTGATCAAGAGGAAAATAACGCCTTTTATCAAGGCGCTGATTCAAAAGGAAACGCCTTTGTATAAGGCATTAATTTAAAAGGGACGCCTAGACAATAGGGCGTCAAATTTCAAACGACGGGAAAAATAAAATTAAGGAAAGGAAATGAAACGCCCTCTACATGGGCGCGTTTACATAAGTAACGACGCTCGACAAGGCGTCAATTTAAATTCGACGCCCTCGCTTAAGACGTTAATTAAGTTCGAGTTTCGTTCGACCCAGGAGTCTATCCAGGGCAAGTTATGGATAACTACGTCGAAAGTAGAATATAGTAAGGACTCTATCATAGAAGTATTACTTCCAATACAACTCTAACTCTATTAAGGTTCCTAATAACTCTATAAATATCCTACGGCTCGACCCAGAATGCTATTTGGCGTTCTGTGGATTGTTGCTGTCATACGTGAAGAACAGGTAATGTTCTTCCTCTTTTCTTTTCCTTTAGTTATGAATGATGAAGGAAACTAACGTCTTCATCTTATGTAGGAAGTCTACGGTAGGTAATACCTCTCTTGTCAAAGAGAAGATCGTGGAGTCTTCATCATCATCCTCTTCGGTGGGCCGCTGGTGAAGCAACCATCTTGTGGGTGCTACTCTAGTTACTGTTAGAAGTTCAAGCGGCTCTGTTTGAAACAGAGCATCGTTTTCTATCAGAAGCCTTCACGTTCCTTCTTCCAGATCTTCATAAGGTAGGTTTTCTCAAGAACGTAGCCCAAACTAGTATAAATTATGAAATAAACTCATCCATGATCTCATGCATATAGTTTTACTGCGTTTCCAAATGTTTTCTGAGTGATTTTAAAGAAGCGACCCAGACAAGGGCGCTAATTCTTATTTTGACGCCCTACCCAGGAGTCGTCAATTTCATATAATTGATAATTATCTATGTTTAAAATTCTATAACTATGAAACCATGAATCTAAATTAATGCATGATCATACCTATCGATTCCTGCTATTTTTCTTGTCCTGACCATGAAATTATTTTTCCTGAAATTTTATTATCTGAAAATTGATAAATTGTTGAATTAACGACCTGCACAAGGTCGTCTCTTATTGAACTGACGCCACATACCAGGGCGCTTATTGACAAGTAACGCCCCTATCCAGGGCGCATTTTTGTTAAAAATTCCAGAATATTGATTTTCTGCAGAATAGAAATATTGAAGGGACGACTATCGTATACGTCGTCAAATTGTGAATGAACGCCCCTGAATAAGGCGTTAATTGGATAATTAATGACTTAGCTTAAGTCGCTATTTTCTGTATTTCTGTTTTACACTGATTACTGTCAACCGAAGGGTTATATATATATATATATATATATATATGTAATCGGCACTATATTCCGTTCCGTGAATATAGTCCCACGTTTCATGATGATTTATCGTTTACCCACTAATTCTCATTGACATACAAGCTCTCCATTGGACATTCCGTTCCTTTGGACTAGCGAGTTAGTCATACAGACCTCCGTAAGTCTCCTCGCAGCCTTGGATTCCCTCAAGGCCGACTGAGCTGGTTGTACCATAAAAATCCATTACATTATTTGATTACCATGTCACTCTAAAGAAACATGGTATACCGGCCCTCATGTTATGCAAAGTGTGTATCATGAGAATTCTCTTAATGGGATGAGGTTATCATGCCATTTGATGCTGTTCTTGTAAACCCCAATTCTATATCAACATTGTCATGATGTTCTTGTAAACCCCAACTCTATATCAACATTATTATGATATTCTTGTAAACCTCAATTCTATATTAAACTTGATGTTCTTGTGGACCTCAATTCTATATAAAGAATGTCCATACTTGTTTGTCATGGTACCCAAGTTAGGGAACCAATTCCACCTAGTTTTATCGATAATCGTGATTGTACAATTATTATCGTCATTCTATGTCAAGTGTCATATTTTTGGACTCTATTCTATCCAAGTTATCCTACGTATCTACAAGCTTTATTCTTGAAATTCCATATTGGCTATACACAAAAGTGGATATTAAAATACATGATTAATGCCTGTGCATATAGGGCCCGATCTGGTCCTGGGAGGAGCACCCGAAAGTACTTGTGCCCATGGGAGTTGATTGATCATGGTATTGGCATTATACCGAAGTGCATGACTAGCTTGATTGAACATTCCACAAATCTTGTACTTGTACTTGACTTGATATTACATGACTTGCGTGGCCTGAGAAAGGGTAATTATATACTTGCTTGACTTGAAACAAAATAGCCAAATTCCAACATGACATGATGAGTTTACTTGCTTGAATATATTGATATCTTTTTGATATAAGTTCTTGAAAGTTCATGACTAGTTCTTCTTGCTATCGTATTGTTATACACTCTCTCTATCTTGTCGTTTTATGCGAGCATGCATAGCTATAGTGCATTCATGAAAGATGTAATCACTTAAATCCCTTGTTAGTTCTTGAGATATAATTTCCTACTGAGCATTCGCTCACTTAGTGTTTCCTTACTTTTCAGGTAAGTCCGACGATGAGGGAACTTAAACGGATGGGGAAAATCAAGAGTGAAAGGGATAGAGCTTCTTCCGTGTTATCTAGTCTTTTTCATATTTTCTTGAGTCAACCTTGTATTTTTCCTTTATTTTAGTTAGTACTTCAAGATTTGTAATAGACATATTCTTATGAAGGAATAAAGGACTGGGTTATCTTTACGTTTGCGCATCTCTGATTTTTGGTGTCGAATACACTAATACTCTGATTGACATGATTGATATAAACTCGTCGCGCATCTCCGGGTACCTTCCGCGCTCGGGGCGTGACAAGTTCTCACGACTGTATGATTGCCCCTAAATGCCAATAACTGAGTTGGTGAATGCCAGCACCCGATCATCGTATACCGGTAACGTTTGGACTTTATCTCACCCAATAGGGTCAGATCAGGACCCGTAGCATTTAAAATATCATTTTAGTGGAACCCATAGCCCCTGATATTTAGTCTAGACTAATTCCATATTAATGGTCAAGAATTTCAAGGATCAAGCATGTACGAACAATATGGTAGATTTTTTTGAACATAGAGTTCAAGGATAGAACTTGTCATAAGGATGATACATCAATAAACCATATGAAAACCATGACATTCTGGAAATCTGGGTGATTAGGTACAAGCAGCTCAGTCGGCCTTGAGGGAATCCAAGGCTACGAGGAGACTTACGGAGGTCCCAATGACTAACTTGCCAGTCCGAAGGAACGAAATGTCCAACGGAGGGCTCGTATGTCACCGAGAGTTGAGGTATATAACGTGAACCAATCATGAAACATGGACTCCATCTACAGACGTGAGATGAAAGTGCCAAAAGACCTGAGGTATGGGTCAAAACCGGAAGAAAACGGTGAGAACATGAATGTGTTAATTATAGCATTCACGTCCATCCAATTCTATAATTAACTATAATTAAATAAACTTATATTAATTTACGTCCGTGAGTAGTGTCATTTATTAATTAGCATCCACTTGGAGGGACGTTAATTCTATGATTTTTAACTTAATTTATTTAACAAGAATTCACGTCAATATCTATTTAATTGAATAATTTCAAAAATATACATTCAAAGAGACCTTAATTTATATAAAATAATTTATAAAAATAAAATATATGATAATTAGGAGACAAATTCAAGGATTCCAAAAATATATTTTTTATAATTTTATGTGGCATAATTTAATAGATATGGATTTTTGAAGATATAATCATAAATTATATATATATATATATATATTTATATATATATAATAAACCAATTGACGCTATTGCACGATGGCGTCAAAACAATTTGACGACATTTAACATGTCGTCAATTCAAATTGTCTCAATTCTTTACTCCCCTCGTTTCTCGACGTAATTACGTCGGAATCGAGCCTATGATATACCGAAATGACGGGCTCAAAGAGCTCTACCTAATTGGATGTGCAAAATAATTTTTCGTTGAGAGATGAGGGATCTTGAGATAGGGGGCACGAAAAATAGTGTAACCACACTCACTATCTCGGTTACCATCTCAACATCACGTCCATAAAATTTCATGTCCAAAGGATACCCTGACACCTAAAAACGAGCCATCTCAAAAATAAACTCTAACTATGGTGCTACAGTGATATCCTGGATTCGTTTATACGAATAAGTTAAATTGTCAATTTATATTATCACAAATCATATAAAAATTTACAGAAAAATATAGGAAGTCCCGTCATATACACCTTGTGATTTTTAGGCATACAGTTTCGTGAATAAAAGTTTTTAAACATGTTTCCCATATTAATTAACTAAGGATAATATATGCAACCGTAGTATAAAGCACGTACAATCATGCGGTAAGGAAATTTTGGGAGATATCTATATGTTCTATTTAATCTAGCATGAAAATTTATCTAGTATTTTGCTTGGGAGATTGCCTACCTCATACGTTGCTTTATCAAGGAAGAAGAAGAATGATGATGACGATGAGCAACAGCAACTGCAATAGCAGAGGAAGAAGACAGCTACGACACAACAACTGCAAGGAAGAGGAAGTCCTTGCACTCGGATAGAAACAGAGGATGCAGCAACCGCAGCATGTCCACAGCACACGTCCACGGTAGGGAAGGAGAAGGGAAGAAGCCTACGCTCTTCACGGTTCTCTGCCACCGCTGTAGCAACAGCAACATCAGCAGTATGCAGCTGCAAGGAAGAAGAAGACAGAGGAAGAAGCTTCCTTCACGAACGGAGGAAGTCAGATGACGTAGACGCGGCAGACCGGCAGCAAGAGAACGATGGCTCTGCCATGGCCGTGGGGGGTTATATTTATAGCGTTTTAGATTCCTTTTCCCAGCATGAACCAATGTTCTCTTCGTAGATTCCTAATAGGTTTAAAGTTTCCTTCGTGAGTCTCTTCTATTGTGTGGTGGATAGCGGATCTAGAGGGGAGGGGTGAATAGATCAACTCCACATTTCGCAATGCGGCCCTCTAAACAGCTAGTTAAAATGAATTGCAGCGGAATTGAAACTAGCTTCCAAGAATGCTATGATTCACTTAGCAAGATAAGCAAGATATATAATAATTCAATCCTAAGCATGCATCTAGAACGAATCAATCACACAAGCAAACCACACTAGACAGGATTTTTAAGGTGGTTCGGACTAAATCCTCAGCCCTACGTCCACCCCTCACCAAAACCCGGTGAGGCTTCACTTGTGTAGCGCACGGAACCGCAAATCGGAAACCACCGATTGCCTTCCTACTCACCACCTGGTAGGTGTTGACACCCGTTTTATACCGATAATTCGAGCCATTTCTCTTACTCCCATTAGTTGATGCCTCGAGTTGTTCATCATTCACTAGGCCATTTTGTTGCATGACTCGGGCTCGTTTTATGGGTCGTCTCCCTCCTTGGTGCAATTCGTGGTGATTCGGGGCTTAATGGGCCTTGGCTTTGGTCAATTGAACGTATTTTACGAGAATCAAGTGCCTAAGGGTATGAACGGCTTCACATCAGCCGTTCATAAGGTGGGTGGTTGAAGATGGGCCGTTCATATATTTTGGCTAATTTCTGAGGATTTTCTGAATATTCACCGACAGGCTTTTGTGCGGTGTGATTAGGACCGTTCAATCTCATGGACGGGCCTATTCCAACCGCCTATATCTCATAGTCCTACGTGCGCCCAGTTTCTCAGAGAATTATCCAAATGATTCGAATTATCACCGACAGGGTTAAACGGTCGTGTTTGTGCCGCCCTAAACTAAAACGGTCTCCATACAACCGTTCATATGTTCAGGGTCCCACGGCGAACGTTTCGGCCAGTTCGAGAGATAGTTGGGATAATATTCTGATTATTCAAATTTCCACCGACAGGATGGACGGTCCGAATTAGACCGCCCACACCTTGTGCGGTCTATCGTAAGACCGTTCAAGCCGTCGGCTGTTGATTTTCAACCGATTTTATCCCATTTATCTCATGGTTTTATCCTCAACTTATTTTGACGATTTCTCTGCGGATAATCAACCATTTTCGATGCCGTTTCGTGTGGATGGAAGATTATGATATTATCTACAAATTATCTTTTGTGAGTTCGACCCGAGAATATCTAAGACCCCAACTTCGAGGTTGGTTTTCTAGGCTCTATAAATAGACCCTAGTGGCCGGACGTCGAAAGGGGGGGGAGATGTTGGTCGACGGCGAAGCCCTGCCACATTTTTGAGCGACCTAGCACCAAGGAGGGAGGCTCTCCACGTCCGCACGAGCCTCCGGTTAAGGGAGTAGCCCAGTTTTTGTAGTCTTTCGTTCCGTAGCTTTGTCGTTTTCCTTCATTGCATGCATTATTTCTCACCCGCGTACCCCCTCCTTCTCATTATCATGCACACAACCATCCCGTTTTTTGTCACCCTAGGGGTTTAAAACCCCCCAGGTATTCCCCTTTTCATTTGTTTATGCTTAATTCTTCTCATTTGAATGCATACTACATTATTTAGGTCTAATCTAGGTGTCTCTTCAGTGTCTCTACATTATTTCGCAGGTCAGCACTTAATCAGCACGAGGCCCATCCCCTCTGGCCGGCCGGAGAGGGTGGAGGTCGAGCCCTTCTCAACTTGCTGAGTGAAGGTACTGAGCGGCTATCCTCCGGCCGTTCAACGGTACACGTGGTGCATCAACGACCGTTCTTCCCTGGAACGCGGTCCCTCTAGCGCCGTCCATCTCACTGCAGCAGTTCTTCCCGCGTCCCTCGCAGCGTCCTGGGGCGGTCTATCGTAAGACCGCTCAACATAAGGCGGTCCTAAGGGAGCCGTGCATTCCTCAGCGCTGCACTAAGGCGAGTGTCTCCCCATTTTCCAAGGTACGGCGTGCCTATCGCGTACGGCATCTTGGTGGCGATCACGGTACTTTGCTTCATTCCCTATCTTCTCTTCTTTCTCTCACTTGTCTCATGCACTTGACGCACTTTGACCCGTAGTGAAAGGGAGAGAGGAGAGAAATATATATCTACACCCCTTTTGTGGTGATCACGGTGGGACGCCTAATGCCCATCGTGCTTTTGAGTTGCTGACCCTTCTTAGTCGTTGTCAAGGTTTCCTTCTTGGAGTGATTTACAGGTTGGATGCGGTTCCTGTCCTCTGGCGCACACGCGGTTCGTCCAGGGCCGTCTACCAATACGCACGGTTGATACTCCACCGCTCATATACTCTGCCATCAGGTTTATCTACCCCGGCCTTTCCTGTTGCAGACGGCTCCCTGGACGCCGTCCATCCGTTTGAGCGGCTTTCACACAGCCGTCCCGCGCTCAGGCACAGGTACGCTGTACTTTTTGGGTGGTAGATACACGGCTGTGAGGCGGCGGTTCAAGTACGTGAGCGGTTGACTATCGGCCGTCTGTCTGGTATTTCCCTTGCTTTCCTCCCATCAACTACGGTTGGATATTAACCGCCTGTGTACTTAGAGCGGTCAGAGGAGGACCGCACATCTCCTGTCGCAGTGCATTTATTTCATCTTGCTTAGTTTTTTCGGCTGATATATATATTGCTCCTGGTGCTATTCATTGGCTCCCCCCTGCCATCTTATTATCATTGCATCACCATGTTTTTACTACTCATGTGTATACTCGCTCATTGATTGATAGCTGCTAGGCTAGTTTGTGCATGCACTCCGGTGCGCATAGGAGCATCGACATCTTCCCATATTAGTTGCATTCCTACCGAGGTAGGGTTTCCTCTCGTCTCCATATTCCTTGGAGCCGACTAGGGACCTTGCTGAGGACCTCCGTAAGCCCCCGTGAGCCGTGGATTCCCACACGGACGCCGGGCAGGTTGTACCGTATCCACCCCAGTCTAGGGTTGCATTCGCGAGTGAGAGGTCCCGATAGGGTCACACAGTTCCTCGTTTCTCATCACAATCAGGCACCTAGTGGTCGAGAGAATTGATATTTTCATTAATCCACTAAGGTTCAAACCCAAAGATATAAGGAACTGACGAGCATCATTTTAAGAACTTGATTGCATTACTGAGTGATTCTGCTCTCATCTCGCTCCATTGTATGCTTATTACTTGCTTGGTAGATCTGATTGATTAGTGTTGCTTGTTCTAGTAGTAAGTGTCTTGGTGTATGTGGAGCTGCCTTCTGCCGCCACGATCACTTCTTAGGGTTGACTCTCATTTCCATTCCTACTCCAACCCCTTGTTCGATTCTTCTTCTTCCATGTCGTCGTACGACTTCCCTCAGGCCCACGAGGATTCCCTTCCTCGTGGTCTCCTCGAGGACCCACCTAGGGTCACCCACTTGCAAGGGGGAGAGGGGATGGCCCCTTCACTCCCGACCTCTCTTGGCGAGGGTCCCCGACCCTCTTTTTCAAACCCGCCCAATCAGAATTCAGCCAATATGATCCTCGATATGATGGCCCAGTTGGACCCCACCCAACTCCATCTCATCAGGCAAGCTTTGCAAGGGGGCGATGCCCCGACCTCAGTTTCGGCTCATGCCACGGCCAGTGTCGCCACTTCATCTCCTGTGGTCGGGACCACCTCTGTGGCTCCCATTGACCTTACTCCGGTCCGCCCTTAGAACCTTCGCTATCCCAATATAGAAATGGGCCAGGTGTCCACATCGGTCCATCAGTAACTTGATAAAGGAAAATCCCCGATCCCCTTTGTTCCTTATCTTGAGCCGTACCCTACAATTTCTCCATCGCCTCAGGCCCTCATGGCCCCGGCGGACTTCGCTAGGTCACAGTCAGGGGCGGCCCAGGTGGCTCATACGGACATGGGCCCTTCCTCAGCCCATTATCCCTCTTACGGGCCGCCTCCTTCGTCAGTTTATCCTTTGGTCGCCTATCCAGGTGCTGCTCCTCTTGCTCCTCCCCCTCCTTCCCGGGAACGGGAAATTCTTGACAAGTGGGCTGCTATGCAGCAACAAATTGATCTCCTCCACAAGCGGGTCGGCCCGCAATCTCTAGCCGATGTCCCTATCCTTAACTTCAGGGACCTACGTCTTCCTTCCCAGTCGGAGCTCCCCGTGTACCGCAAATACGATGGGAACGGCAACCCATTCATCCATGTCCGGGAGTTCTTATACGAGTCTGCACAGTTCCAGCAGGATGATCGTTTGATGGCCTATTTGTTCCGTCGGTCTCTGGAGGGGGTCGCGTTGGAATGGTTCTACACCTTGCCTATGGAGGAGGCTGAGAATTTCAAGACCGTCAAGGAGAGGTTTATACAGAGGTTTCAGGATCGGGTCGGACCCGAGTACTCTTTCACTGACCTGGTGGCGGAGAGGATGAAGCCGGAGGAAGACTTCGCAACCTATGCGGACCGCTGGAGACAGATGGCCTCACGGGTGCCCGGGCAGATTCCGGAAGAGGAAAAAGTGAAGTTGTTGATTTCCAATGCTACGCCAACTTTTAGAAACATTCTGGCAATGAATGACATTTCAAACATGCACCAACTATACAGTAAAGCTAGGTTTATTCAGACCCAATTTAAAGACTCCCCCATCCATTCTTTATTCGAGGCCCAGAAACCCAAAGCCACCAAGAAAACCCAGGGCCCCGTCACTGAGGGGGTACAAATTAACGAGCAAGTCCAGGCCGTGCAGTTCCCCCAACAAGCCGCTCCACCCCGCTTCCCACCGCCTCAGCGTAACCCCCAGTTCGCCGCTCCGCCAGTTCCCCAGCCTGCCTTCCAAGTCCCGCAATACCCTCAACAGGCACCTCCGCCACCTCAACAGCCTTAGCGGCCCCCGCAATACAATAGTGTTCCTCCACCCCCCACCTACGGCTCTGCTCGACCAGCTCCAAAAAGGGCTCATTACCCCCCTCTTCCGGAGACCTTGCCAGATATTTTCTCTGCTCTAATGTATACCGGTGACCTCCAGCTGCCTCCTGAACGCCCGAACTGGAATCCGGCTGCCGACCAATCCCGATATTGTATATTCCATCGGCAACCCGGGCACACAATAGAGCGATGTTACCAATTCAGAGACCTGGTGTATGATTTGCATGAGGGCCAGAGGATTGATTGGGCCCAGATGCGCCAGCTAATTGAGGATATCAAGCAGAGGCAAAGACAGGCCAGGCCACAACAGGCGGCGCCCCAGCAGCAGCAGCAGCAACAGCCCCAGCAGCAACCGCAACCTCAACCGCAGCAGCAAGACCTTGGGATCCATCAAAATCCCATGCCAATGCATCAGCCCGCTCCTCCGCAACAACAGCAACCGCCGGCACCAGCCCCAGCACAAGTGAATTTGGTCCAGCGCCCAGTCCCCAACGCTGGGTGGACGTTTGATGACGAGACCCCCGCTCATCTCTTGGCCTTACACCACCACTACTCTCCCACACCTGCCATCCCCTCCATCCTTAGATCCGCCACTACACCGCCCGTCACTTCCCCCGCGTCGCCTCTTAGGCCCGCTACATTCCCCTCTACTCCGTCCGTCCTTTCACCACCACCCGCCACGCCTCCCATCAATTCCCCTAAGCTTAACCCTTCACCCATTTCCCCTCCACCAGGGCCCATTAAACCCACTTCAGTCATCCTCACCCCCACCTCCACGCCATTCACCTGCCCTACCAGGCCAAGCGGGGGTCCAGTCCAGGCCGCGCAAGCATCGCAATGCGCCCTTCGGAGCGGGCGTCCTTTCCAAAGAATTTTTCCTTCCCCAGGTGCATCTGCACCAAACCCTACAGTTTCCTCCCCTACAGTTGAACCAGAAGAGATAGACCCGGTGCCGGGCACAAGATATGACTTATTACAGCACTTAGACCGGCTGCCGGCTAAAATCTCAGTGTTAGAACTAATCAAGAGGTCGCCGCTCCACCAAGACGCCCTGAAGATCTTCCTACAGAAAGTTATGGTGAGCGAAGATGTGGCAGTGGATAGCCTGCCCGCGGTCTTGGCCACGATCACAAAGGGGCCCTCTATTATATTTTCTGAGTCAGAGCTAGCTCCTCCTGAGGCACGGCAGATGCCGTTATGTATTACCATCTCTCTAAACAAAACGGCCGTGGAATCCGCCCTTGTGGATACAGGGGCGTCGATAAATGTCTGCCCATTGAGTACCCTTCGTGCTTGTAATATATCGGAGGACATGCTCAAGCCGACACCAACCACGATAGCCGCATATGATAACTCCAGACGTGCTTGTCACGGGGTGGTAACTGTGCAGGCCGAGCTAGGGCCCTTAGTGATGGATGTAGAATTTTATGTGTTGGACATCGACCCAATGTTCAAAGCCATTCTGGGTCGTCCATGGTTGAATAGTTTGAACGCCGTCCCCTCGACCGCCCACCAGTGTCTGAAGTTCCCATTCCAAGGGCGAGTGGTCAAGGTGAAAAGTGTTTCCACAGTTCAAAACGTTGACGCCATAGCGGCCAAGATTCTGCCCACACTGTGGCCGAGTAACAGACCTGTTCTATCTATCATGGACTTAAACTATTCATGGGCGTATGCGTCGCGCAAGCCCACCACTGCACCAATCAATGTGAAGGTTAAGCCCAAGGTGAGAGACTCCAAAGGGTGGCACCTAACTCTAAAATTGGGCTATCAGCCAGGCCGAGGACTCGGCGCACAACTGCAGGGCAGAACCAACCCCGTTCCCAAGGGAAGGAAGATGGGCCGCCGGGGCCTCGGCTACCATGAATCCTCCATGTCGATGCTTGGGGACTCTGGGCCGTTGACCTGGGATTACCGGCAACATTTTGTGAAGGGTCCTTTGCAGCCCGGCACCTTGAAGACCTCGCCATCCAGCCTTGAAGAAAAGATAGATCAAGCTTGTGCTGTTGCCGATCCGCCACCACCACCGCAAGGGCTAGTCGGTGACTTGGAAGACTTTGCTAATTGCCTTACAAGGATGTTTTATGAAAAAGAGGGTGATCCAAAGAAGAAGGAGACGCAGCTGGTAAAGCGCCCTCCGATGCCATTGGCCCGCCAGGGGCGCCGGAAGACGGGGAGCTCCGCCACTACTTATTCTATGTCCCCATCCCGTCTCGCTTCCTGGTTTCAACGGTTGGATTCTGTTCCCCGTTCCCCTCCACTCCTGGTCGACCCGTATTTTGCGGAGAGACCCGAAATTCTATTCGTTCCATGTGCTTGCAGGCGCTGCCCGCCCATTGATCTATCAACCCTATTCACTCCTCCTCCTCCAGGAGCTCAGCTCCATGAAATGTGGTTTAAGTCTTCTGACCCTTTCTTTGACTGCATCTTCCCAGAATTGTTCCCCATGCAGCTTCCTCCCCCTCCGCCTTCTTCCTCATGTTGTATGATCACCTCCGGCCTCCAAAAAAAAACGCCAATTTCAAAACGGAGGTCTCCATGGAAGATTACGCTATGTTCTGCCCAGATCCCCAGGGGCGCGAGACCCATGTTTCTTTTCCGGTAGATTTCTTCTCCCCTAGATTAGATGTACAGTGTACAGAGTCTTCTAGGATGGTCGAGTCAGTCAGGGTAGAGTCTAGTTCGAGTTTTGTCAGCCCGTCCACGTCTGCGGCACCTGCCGTAACGCGTCCTCCCAAAACCATCCCCGATAGGTTTCTACAAGATTTGGCTGGGAGATGTCATGCTCTGTTGAAGTGTCCAGAATTTGTGGAGACCGCAATTATCCTGGAAGATGATGAGGGAATTGACGAGGTATGGAGCAAGGATGGACTAGGAGTATATGAAATTGTGAATGAGAAAGACCCAGCTGATGATGAGGAAGATGAAATGGATGACACTGCTGACCTATATGCCCAAGGCTTGAAGAAGTTCGACGAGCCTTCCGTAGCAGTGGATGAATCCACTAAAGAAATTAACCTCGGAATAGTAGAGGACCCCAGGCCCATACTTATTTCCGCAAATCTCCCTCCTCCAGTCGAAGAGGAACTTGTCAAAGTCTTGAGGGAGTACAGCGATTCTTTCGCCTGGTCCTACGAAGACATGCCGGGCCTTGACCCCGCATTGGTCGAACACAGGCTGATTCTCAAACCAGGGGCAACGCCCGTTAAACAGAAGGCAAGGAGATTTCACCCGCAGATGGCCTTGAGGATTAAGGAAGAAGTCGATAAATTGCATAAGGTCAGGTTCATTAGAGTGGTGCTGTACCCGCAATGGGTGGCAAACATAGTCCCGGTGATGAAGAAGGATGGTAAAATTCGAATCTGTATTGACTTCAGGGACTTAAACAAGGCATGTCCGAAAGATGATTTTCCACTTCCTCACATCGACGTCTTGGTCGATAATACAGCTGGGTACGAAGCCCTCTCCTTCATGGACGGCTACTCGGGGTATAACCAAATCCTTTTGGCTCCGGAGGATCAAGAAAAGACCTCGTTCACCACACCTTGGGGCACATACTGCTACGTCGTTATGCCATTTGGGTTGAAAAATTCAGGTGCCACCTACCAAAGAGCGATGATGGCTATCTTCCACGATATGATGCACGTTTATTTAGAAGCTTATGTGGATGATATTTTAGTCAAATCGAGGTCACAAGAAGAGCACCCCGCCATTCTAGCCAAGGTATTGCAAAGGGCTAGGAAATACAAGTTAAAGATGAATCCAAAGAAGTGTGTGTTCGGAGTTGCATCAGGGAAATTGCTCGGGTTTATAGTTAGTAAATGGGGAATTCATGTCACGCCCCGAGCGCGGAAGATACTCGGATATGCGCGACGAGTTTATATCAATCATGTCAATCAGAGTAGTAGTGTATTCGACACCAAAACAGAGATGCACAAAATAGAAAGATAACCCAATCCTTTATTTCATAATGGATAGACTATTACAAATCCAATACTCTAATCAAGGAAAAGTACATAGTTGACTCAAGAAAATAGGAAAAAGACTAGATGACACTTGGAAAAGCTCTAGCTCTTTCACTCTTGACTTTCCCCATCCGATTGACTTCCCTCGTCGTCAGAATTACCTGAAAAGTAGGGAACACATGGAGTGAGCGAACGCTCAGTAGGAAATTATATCTCAAGCGCTAGCAAGGGGTGTAAATAATTACATTTTTCATGAATGCACTATAGCTATGCATGCTCGTATAAAACGACAAGATAGAGAGAAAATTTATCAATAAGACGGCAAGATGAACTGGTCATGAGCTTCCAAGAAAAGATAACAAGATATTCAAACAAGTACTCTTTAGCAAGTCATGTCAAGAACTTTGGCTATCATGTATCAAGCAAACAAGTAATTACCCTTTCTCGGGTCACGCAATTCATGTCAAGTCAAGTACGAGTCAAGTACAAGATTTGTGTGGAATGTCCAATCAAGCTAGTCATGCACTCGGTATAATGCCAGATACCTTATCATTCAACTCCCATGGGCACAAGTACTTTCGGGTGCTCCTCCCAGGACCAGATCGGGCCCTATATGCGCAGGCATTTATCATGTATATTTGACATCCACTCTTGTATATATATATAGCCAATATGGAATTTCAACAATTTAAGCTCGTAGACACGTAGGATAACTTTGAGAGAATGGAGTCCAAAAATACGACATTGGACATAGATAGGCGATAACAACGGTGTAATCACGATGAACGATGAAACTAGGTGGAATTAGGTTCCCTTACTCGGGTACCATGACAAACAAGTATGGACATTCTTTATATAGAATTGAGGTCCACATGAACAGTACATCAAAGGTAAGATACCCTCATTCTTATTATAGAATTGAGGTCCACAAGAACATCAACAAATGGCACGATATCATCATCCCATTAAGAATTCTCATGATATACTCTTTGCATATCATAAGGGCCGGTATACCATGTTTCTTTAGAGTGACATGGTATTCAATAGTGTAATGGGTTTTTAGGGTACAACCAGCTCAGTCGACCTTGAGGGAATCCAAGGTACGAGGAGTCTTACGGAGGTCTCTATGACTAACTTACTAGTCCAAAGGAACGGAATGTCTAATGGAGAGCTTGTATGTCAATGAGAGTTGAGGGTGATCGATAAAACATTATGAAACGTGGGACTATACTCACGGAGTGGAGATATAGTGCCGATATACATATATATAGATATACTGAAACCATCGGTTATCAGAAACAGGGTAAAAATATTTTTAGAGGAAAATAACGACTTAAGTAAAGTCACTACTCAAGTAGTTAACGCCTTCAGTAAGGGCGTTTATCTATTTTACATTTTTGCAAAATTTCAATATTTCCGTATTTTACCAAAAACGCGCCCTGGTAAGGGGCGTTTAATTAAATTTGACGACGTATGCAATGGTCGTTCATTCTTTACCTCTATTGTTGCAGAATATATATATTTTCAGTAATTTATCGAAAACACGCCCTGGACAGGGGCGTTACTTTTCAATTCACGCCCTGAACAGGGGCGTTAGTTAAGTGAGAGACAACCTATACAGGGTCGTGTATTTTTTTTAATTTTTTTCAAGTATTGAAATTTCCAGAAAACGAGATATGGTCATGACAGGATAATATCAGGATTAATGATCATGCACTGGTAGAATCATGTTTAAGTGAATATTGGACTAATTAACATGATAATTATCAGGTAATTAAATTAACGTCTGTGTACAGGGCGTCAAATCTTTTGAATTGACGACCTTGTCAGGGTCGTTTATTTAAATAGCGCCCTTGTCGGGGTCGCGTATAAAATTAGCGCCCTTGGAAAGTGCGTTTCTTTCCAACAATAGAACTTTTAAAACTCGTGAAAACTACATGCATGAACTAATATATATGGTTTAATATAGTTATTACGGTGATTTGGGCTACAGTGCTTGAGAAAACCTACCTTGATGATGATAAACTGACGGATGAACAGATGTAGGTTCTGGGAAAAACGATACTCTGTTTTATAAACAGAGTCTTTTTGAAGCTTTCGATCCTAATAGCAGCAGCAAGGGTAGTAATAGGTTGCAGATGAAGAACCCTCAATTCTTCAGTAGGTTACGATGACTCCTACAGAGAACATATATATATATATAATCATTAGTATTATCTTCATAATACTTGACTGAAGGTGGAAGAAAGAAGAACTTACCCTTTCGTTCTTCACAACGTGAATCTTCTTAACCTGTAAGAAGAGAAGAAGATGAAGAATCAGTGATTCTTCATGTAACCGAAAGAAAAGAGAGAAGAACTGATGTTCTTTACGTACCGTAGCAGCAGCAGATCGACCAAATAGCTTTAGGGTTCGATCGACAAGGGTTTTTATAGGATCCTTAGAATCCTAATAGGGTTAGTGTTTGATTGGAAGTAATACTTCCATGATAGAGTTATTACTACATTCGAACTCTTTCTCATAGTTATCAACTTACCATGGATAGACACCTGGGTCGAACGAAACTCAAACTAAATTAACGACCTAGGTCAGGGCGTCGAATTTAAATTGACACCTAGTCAATCGTCGTTTCTTGTTGAAACGCGTCCATTCAAAGGTCGTTATGCAAACCTGCCTTTTTTATTTATTTTTGGTCGTTTGAAATTTGACGCCTTATCATTCGGGCGTCCTTTCTTTAATTCACGCCTTAGGTGAGGGCGTTTTCTTGTAAAGTAGCGCCTATATATAAGGCGTTATTTTCATCAGGGTTTAATTATTTTTCTTCCAAACTCTTTCATTTTATTTTATTAAATCTTTTAATCTATTTTGATTTATTTATTCCTTTTTATTTTATCAGGGTTACTACACCCTCCCCCACTTAAAAAGAATTTGGTCCCCAAATTCCTAGCATATATTTACATGTAAAGTTCATACCTTCTAAAATAACTCTGAAAATCGCTTCCTCATAGATTCCTCGGTCTCCCATGTAGCTTCATGTTCTGAATTCTTATTCCATTGTACTTTTAGCATGGGAATAGCCTTATTCCTTAGGGTTCGTACTTCTCGATCTAGTATTCGTATGGGCTTCTGCTCATATGTGAGATCTTTCTGGATCACTAGATCTCCATGCTCAATAATATGTGATGGATCATGCACATACTTCTTCAACATAGATATGTGGAATACATCATGTACTTCAGACAGTTGAGGTGGCAATGCGATGCGATAAGCAACCTCACCAACTCTTTCTAGTATCTCAAAAGGTCTGATAAATCTTGGTGTAAGCTTGCCTTTAACACCAAATCTTCGTATTCCACGTCCAGGCGATATCTTGAGAAATACATGATCTCCAACTTGGAATTCGAGATCTCTTCTTCTTGTGTCAGCATAAGCCTTTTGTCTAGACTGAGCAACTTGCAGTCTTTCTTTGATCAATTGTATCTTCTCGGTAGTGTCCCTTACCATTTCTAGACCTAACAGTTGTTTCTCTCCAACTTCGTCCCAGCATAAGGGTGATCGACAACTCCTTCCGTATAAGGCTTCAAAAGGTGCCAGTTGTATACTTGCCTGGTAGCTATTATTGTATGTAAATTCGACCAGAGGTAAGTGATCATGCCAGTTTCCATCAAAATCAGTGATGCATGCTCTAAGCATATCTTCGACTACTTGATTTGTTCTCTCGGTCTGACCATCCGTTTGAGGATGAAAGGCTGTACTAAAGTTAAGCCTTGTTCCCAACGAACATTGTAGTCCTTTCCAAAAATGAGAAGTAAAACGGGGATCTCTGTCAGACACGATTGAAACAGGAATACCATGTAATCTGACTATTTCCTTGATGTATAGTGCAGCTAAGACATCAACTGACCATCGACTCTTGATGGGCAAGAAATGCGCTGATTTAGTCAATCGATCAATGATAACCCATATTCCATCATGTCCTCTTTTTAATTTAGATAAACCCATGATGAAATCCATACCAATATCCTCCCACTTCCATTTAGGGATATCTAGAGGATGTAGTTTTCCAGCAGGCTTCTGGTGTTCCGCCTTGACTTGTTGGCATGTGAGACAGCGTGATACGTAGTCCGCTATTTCTCTTTTCATGTTGGGCCACCAAAAATTTCTTATCACATCTTGGTACATTTTGGTAGATCCAGGATGAATCGTATACCTTGATCTGTGAGCTTCATCTAAGACCTTCTTTTTCAATTCTGGGCAGTCCGGTATACAAGTTCTATTCTTGAACATTAATCTTCCATCAGAAGTTAGTTGGAAATCCGATTGCCCTTCTAATCTGCCCTTGATTTCTACTAACGTAGGATCGTCATCCTGAAGTGCTTGTATCTCAGATAATAAATCTGACTGTATGCTTATATGAGATAATGTGACACATTTAGGATCCGTGTCCATGCTTATATTGACTTCAGAGAATTGTTCCAGCAATTTCCATTCTTGAATCAGACAATTGGCTAACAGTGCTCTCGGCTTTCGACTAAGGGCATCTGCTACATGGTTACCATTTCCGGGATGATATTGTATATTGAAGTCGAAGTCCTGGAGATATTCTAGCCAACGTCTTTGCCTCATATTTAGTTCCTTTTGAGAGAAAAGATACTTGAGACTCTTGTGATCGGAGTATACAGTAAACTGCACTCCATATATATAATGTCTCCAGATCTTTAGTGCAAATACTACCGCGGCTAATTCTAAGTCATGGACGGGGTAGTTCTCTTCATGCTTCTTTAATTGACGAGAAGAGTAGGCTATAACCTTCCCTTGTTGCATTAGAACACACCCGAGGCCAATGCCAGAAGCATCAGTGTATACCTCGAACTTTTCTTCTTCAATTGGCAATGCTAAGATAGGAGCTGTAGTAAGATGATCCTTGAGAGTTTGGAAGCTTCTTTCATATTCCTCATCCCATTCATAACGGATCTCCTTGCGAGTTAACCTCGTAAGTGTCACGACGATTTTTGAGAAATCCTTGATGAATCGCCTGTAATAGCCGGTAAGACCTAAGAAACTTCGGATCTCGCTAGCATTGATCGGTCTTTCCCAGTTCCTTACAGCTTAAACCTTTGATGGATCTACAGACAAGCCATCCTTTGATATAACATGTCCGAGAAAAGTCACTTCTTCAAGCCAGAATTCACACTTACTAAGTTTTGCATATAATTGGTTTGTCCTCAATATTTGTAATGCAATCCTCAAATGTTCCTCATGCTCTTCCTTGGTCTTGGAATAAATCAATATATCATCAATAAAGACCACCACGAATTGATCCAAATAAGGCCTGAATATACTATTCATTAACTGCATAAAGGCAGCAGGGGCATTCGTTAGTCCGAAAGGCATAACAACAAATTCATAATGGCCATACCTGCTTCTGAATGCGGTTTTATGAATATCATCGTCCTTGATTCTTAGTTGGTGATATCCGGACCTAAGATCAGTTTTGGAAAAGTACATGGATCCTGAAATTTGATCAAACAATTCATCGATTCTCGAAAGTGGATACTTGTTCTTGATAGTGAGATGATTCAATTGTCGATAGTCGACGCATAACCTCATGGATCCGTCTTTCTTCTTTACAAATAATACAGGCGCTCCCCACGGGGAAGTACTTGGTCTAATGAATCCTTTCTTAAGGAGTTCCATCAATTGCTCCTTTAATTCCTTGAGTTCAGCAGGTGACATCCTATAAGGTGCCTTTGAAATCGGACCAGAGCCAGGGACTAAGTCAATGGTGAAGGCCACTTCTCTTTGCAGGGGTAATCCCGGCAAGTCTTCCGGAAACACGTCCGGAAATTCTTGTACCACTGGAATGTCTTCTAACTTAGCTTCCTTAGCTTCTTTAACTGTGACAAAGGCAAGGAAAGATGTACATCCTTTCCTGATGAGCTTGCTAGCTCGGAGAGCTGAAATAAGAGGGTTTTTGCTCCGACTCTTGGGGTTAGTAAATATTAGTTCTGGGAATTCCTTGAATGTAACCTTGCTATTGCGGCAATCAACCGTTGCCTAATACTTGGATAACCAATCTCCCCTAGTATAACATCATACTCTTTCAGGTCTAAACATATGAGATCAATAGGGAGATTTTGACCATGAATCAATACCTCGCAGTTTTGGTAATGATGTGTAATATCAGTCTCATCATCCAGAGGAGTAAACAAAACTAACTTTATCCATTCCGGTTCTAGGGGTAATGGGTCAGCAAACTTTTTAGAAACAATAGAATGTGATGCACCAGTATCAATTAAGACATATGCATTCCTGGAACAAACTTTCAATATACCTTCCACTAAGCCGCCTCCTTCTACTTGCTCGGTTTCCTTGATTGCATGAAGACGAGCATTCTTGGTTACTGGGCGTTTTCCGTCATCGGCTTGATTATTTAGTAGTGGGCAATCGGGAATCCGATGCTCACGACTCCCACAACGGAGACATGCTCCTAGTTTCCTCCAGCATTCTTCTGCTCTATGACCCGCTTTATCACAATGTTTGCACACTGTATTTGGAGAGGTAGTGGTGATAGAGAAGGGCTTGGTCTTCTTGAACTTTTGGTCTTGTGAGGATGCTCCTCCATTGCTAGGCCTTTTCTTGAAGTTGGGTTTAAAAGAACCCGAACCTGTAACTTGTTCCTTCTTATCCTTACCACGAATCCTATCCGACAGTTCCGTGGCATCTTCTAATAGTTGAGCTCGGCGTACTATCTCCGAGTAGACTTGAATGTCCATCGGCGCCAGTTGAGTAATAGCTTGGGGCCTGAGCCCATTAAGGAACCTCCTAGCCTTCATTTTCTCGGTGCTAACTAGATGCTTAGCATACCGAGACAATCTAGAGAATTGGGCCTCATACTCGGCCACTGACAAGGATCGTTGTTTTAATGCGGCAAACTCTGCAGCCTTCTTTTCCTGAACTCGGTCCGAGAAATATTTCACGTTGAAGTGTTCAACGAATTCTTCCCACGAAACCTGATCTTGATTTATAGTAGCCTCTATTGATTCTCACCAGCATCTAGCATCCCTTTCTAACTGAAAAGTAGCTAATAAAACTTTATCCTGATCCGTGCATTGCATAACCCGGAATATACGTTCTATCTCCCTAATCCAGTGTTCAACGTCATCTGGATCAGTAGAACCCGTGAACTTGGGTGGGTTCATGTTCTTGAAAGTCTGGTGGAGACTTCCTGCTCGTTGTCCACCTCCTAGTGTTACTTGCTGCAGCACTTGAGTCATGCCTTGCAGTGTACGCTGCATGTTGCGCCATTGAGCACGTTCGGCAGCCATTATCCTACAATTATAATAACTAGATTAATACGTGATTTGTATCTTAAAGACTAGCATTCTATGTTAACTTTAACTCTTGGTTCTACCCAATCTCACTGGTTAAAGGTTTGAACATATCCTTGGACTTGGGTTTTCCTAGGGATTGAATACCCTAGGCTCTGATACCACAAAAACTGTCACGCCCCGAGCGCGGAAGATACTCGGATATGCGCGACGAGTTTATATCAATCATGTCAATCAGAGTAGTAGTGTATTCGACACCAAAACAGAGATGCGCAAAATAGAAAGATAACCCAATCCTTTATTTCATAATGGATAGACTATTACAAATCCAATACTCTATTCAAGGAAAAGTACATAGTTGACTCAAGAAAATAGGAAAAAGACTAGATGACACTTGAAAAAGCTCTAGCTCTTTCACTCTTGACTTTCCCCATCCGATTGACTTCCCTCGTCATCGGAATTACCTAAAAAGTAGGGAACACACGGAGTGAGCGAACGCTCAGTAGGAAATTATATCTCAAGCGCTAGCAAGGGGTGTAAATAATTACATTTTTCATGAATGCACTATAGCTATGCATGCTCGTATAAAACGACAAGATAGAGAGAAAATTTATCAATAAGACGGCAAGATGAACTAGTCATTGTAGACACGCCAAAATTGACGTTATGTTGATCAAATCTCATGTCATTATGTAAACGCCCCAAGTGGACTTCAATATTCCTATAACATGAAGTTTTTCTATTTTTGTGAGTTTTATGCATTTTTCCCGCATTTTTCGTGATTCACGACCTAACGAAGGGCGTTACTTTCAAAAGTCGCGACCTGTCATAGGGCGTTTCAAAAGAAGGGACGACCATAGGTGAGGGCGTCAATTCCTGGTATTATCCGTTAATTTCTAGAATTATCTATTTTCAAAATAAAAAGCATTTTATGCGTAACGTCCTACCTCAGGGCGTGTTTTTAAGCAACGCCGTTACCTCAGGCATATTCCAGGAATTTCTAAACAAAGAAAGTTTTATTTCCAAAATTAAATCCAGGAAGAAATGGCCTTTCCTAGGTCGTGTTTCAATAAACGTCCTGTGACAGGTCGTCAATTCATAAATTGACGCCCTGGCTTGAGTCGTGTTTCATCCAGAGTCCTTCCTTTTTCCATCTTTCTCTCACAGTTCCCTACCATCCATGGGACTCTTGCTCGATCTTGATCCTTCCCCGGATGCCTCATTGCCTGCTCTTATCATTTCCTTGGTTTGATCATCCGATTGAAGCATTATAAAAGGAAATATCATTCGATCGTGAAAAAGGTTAACCGGGTTAAGCATTCAAAGCATTTGAAGTATTCAGAAGGTTGAACGCCTGCTTCCACTCCATCCCTCTGCATCAGGGGCGTGCTTCATCCATCCCTCTGCATCCGTTCAATACCTTCACGGCTTCCCTTTACTCTCGTCAGGAAGAGCAGGGCTATCGTGCTTATTTCATTTGTTTTCTAAGCATATTCATCATCACTGTCATCCTATCATTAGTTTTCTTATTGCATTACATATCAACATATCATATCCTTTCCCTAGTTCTCTTCTAGGGGTTTTTAAAAAAATCAAAAAAAGAGGTGCGCACGTTGATGTCTTTTCATCATTTCATGTTAGTTTTGGATTGATACTATAGCACTCTGGCTGATCCCTCTCTCTTTTGCTTGTTTTCATTATCTTTTTACAAGGTAATCAACTAAGAAGACCCACTTCATCGGCCGGCCGATTGAAGTTGGAGGAGGAAATCCACATCCATCCCGCATCCTAATTTCCATCAGGTACACGCGATCTCCTTTTCTTCTTATTGAGGTAACCCCTCTGGCGATCACATCATCTCCACTTTAGCACCTCGTGCTATTTTTATTGCATTCTTTTGCATTATTTATCCCATTGTCATATTTAATTTCCCAAACAAAGAGCGGATTTTAATCCGATCTACAAATTGGCGATCACGGTAGGACTTCCACTGTTTTCTTTATTGATTACCATCTCCATTGGCACCCTCGTGTGCCCTTTCCCCTTGACACCCTCGTGTGTCCTTTCCCCTTAGGCACCCTCGCGTGCCCTTTCCCCTCGGTACCCTCGGTACCCTTTCCCTTGTGCCCCTCGGGCACCCTCCATTGTGCACCCTGCACACTCCTGGGATCAGTCAATTGTTGCTTATTAACACCTTCCATAAGGGCGTCTTTTGATTTAACGCCCCTCACAGGGACGTGTTTTATTGATTAACGCCCCCTTTCAGGGCGTGTGTTTATCGCATCTGCTGGCGTTTGGTTTGCTCATTATATCGTCTGATATTTAACGCCCCTCTCAGGGACGTGTTTCGTTGATTAACGACCACTTCCAGGGCGTCTTTTACCATAACTGCTGTCTGCTGCATGCTTATCATATTATCTGTGGATTAACGCCCCTCTCAGAGGCGTTTCATTTATTATCAGCGCCTTTCATTAGGGCGTTTCTCATTTATCATAACTGCTGTCTGCTGCATGCTTATCATATTGTCTGTGGATTAATGCCCCTCTCCGAGGCGTTTTATTTCTTATCAGTGCCTATCATCAGGGCGTTTCTCTGAGTTTTGACACCCTCCTATGGAGGCGTCCTTTCTTTATAACGCCTCACCTAAAGGCGTGTTTTCCTACCGTCTGTGAGCCCCTCACAGAGTTTAACGACAGCCACGCTGCCGTGTCTTCATCTTGTCACGACCTACTGCAGGGCGTGTCTTTCCTCCTGCTGTGAAAACGACCTTTCCCAGGTCGTGTCTTTACTGTTTCCTTCTCACAGATACTGCTTCCTGTGTTTAGTTCTTATTCATTGCTTGGCATCTGTCTTGATATTATATTGCTGCTTGGATTATCTTGTTTGATTGGCTTGGTTGAGAGACCTCCTCTCTCTACCCTAGGATCCACACACCCTTCTTGGAATCGGGACGACCCTCCATTGAGCATTCCGTCTCCTTGGACTGGAAATCCCTTTTCCAAGACCTCCATAAGTCCCCGCACCCGTGGATTCCCTCACGGACGCCGGGCTGGTTGTACCCTTGAAGTACCTGGAGTTTAGAGAAACTATGCGTTGTTAAAGAGAGAGAAAAACTTAGTTGACCCGGAGGTTACACTTGGATCAAACTAGGTCTCATTTGGCAAAAGAGTGAACTTTCACAAATAATCCACTCCAATTCAAACATCAAACATTAAAATCTTGCGTTTCTTGTCAACCTTGTTTGCATAAACATAGTTGGGTGAGTTGATTGCTTTGTTTGGATTAAATATTTTGTGATAGTTCCTTCATTAAACACTCTCTCTCTTAAGAATGAAACTCCATTCAGGTAAAATCATCAACATGTCAGGCAACGGGTACTCTTATGATGATGAGAATGAGAACATATTTGGTCAATATGAGGACCCTCTCCAGGATTCCGTTTATTATGAAGGGAACTACCTCCCTCCTCACCCCCATTATTCACAAGTTCATGTGGTTGATACCACTAATCATGAGGCGGACCCTTCGTCTCAAGTTCCATCTTCCAACACTTCGGGGAACCCTTCCCCATCCATTAATGTCACAGATCTGATCCAAGCTCTCTCCCAGTTGGATGACTCCCAGCGGCAAGCCATTCAGGCCGCCTTGAAGGGGAAATACGTCCCTTCGTCTTCTTCTAATCCCCCTCCGATCGTGAGTGGCCATCAAATTGTTAATGACCAGGCAGTCTTGCATCTCCCCTCCTCTCGTCCACAAACGCCTACTGCGGCCATGCCGGCCCAGCAGGCGAGCTATTCAGCGGTTAGGCATCAATCTTCCCAACCTCCTCGGATTCTACGAACGCCTATACCGCATTCTTTTGCTCAGAATCAGGCCCCGGTCGAGCCCAATACCAACACTCTCTTGCTTCAGAAGCTGGCCAACATGGAGGAGCAGCTCAAGAAGGTTACAGCAACTAAGAATGCTCCGGAAATTTCTCTTCCTACGTTGCCGGTGTTCCATTTACCACCTTCTGAAATGCCGAATTTCCGGCGATATAATGGGACGGGCAACCCATTCATTCATTTAAAGGATTTCCGGTATGAGACTTCCTTTTGGCAAGACAATAAGGCCTCCCTGGCCTACTTATTCAGGCGATCTCTTGAGGGGCCAGCCCTCGAATGGTTTTATTCTTTGGAGCCAGCTGATGCCGGCAATTTTGATGTTATTCAAAGAAAATTCTTGCAAAAGTACAGAGACCGGGTGGGACCTTCCCTTTCTGTTACAGATTTAGTTGCCGAGAGAATGAAGCCCGAGGAGGACTTCATCGTATTTGCTGATAGGTGGCGGTCTATGGCCGAGAAATTGAAAGACACATTGTCGGAGCAGGAGCAAGTAAAAATGATTATTTCTAATGCAACTCCTCAATTCCGGCACATTTTGGCCATGAATCGGCTGACAACTATGGAAGAGCTCTATGAAAGAGCTCGTTATATACAAACACAAATGAAGGATTCGCCCATCATGGGCATGTTTGAGCCGAAGCCTCGGCTATTTAAAAAGAATACGAATGTCAACAGCGGGCCCACGACTGAAGGCGCTGTCACAAATGAGCAGGTTGGCGTAGTTGGCAACCCCCATCATCAAGCTAACCTACGTCCACCACCGCCTCCACGACAGAACCCTCATTTTAACCCTACTCCACCACCCCAATTCGCACCTCAACGCTCCTTCGCTCCACCGCAAAACCAAGCCCCCCGCATAGACCTTCCAGCTCCACCACAATACCATCAAGTGCCCCCGCCAGCCAACTACGGCCAACAACAACAACGGAGACCGCCACTTGGCCCCAAAAGGGACCACTATCCCCCACTCCCTGAAAGTCTCCCCGATATTTTTAATGCCCTGATGGCTGCCAACTTGCTCGCCTTACCAAGGGAAAGAACCGTGTGGCCCGCTAATGTTGACACATCCCGTTATTGTGCCTTTCATCGCGGCCCTGGTCACAACCTGGATCGTTGCTTCCACTTCAGAGATTACATCTACGATCTAAATGACCAGGGTGACATCAATTGGGATGAGATGAGACAATTCATAGCCGCTATGAAAGAAAGAAGGGCTTCTCGGCAACAGCAAAATCAGCAACAATAGCAGCCAGCTCCGCAGCAAGATCAGCCACAGCAAGCTCCAGCACCCCAGCAGGATATGGGGATCGTCCGTAATCCATTGCCGGAGCACGCTCCTAATCAACACGTGAACCCTGTCACGTCTCTCTACGAGGTGGAGAGAGGGCAGGGATGGCACGAAGAAAACGCCTCTGTCGGGGCATTTCACCATGATCCAACTCAAAATCAAACTCCGCGCCTTTTGCGCACCCTCCCTTCTTCTTCTATTCTTCAATCGGGACGTTCTCTTTTACGCCCCGTCAACCCATCTACCCCCATCAATTCTACGGCCTTGCCGGCTCGCTCCCTCCTTACCCGCTTACCACCCCCGCAACCTGCCACTCCTTCATCCACCACCAAATCTATACCTCCGCCATCCAGGCCACTCCTACTTCGCTCACCGCCAGCACCCGCTACCCCTTCTACCACTCCTACACCGGCAAGGGTTCCTCCGTCATCAGTTCAACCACCTTTTGTACCACGATCTCTCCTTATTCCACCACCTTCCAATGCTCCTCGCATTCGGGTATCCCTCTCTTCTCCCACGCCTCCTGCGGGGGTGTCTCCGTCAAATGTTCCTCCTACACCTCCTACGGAGGCGCCCTTTTTATTGAATTCCCCTTTGATATCCCCTAGCAGGGTTTCTGCTACCAACATTCCTTCTTCTTCTTCCAACCCTCCTCCTAATGTTGCCTCGACAGAGGCGTGTCAAGGCGTAGCGCCACTCCGCAGTGGACGGATATTCCACCGTATTTTCCCACAGAGAGAGCTAGAGCCTGTGCAGGGGCCACAAGAGCAAGAGCAGGAACAAGATTCAGTGCCGGGGACTCAGTATGATTTATTAAAGCACTTGGACTGCACTCCAGCCAGAATCTCCATTCTTGAATTGATCAAGAGGTCCACCACTCATCAACTGGCCCTGAAGGAATACCTGCAGAAAGTCATGGTCAATGAGGACCTTCCGGTTGAACATATAATTACAGTCTTGACCCCTGCTAGCAGTCAGCCGGCAATCACATTTCATGAACATGAGTTAGCACCTCTACCGGCAAGAAAATATGCCCTATGTATTACGGTTGATATCAACAAGGTGGCTGTCAAGCAGTGTTTGGTAGACACCGGTGCATCTATCAATGTGTTGCCACCGAGCACTCTGAAGTTATGCGGTATCTCTGAGAGCCAGATTCGGCCATCTACTATTACTGTCACGGCATATGACAATACAAAGAAACCCCCTCTGGGTATGATTACTCTCAAAGTCAGTTTGGGTCCAGCCACCATTACAGCAGATTTTCATATTCTGGATACGGATCCGACCTTTAATGGCATTCTGGGTCGCCCTTATATTCAGCCACTTGATGCAGTGCCCTCTACAAACCATCAGTGCCTCAAGTTTCCACACAAGGGCCGCATTATCAAGGTGACCAGCGTGCCGATCTTGCCAGAGGAAGACATTCATGTAGCTTCATCAGTTCCTTCCATATGGCCTGCCAACAAGCCGTTATTATCTGTGCTGGACCTTCCCCGTTCACGGCCGATGCTATCTGAGACTGTTACCACAGTTGCTATGACACCCCTGCCTTCTAAGGGGAAGAAGAAAAAGAACATGATTAAAACCCCTGGTTGGAACATTCTATTAAAAATGGGATATCAAGACGGCAAAGGCCTGGGTATCAATTGTCAGGGCAGGATTAGGCCCATTAAGCCTCAAAAGATGATTGCACGAGGGGGCTTAGGCTACAAAGCACCAGGCAAAAATGAAGGAGAGCCGTGGGCTGTTATGACGTCCACCTTCAAGCCAGATCGCCAGCCGCTCACCTGGACTTTAAAGACACATTTTGTTACCGGTGGCATTCAGAATAATGAGCAGACCACCGTCATTACTTCATTGCTTGATTGTCAAGATGTGCACGCCAGACAGTTTGCTTGTCACATTGCCCCACTGGCTACCTACAAAGCCCTGGAGTCTTTGAGGCCAGATAAAAGAAGAAAAATGGGTGATCCGGAATGTGACTGGTACAGGTGGTTTGACATGAATGACATCACAATCTCTCTGAGCCGCCTGTTCATGCCAACAGATCCAGAGTGGCCGCCGCTGATTCAAGAACTTATTGAAATGCCAGCAGTAATCACAGATAAAAGGCAGATGTTAAGTGACTACACAGATACTGGGGAGCCAGATGTCCCCTTTGAAGAAGGATTTTCTGTGGACAGGCTGTGGGCCGGCCTCTTTTCTCTCACTTCCATGCATCCCACTGTTCTGGCTTCCTTACACTCTTGCTGGTTTGGTCGCGTGCCACGACCACCTCCGATTACCATCAATTTTGCTCCAAACTCAGTCCAGTTCTCTCTTCCGATACCTCCTTCGCTCCTCGAGCGATTTGCTGAAATCTCCATCACGCCCCCGAGAGGGCCATCTTTGATTAAATCTTTCTCTGATCTTGCAATTTCCACTCCCCCTGCTACTCCCCCTTCACATTGCTTCCTACTGGAAAAAGAAAATAAAAATAAAGGAAAAGATAAAAATGAAAAAAAAACGCCAAATCTCCAACATTCCAATCCTCCATTTCTATTGAGGAGACCTCCTATTTTTCTCCCGAGTGCGTCCCGACCCAGGGGCCGCTCCTTCAGGATTCCTTGATCAATCTTTTCTCCCCCTCTGGTGAGGGGCCTTCCTCTGTATCACCTCCTGTATCCACTTTTTCGTCTCCTTCCCCTGATCAAGCTAGTTGTTCCTATTCTTCCTCCTCTCCCTCTAATAATAAAAATCAGGGGATAGTTCCACATAAGAAGGCCAAGGGTAGGCAGATTCCCCGAAGATTTTTGTTAGAGTTGGCCATCAGATGCCAAGCTTGTTTAGCTCTCCCGGAGTTTGTGGAAGATCCAATTATCCTGCCAGAGTTAGAATATGAAGATGTTATTGCTTCTTATGAGGGTTTGGGCGTTTATGAAATATTGAATGATGAAGACCCTATTGAAGAGGGGGACGAAAATTATGAAGAATATGAGGACGAGGCTGATGCTTTTGCTAGTGGAATGAGAAGATTCGACGAACCATCAGCCTCCGTAGAAGAACCTACCAAAGAAATTAATCTGGGTACCGAGGAAGACCCTAGGATTGTCCTCATTAGCAAGAATTTGCCACCCTCCGAAGAGGAGGCACTCATTTTAGTTCTTCAAGAATACAAGGATACGTTTGCTTGGAGTTATGAGGATATGCCTGGATTAGACCCTGCGCTCGTTGAACACCGCCTTACACTTAAGCCAGGGTCTGTCCCGGTCAAACAACGGTTGAGGCGTTTCCACCCTAACATGGCTTTGAAGATGAAAGAAGAGGTCGATAAGCTCCACAAAGCTAGATTTGTTAGAGTTGTCCTTTACCCCAATTGGGTGGCTAACATTGTCCCGGTTATGAAGAAAGATGGGAAGGTTCGGATTTGCATAGATTTTTGGGACCTCAACCTAGCATGTCCTAAAGATGACTTCCCCCTCCCTCATATTGATGTTCTAATTGATAATACGACAGGATTTGAGACTCTTTCTTTTATGGATGGCTTTTCAGGTTATAATCAAATTTGACTGGCTGAAGAAGATCAAGAGAAGACTTCATTCACAACACCATGGGGCACTTATTGTTATGTGGTCATGCCCTTTGGACTTAAGAATGCTGGAGCCACTTATCAGAGGGCTATGATGGCTATTTTTCACGACATGATTCACATCTATATTGAGGTGTATGTGGATGACCTGGTAGTGAAATCAAGGACAAGGATTGAGCATCCTAGGGTTCTAGCTAAGGTTCTACAGAGGTCGCGAGAATATCAATTAAAAATGAACCCCAAGAAGTGCGTATTTGGCGTTTCTTCAGGGAAGTTGCTTGGATTCATTGTCAGTAAGAGGGGAATTGAAGTCGATCCCAACAAGGCGAGAGCCATTAGAGATATGCCTCCTCCCAAGAATTTGAAGGAAGTTCGAGGATTAATAGGGAGGTTGCAATTCATTCGCCGCTTCGTCTCCCAGCATTCACAAAGATGCAGGCCGTTTTACGAGCTTACCAAGCCGGGAGTTAAGTTTAATTGGGATGACAAGTGTCAGGCAGCCTTTGACGGATTGAAGGATTATTTGGCCAATCCCCCTGTCCTGAGATCGCCAATTCCAGGTAAACCACTTATTCTGTATGTTTCAGTCCTAGATGACTCTGTAGGTGCTGTCTTGGCTCAAGTGGATGAAGAAAGTAAGGAGAGGGCAGCATACTACTTGTCTAAGCTTCTTAACCCCTGTGAGCAGAGGTACTCAGCCATGGAGAAGACTTGTGCAGCTTTGGTTTGGGTAGTTCAGAAATTAAAACATTATTTCCTAGCTCACGAGGTTCACCTCATTGCTCGCATGAATCCAATCAAATTCCTCCTTGAAAAATCTGTCCTCACTGATCGATTAGCACGTTGGCAAAGCTTCCTCTCCCAGTTTGATATCACTTACATTCAACAAAAAGCTATCAAAGGTTATGCCATCGCCGAACATCTTGCTCATCACCCTCTACCTCATTTTGATCCTATCAATTCTGAGTTCCCAGATGAAGAATTAATGTCCATTAATCAACCCCTTGATCCTATGTGGACGTTACATTTTGATGGAGCTCTTAATTCTCAAGGAAGAGGGATCGGCATGGTCCTTTTAACACATGAAGGGGTCACCATTCCATTTGCTGCTCGGCTCACTTTCCCTGTCACCAACAATATAGCCGAGTATGAAGCTCTTTTGGCCGGTCTGCAAACCGCTCATCAATATGGTGTCACCCACTTGAGGATTGTCGGTGATAGTCAACTCATTTTGCGCCAGGTGTTGGTCAAGTGCCGCACTATCAATCCTAAGCTTAAGCCTTACCAGGAACTCGCTTCAGCTTATGCCAAACTCTTTACCAAGTTAATCTTCGTTCACGTCCCTCGCAGTCAGAACATTCTAGCTGACGCTCTTGCTTCTTTAGCTTCTGCTGTAGTCTTCCCCCCTGAGCGTGATTTCCATGTCCCTCTGATTCATCAGCGTGACACTCCAGCTATTAAGGATCGTGCTTTCCTTGATATTAGGGATCAGGTGCTCGAGAAGGCCAAGCAGAAAGAAACTCTTAAAGGCAAAGAGGTCATGCTTTTGGACTGGGAAGAAGAGTTGGCTGACGAAGAGAAGCCTTGGTATTATGAGATTGCCAGATACTGTAATGATCAGTCTTATCCCGAGGAAGCCACCGCAGAAGAAAAGAAAGCAATTAGAAGAGTGGCTCAACGTTATACTTTGGTTGGAGGTGTGCTCTACAGAAGAGGGCTCACCGGTGTTTTATTGAGATGCCTCGATGATGATGAATCTTGGAAAGTTGTGGAAGAGGCGCATTCTGGTGTGTGTGGTGGTCATGTGAACAGCCAGATGCTAGCTAAGAAAATCCTTAGGCTAGGTTTCTATTGGCCCACTCTAGAAGAGGATTGCTCTATCTATGTTCGTAGGTGTGTTAAGTGCCAACTGCACGCCGACAAGATTCATTCTCCTGCTTCTTCGCTCCATCCTACGTCCTCCCATGGCCTTTTTCCATGTGGGCTTTTGACATCATTGGACCTCTTGGTGATTCGAACCTCCTGACCAAACAAAAATCATTCATCCTCACGGCAACGGAGTACTTCACCAAGTGGGCGGAAGCGGAAGCTTACGTGGAAATTAAAGCATCAACTGTCTGCAAATTCATCATGAAGAATATCATCACGAGGTTCGGCATCCCGAGCACCATCGTCACCGACAACGGACCTCAATTTATCTCTCAAGAGCTCAAGGAACTCTGCAGCAGGTATAACATTGCATTGCATCATTCTTCTCCTATTATCCGCAGGGCAATGGCCAAGCAGAGGCAACTAACAAAACTTTGATCAAAATCGTTAAAAAGACGTGTGAGGCTAATAAATTTTCGGACTGGCCAGACAAGCTGGTTGAAGCTCTTTGGGCCTACCGCACTTCCATTCGCACTCCCACTGGGTAAACCCCTTTCGCCCTCACTTATGGGATGGAGGCAGTAGTCCCTTATGAGATTCTTATTCCCTCTCTGCGAGTACAATTGGATGAGGAACTTTCTATTGATGAACGTCGTGATTCACTCCTTGCCCAATTGGAACTCCTAGATGAGAAGCGTCTAGTCGCCGCTGAGCATGCGCGCGTTTATCAAAATAGGCTCTCACGTTTTTACCAAAAGAAAGTAATAGAGAGAAAATTTAAAGTCGGTGAGATGGTAATCAAGAGAATTTTTGTTAAGCCGGGTGGCCACCGCTCAAAACTCCAACCAAATTGGGAGGGACCGTTCGTTATAAAAGAAGTTTTTCCTGGCAATGCTTATAAACTAACTAATGCTGAAGGTGAAGAGTTAACTCACCCTTGGAATGGTTTGTATCTTAAGAAATACTACCCCTGATTTCCCAAAATCCACAAAAAATGAATATTTTCCAAAATCCAACAAAAACAAAAAAAATGGTGAATACTCTTCAAAATCCAACAAAAAAAATAAATATTTTCCAAAATCCAAAAAAATGGAATATTTGCCAAAATCCAAGAAAAATATATAAATTACGAAAGCAAAACAAAAAAACAAAAAAAAACAAAGAAATTTCAAAAAAAACAAACTAAAAAGGCTTTCAAAATTATTACCATGGCACACAAAAGATCGAGGCCCGAAAGGTCAAAATTCAGAATTCATTTATCAGTCTTGGTAACTTAAAAATGGGGTTGATTCCCGCACACACTACACGCTTTATTCTTGAACTCAAGCAGTGCAAAATCTGATGGAAAGTCAAAAACCTGACTAAAAGTGAAAGACAATACCCGTTCTTTTCTTCTTCGGTCCATAAGGGAGGAAGGGAGACCTCGAGGCAGATGCGCCAAGCCTGTCCGCTGCCCTAGTAGGTGGAAGTCAAGGCCCAAAAGGGAGCAAATGTCACAAAAAGCCCAAGTACAATTAGGTTTATTTTTCATCAATGCAAATCAATTCCAAAGTGAAAGTCAAGTTATGAAAAGAAAAGCATGTCAAGAGGGCAAAGTCCCCGCAAGGAAAACCTTGGGCGTATGCATGCATTATAAAAGGGCAAAAAAGGCAACAAATTTCCCTACGCCAAAGACCGAACCCCAACAGGCATAGGGCAGGGGAGGTAACTTTACCTTGAGCATCCCAGAACCCCTTATGGGCTTCCCTTATATTTTCTTCCATCCTTTCTATGTGGTAAAGTCGCGAACTGGCAGGATGGTCAAGACGAACTTAAGAAATTGCACTGTGCGAAATCTCGAATATAAGTCAACTTCGAGCACGTCGACTCCCTTTTAATTATTCAAGAAAGATTAATGAATCCTAGAGGGTGACCGTGTAGGGCCCGCGATCTGGATAACCTTGTCAATCTTTTTTGAAAATTCATATAATTCACGCCTTCCCCTTAAGGCGTTTTTAATTTAATTCACGCCCTTGTGAGGGTCATCTTTATAAAATTAACGCCCTTGTTCAGGTCGTCTTTTCACCAAATTCCAAGATCCTTTCAAAAGTGCACGCCGTCTGCGAGGGCGTCTTTCACCTGAGTCACGACCTAATCTAAGGCGCGTTTTTTCAAGAAAATAACAAAAAAAATATATAGAAAAATACTTTCTTCATCCGTATGCTTGCATTCTGCCTGTGCATATTTCTTTTGTATGCATGTGTGCTCGCATGATGCATCTCCCCTTTATTGGTTATTTCATTTTACCTTATTTGATTAAAGGCTTGGCCCCTTGACCCGTCATTAAGGTCAGAACATTGCCACCCTTTGCTTATTGGGCAAGGGGCCAAGTCGAACAGATGAATTAACCTATTTTATTCAAGTGAAAACCGCAACTGCAGATACAGGGCAAAAGTAAAGCAAACACGAAGAACGTGGAAAGAAGAAAGTACACAAACACAAGGCCACAACCACACAAAATGCTCAGGTAACAAAAGAAATCTCGATCTCATATATATATACATCATGAATGTCTAAGTACAGGTGTGAGGGTGGAGGAGTACAAGTAAATCTCTCAGCTCTCGCCTCCACCCTCCTCTCTCCTACTCTCAACCTCCTCCTCGCCATCCCGAGCTGGTGCTGGTGGAGGGGGCATGGGTCCCCGAGAAGAAGCTGGAACTCGAGCCTGGCCCCCTGCCTCACTCCTCTCTCGAAGAGAAGAACCCGCAACAAAAGTGGAGCTAGTAAAGGAGTATCCCGCAGCACGAGCTCGCTCACGCCCTCGCTGGAGACGCTCCTCAGCAACTCGTAGCCGCTCCTGAACAAGGACCAGCTGCGTCCTCGAGTCTGCCAGCTCACGCTCGTGTGCTACCACCAGCTCCTGGTACCGGGCACGCTCTGACTGCTGTAGCTCGTGGTGACGGGCACGGTCCGCCAAGTGCTCCTCCCGCTCTCGAGCACGCTCACGTCTCTCCATCTCAAGAGCCACCCGCAGCTCGGCCACGTCCTGAGGAAGCTCCTCTCGTCGCCTCTGGGACCTCTCAAGCTCTGAGATCCGCTGGTCACGGATCGCCAACTCGGTACGTACGGCCTGAAGCTGAGTCACCTGTAAAAGGGTAAGCAAATCATCAATTCCACAATAAATGCAATAATTCAATAATTTAACGATGCATGATTGAATTACTCACATGTGAGCTCGTCGCTCGGAAGCTCTCGTCTACGCAGATAAGAGCGGCTCGAAGCTCTTCAGTCTGTAAAAATGAATTTTTATCAGTACACAATGCTATATTTAATCAATAATTGAACTGACTGAGTTTGAGTTCAGAATTTACCCGTGAGATGAGGTCCCGCTCTGCTGCCTCGGCCCGTGCAACCGCTCTAGCTAGCTGCTCTGATAGCGCGGTCACCTCCGCGCTAGGTCCCCTCGAGCTAGAGGCCTCCCCTGGATCTCTCCTCACTACTCCCTGCTGGGCACGCTGCATTCATTGAGATCGTCAGTGGCTAATCATCAATAATTCAACAAAAAGATTCATTTGCATATAGAAGTAATTTAAGCACTCACCAGGGTCTCTAGGTCGGCCCGTGTGGCGGCTAGCTGGTCCTCCAGGCTGTGTAGGTGGGCCTGGGCATCTATCGCCGCTATGTCCCTCGCATCCTGCATCCATTACATGTTAGTCACATGATAGAAACATAAGCATTTGCATTCAATTTAGAAATAAGTGCATTCATACATACCCCTAAGACCCTCATCTGGGGTCGGCCGGCGTATACCTCCCAGTAGCGCCGGAGGTACTCGGAGCTGTCAGTCGCGCGAGAGGTGACTCTGGTCCCGCCACGCTGCCAGTCGGCGTACTGCTCCTCAAAACGTACCCTCCAGTCGATCGCCTTGGTGCGACCGCGGGTCTTCTTTCCTATGCCTCGAGGCTCTCCGACCTCGATCCACTCCTGGGGCAGGCCCAGGGTCCTCATCACCAACCGGAGCCGTAACGGCTCGATCTCGCTCAGGCAGTGCAGCCACAGCTCACGCCCAAAGCGAGGTCGCCCCGATACGACCCAAGGTTGGCCCTCATCTGTCATATCCTCGTAAGGCCTCCACTGCACCTGCATTCATACATATCATTATCATTTCATCATAATCAATTCAAATCAATTCAAAAGAAATGCATATCATTCATTCATACATACCAGCGAGGGAGGGAAGTCGCGGAACTCTCTCCGTAGAACCCACAACTCGTAGTCGAGTGGGGCACCGAAGACGACTGGTAACCAGCGTCGCGCCAGAGGAAAAGATCCCTCAGCTCCGGGCCGTGGGTCAACGCGCCCCATCGGCATGTATAAGTGGCTCCACACCTGCATCCATGCATTGCATTAGTAAGGCATTCACATGCATCATAATAAGAAGAAAAGAAAAAGAAAAAAAGATATGAAAATGAGAAAATTGCATACCTGAAGAAGAGGTGAGAAGCCACTGACGGTCGTCTCTCGTCCGGTACCCGTGGACAGATCAGCTATCAAATGTGCCAGCAAGGCTGCACCCCAAGCGTAAGTGCCAACTGTCTCCAGGTCCTCAAGGATGCCCAAGAAGCGGCAGTTGATGACGTCGGCTTTCGTCCCCAGCAATAATCTCCCGAGCAGCAGCAGCAGGAACCTCCTCAGGTCTCGATCCGCTCTCTCATGGTCAGTCGGGTCCTGGCAGCATACCGCTCTCACCCCGTCGGTCAGCCTCTGTGCAAACTCACCTAAGGTCTCCCCTGACCTGTGCCTGGCATCTCCTAAACCCATCACCGTAGTCAGGTCTGTACGGAAGATGGTCCTACACTCGCTCGGCACCACATAGACCATATCCAGCCCTAGTAACCTCTGGGCCATCTCCGTGTAGTCAGGATAGGTGAACCCACTCACAGCCTCACCATCCACCCTCAACCCCGTAATCCTAGTCACATCCTCTAGGGTAGGAACCATGTGCCCCCAGGGCATCAGAAAGGACCGACTCACCCTATCCCAACGTTCCCGTAAAACCTGGATAAGTGCTAGGTCGGGTCTAAATGGCTCGATGGATAGGAAAGCCCCGAACCCCATAGCATCTACCCTAACCCTCTGGAAGTCGGGGAGACCCTGGTATGCTGCCCAGACCATGACCCATGAGATACGGGTCCTCATCAGCCCCTGCACGCATTAAAAGAGAAGAACTTTGCTCAATTGTTTGGTTAATCTTGTGTAATTGCATTTGGTTTTGCCTGGGCATTGATCTTAATGTTTTGGAAGTCACGACCCTCCTCAGGTCGTTTCTTAGTAAATTCACGCCCCTAAAGGGGGCGTTTTTCTATTAAAGTAACGTCCTGGCTGAGGGCGTTTTCATCTTTGAAACGCCTCTGTGTAGGGCGTGAACATGTTGTTAATTTCTAAAAATCCTAAAATGTTTTCAAATCACGCCGTTGGCTGGGGCGTTTTCCATTTTTAGGACCGTTCAGTTTAAATGGAGAGTTATTGAAGAGACGCCCTCTGCTTTGGGCGTTTCTTGTTAAATCACGCCCTGGTGAGGGGCGTGGCTTTCATGATTTTCAGATAATTCAAATAAAAATGGCAGCATGCGAAATAATTAATGAAAACATTTAATGGGCATGGAATTAATGAAAAATCATAATTTTTGAAGAAACGACATGCTTCAGGGCGTTTTTCATGAAGGTTAATTAATTTTCAGAAAATAAAAGAAATTTACGCCCTGGGTCAGGGCGTTTCGTTTGTGATTAACGCCCCCATGGGAGGCGTTTCTTTTCTGAGTTGCAGGTTTCGCGCCCGAGGGCCATGAAAAATCAGGAAAAATAAAAATAAAATGAAAATAAAATAAAAAAAATGGAATTGGGGAGGGGGAACCTACCTTTTTGTGCTTCTGGGGTTGTGGCCGAGGCAGTGGCCGTCTGGGCCGCCGGAGTTGACCCCGGGGAGCGACCGCCGCCGTGGGCGGTGGTCCACCGTCTTCTTCTTCTTCCTCTCCCTCTTCTTCATCTTCTTCTTCTTCTTCTCCTCCACCTTCGTCTTCTCCTCCTTCTTCTGTTGCTGCTCCTTCGGCCTCGTCGCCGCCGGCAACCACCGCCGGTTCTTCAACGGCCACGATGGCGAGCTCCTCCACGGCGGGTTCCTCTTGGGCGTGGGCGGCGTCGAGGTCAACGACCTCTGGGGCGGCTACCCTCTGGCGCTTGTGTCCTCCACCGGCCATGGCTAGAGTTAGGGTAGAGGGAGATTGAGAGAGTGAGAGAAGAGATCGAGAGAGGGAGTTCAAGAGGGGGCTTCGGTTAGGGTTTGCAGAAGGGGGGAAATGAGGACGGAAGGAGGAAGAAGAAAGGGGCCGATGACTTTTGGGTTTCGAAAAGAAGACACGCCCTAATGGAAGGCGTTTCTAATGGAATTCACGACCATGACTTGGGCGTTTTATACAAGTAGACGACGTTCATTAGGGCGTTAATTTGTTTTGCATGGGGAACGATAACCGTCGTCAGACGCATTGAATGGGCGTTGATTGATGTGATGAAAGTCATCATTGCTGGCTTAGAGTAACGCCTCTGTCAAGGGCGTGTTATTTTTTAGAAGTGACTAAGGAACAGGCGTTACCTTGATGATTCAACGATTATATTCTTTGGGGTTTGAACCTATTCACGCCTTTCTTGAAGTCGTTAATTAAGTCGCGCCCTCTGGTGCAGGCGTCAAATGTGGAAGATGGGCCGATTGAAACGCCCTGAGGTAAGGCGTTCTTTCTTGAATTCGCGCCCTTATTTGAGGTTTTTTTTGCAACAGAAACACAGGTTTTGGGTGATTTTGATCATAATCACAGTAATAATCAGCTCAATCAGAAAAGCAATCTTTATTATTTGAAAGAAAGGAACTATAATGCCTAATGAGCCACCTTGGGCCTTAATTTTCTCAAAGAGATTACATAATTTTTCCACTGTTCCTTGTCTTCATCCAAGTCTTCTACAGGTTGATGAAGCTTGCTTAGCTTCCACAGAGCTTGAATGGTGATTGCCTCCTCTCCATCTTCATTGCTGCCTAGATCCCTTGATTTGATTGGAGGAAGATGGGAGATGTTTTCTAGCACTTGCCTTGGAAGCCCGAGCTGAGGAAGGCACCGGTGTGCATTGTACAAGACAAGCTCGGATGCGCCAATAAGTCGAAGGTCCATGCCAATGGAGAATCTTGCGCGGAGTTCCTGCATTTTGAATATACCCGGGGCACAAGTAAAGAGATTCTTTGGCATTACCTTTAAGTGCTCTCTCCAATCCCCTCTCTTCTTGATTTGAGGAATCCGGTTCGTCACTCTATTGCTTATTCCTAACAAGCCGGTTATATAGGAGAGTGGGCTCTTTGAAAAGATCCTTGACGATTGTTGGGCTTCATGGCATGGATCGAATTTGAAGTGGAGGTCAATCCAACTAGAGAATGCTAGCATGCACCCGTAGATGGGCCTTCCCATGGCCGCCGATGTGAGCCCGCTATAGAGATATGCTAGGATCGCCGGTCCAACTCTTTCTTCTTCCCATAAGCTCACCACTGCGCTCAATTGGGACTCCTCTAGAAAGTCCTCCGTGGATGGGAATAGGAGTGCTCCTGCTAAGCACACCACGAAGGCTTTGGTCACTCTTTCTATCTCCTCTTCCTCTTTAGCTTGATCCGCTCTCTTGTACACCCACGAGGCGAGCTTCAAGAGGTTAATTCCTTTAGTGACCTTGATTTGGTTCACTATATTTGGGCTAGGTATCAATGAGGTTAGCAATTCATGGGAGGAGATTGGCCTTGGCATGATGGCCATCTTTTCTTCTTCTCCGTGTTTCATCCTTTTTAAGCCTAAGATCAACTCTACTTCTTCAGCAAGATGGTGGCCTCAAATGTGGAAAATAAGAAAGTATGAGTGGAAGGATGCCATGTCTCAATCAATGCTCCTATGGCAGCCCAATCTATGTGGATTTGATCATAATGCTTGGCATGGGTTATCAACCCCAAGAGACGCCATCTAGCTACATATACCCTCATATCTGAGGTGAATTTGGAGAGGATGAGGGGCAACCATTTGATTTGGATGTATCTTCTAGCTCCTGGAAGAGTTGGGTAATCCTGTGAGAAGAAAACATAACACATGCAGTAACAAGCATAAGCATATGAAATGTAAGAGGAGAGCTTGGCAGAAGGAATAGTACAGAGCAATTAACAGAGGAATAGCTTACCTGATTCGAAGCAATTCGATTACTTATGTGCCCTTGTACTTCAGTAATTCTGGGAGTAGAGATTCTAGGTTTCTTCATCATCCTGTCCATCGCCGCTGCAGGAAGAGTTTGAGCAGCAGTTGCAACCTGCAGATGAAGAAGAACAGAAGGCTTGGACGGCTGCAGAGAGATTCGGTTGGTTTATTGAAAGAAAGCCTTCCTTTTTATAAGGATTTGAAGAGTCTTGAAGAGTCCCGAAGATAGAAGTTTGATTAGGTTAAGGACTGTGTTCTTGATTTAGAAACGGAGGTTCGTGCTGAATTAACGCCTTGTGTAAGGGCGTCTATTTTTGATTTGACGACCTGACCAGTGGTCGTGTTTTATTTAACGCCCTAACACGGGGCGTCTTCTTCTAAAGCTTCCGTTACTGTTTACGCCTTTGAGTACGGCGTGTTTTAAATGTTTAACGACCTATGGTCAGGCGTCTTTCATGCTGTTAACGCCCTGTTCTTAAGTGTGTTTTATTGGCTTACGGATTTTTGACCTCTCCATGTTTTTAATGAACTTAAGTGCTATTATTTTGGTAAAATTGTTTATGATTAAGCACTTATGATCATGTCATGTTCTGAATTAATGAAAGCTAATAAGTTTCAAGTGCAGAAGTTTTGCAGGATTCGAGGCGTTTGGACAGCTCATGGGAGTAACATCTTGTCACCATGTATCTGTTTCTTGTAAGCATTATTATTATATGATATCTACACTATTATAGTATGTCAAGGACCTTGTGGTTCTGATGAACCTGAAATTTGAGTTCCCCTTCGTCAAAAACGATGACGATTTCAGGAAAGTCTTGATCACACGGATAGGCCGTTGAGTTGTTAAAGGTTTGGGACGATGGTTCCACTTTTTGAGTTGATGCACAGACAAACGGGCTTCGGCATAGTGTTAGCTCAGAGATGTGGATTCTTGACCAGATCTAAATGGCTTAGCAATATTATCCTTGATTATTTTCTATTTTAGTTTGTTTTAATCTTTCTTTTAGCCCAGCATGCATCATGTAGGACTTTGAGTTTCATGCTGAAAATCTTCATATTATGGCAATAATGAAGTTCACTCGCTCTTGATTGAGTTGACATGAGATATTCCACTTCAAATCAAGTACTTCATTCTATTTGAAGCCGTTCAGGCTGATTCCTTGAAAGTGTCCCTTTTGTTGGATCTCTATCCCAATTCTCTTTATTTTTCTGCAAAATTTACCTTGGTTGTAGCACGTCCACGTTGGCTGGTAATCGCTCTCCAATGGTCTTTCCCTGTCGTGCCCACGCGCACACCCTTTATTTACTTAGTTTAAACCTCCTTTTATCCAACAAATCGATGTTTCCTTGGAACCACTCAGAGTTGTTTCACTCAGAATCTTGAAAAGATTTCAAATGCTTAATGTTCTGAGGCGTGTCACATCACCCCTTGGCGTCTCCTTATCAGTTCATTCCACTTAATTCCTTTCATTACACTTCATTCCATTTCTGTCTCACTCCCTTGCAAAGCAGACGCCAAGGCGGGGCAGCTGTAGACACGCCAAAATTGACGTTATGTTGATCAAATCTCATGTCATTATGTAAACACCCCAAGTGGACTTCAATATTCCTATAACATGAAGTTTTTCTATTTTTGTGAGTTTTATGCATTTTTCCCGCATTTTTCGTGATTCACGACCTAACGAAGGGCGTTACTTTCAAAAGTCGCGACCTGTCATAGGGCGTTTCAAAAGAAGGGACGACCATAGGTGAGGGCGTCAATTCCTGGTATTATCTGTTAATTTCTGGAATTATCTATTTTCAAAATAAAAAGCATTTTATGCGTAACGTCCTACCTCAGGGCGTGTTTTTAAGCAACGCCGTTACCTCAGGCGTATTCCAGGAATTTCTAAACAAAGAAAGTTTTATTTCCAAAATTAAATCCAGGAAGAAACGGCCTTTCCTAGGTCGTGTTTCAATAAACGTCCTGTGGCAGGTCGTCAATTCATAAATTGACGCCCTGGCTTGAGTCGTGTTTCATCCAGAGTCCTTCCTTTTTCCATCTTTCCCTCACAGTTCCCTACCATCCATGGGACTCTTGCTCGATCTTGATCCTTCCCCGGATGCCTCATTGCCTGCTCTTATCATTTCCTTGGTTTGATCATCCGATTGAAGCATTATAAAAGGAAATATCATTCGATCGTGAAAAAGGTTAACCGGGTTAAGCATTCAAAGCATTTGAAGTATTCAGAAGGTTGAACGCCTGCTTCCACTCCATCCCTCTGCATCAGGGGCGTGCTTCATCCATCCCACTTCATCCGTTCAATACCTTCACGGCTTCCCTTTACTCTCGTCAGGAAGAGCAGGGCTATCGTGCTTATTTCATTTGTTTTCTAAGCATATTCATCATCACTGTCATCCTATTCATCATCACTGTCATCCTATCATTAGTTTTCTTATTGCATTACATATCAACATATCATATCCTTTCCCTAGTTCTCTTCTAGGGGTTTTAAAAAAAACCAAAAAAAGAGGTGCGCACGTTGATGTCTTTTCATCATTTCATGTTAGTTTTGGATTGATACTATAGCACTCTGGCTGATCCCTCTCTCTTTTGCTTGTTTTCATTATCTTTTTACAAGGTAATCAACTAAGAAGACCCACTTCATCGGCCGGCCGATTGAAGTTGGAGGAGGAAATCCACATCCATCCCGCATCCTAATTTCCATCAGGTACACGCGATCTCCTTTTCTTCTTATTGAGGTAACCCCTCTGGCGATCACATCATCTCCACTTTAGCACCTCGTGCTATTTTTATTGCATTCTTTTGCATTATTTATCCCATTGTCATATTTAATTTCCCAAACAAAGAGCTGATTTTAATCCAATCTGAGCTTCTAAGAAAAGATAACAAGATATTCAAACAAGTACTCTTTAGCAAGTCATGTCAAGAACTTTGGCTATCATGTATCAAGCAAACAAGTAATTACCCTTTCTCGGGTCACGCAATTCATGTCAAGTCAAGTACGAGTCAAGTACAAGATTTGTGTGGAATGTCCAATCAAGCTAGTCATGCACTCGGTATAATGCCAGATACCTTATCATTCAACTCCCATGGGCACAAGTACTTTCGGGTGCTCCTCCCAGGACCAGATCGGGCCCTATATGCGCAAGCATTTATCATGTATATTTGACATCCACTCTTGTATATATATATAGCCAATATGGAATTTCAACAATTTAAGCTTGTAGACACGTAGGATAACTTTGAGAGAATGGAGTCCAAAAATATGACATTGGACATAGATAGGCGATAACAACGGTGTAATCACGATGAACGATGAAACTAGGTGGAATTAGGTTCCCTTACTCGGGTACCATGACAAACAAGTATGGACATTCTTTATATAGAATTGAAGTCCACATGAGCAGTACATCAAAGGTAAGATACCCTCATTCTTATTATAGAATTGAGGTCCACAAGAACATTAACAAATGGCATGATATCATCATCCCATTAAGAATTCTCATGATATACTCTTTGCATATCATAAGAGCCGGTATACCATGTTTCTTTAGAGTGACATGGTATTCAATAGTGTAATGGGTTTTTAGGGTACAACCAGCTCAGTCGACCTTGAGGGAATCCAAGGTACGAGGAGTCTTACGGAGGTCTCTATGACTAACTTGCTAGTCCAAAGGAACGGAATGTCCAATGGAGAGCTTGTATGTCAATGAGAGTTGAGGGTGATCGATAAAACATTATGAAACGTGGGACTATACTCACGGAGTGGAGATATAGTGCCGATATACATATATATAGATATACTGAAACCATCGGTTATCAGAAACAGGGTAAAAATATTTTTACAGGAAAATAACGACTTAAGTAAAGTCACTACTCAAGTAGTTAACGCCTTCAGTAAGGGCGTTTATCTATTTTACATTTTTACAAAATTTCAATATTTCCGTATTTTACCAAAAACGCGCCCTGGTAAGGGGCGTTTAATTAAATTTGACGACGTATGCAATGGTCGTTCATTCTTTACCTCTATTTTTACAGAATATATATATTTTCAGTAATTTATCGGAAACACGCCCTGGACAGGGGCGTTACTTTTCAATTCACGCCCTGAACAGGGGCGTTAGTTAAGTGAGAGACGACCTATACAGGGTCGTGTATTTTTTTTAATTTTTTTCAAGTATTGAAATTTCCAGAAAACGAGATATGGTCATGACAGGATAATATCAGGATTAATGATCATGCACTGGTAGAATCATGTTTAAGTGAATATTGGACTAATTAACATGATAATTATCAGGTAATTAAATTAACGTCTGTGTACAGGGCGTCAAATCTTTTGAATTGACGACCTTGTCAGGGTCGTTTATTTAAATAGCGCCCTTATCGGGGTCGCGTATAAAATTAGCGCCCTTGGAAAGGGCGTTTCTTTCCAACAATAGAACTTTTAAAACTCGTGAAAACTACATGCATGAACTAATATATATGGTTTAATATAGTTATTACGGTGATTTGGGCTACAGTGCTTGAGAAAACCTACCTTGATGATGATAAACTGAGGATGAACAGATGTAGGTTCTGGGAAAAATGATACTCTGTTTTATAAACAGAGTCTTTTTGAAGCTTTCAATCCTAATAGCAGCAGCAAGGGTAGTAATAGGTTGCAGATGAAGAACCCTCAATTCTTCAGTAGGTTACGATGACTCCTACAGAGAACATATATATATATAATCATTAGTATTATCTTCATAATACTTGACTGAAGGTGGATGAAAGAAGAACTTACCCTTTCGTTCTTCACAACGTGAATCTTCTTAACCTGTAAGAAGAGAAGAAGATGAAGAATCAGTGATTCTTCATGTAACCGAAAGAAAAGAGAGAAGAACTGATGTTCTTTACGTACCGTAGCAGCAGCAGATCGACCAAATAGCTTTAGGGTTCGATCGGCAAAGGTTTTTATAGGATCCTTAGAATCCTAATAGGGTTAGTGTTTGATTGGAAGTAATACTTCCATGATAGAGTTATTACTACATTCAAACTCTTTCTCATAGTTATCAACTTACCCTGGATAGACACCTGGGTCGAACGAAACTCAAACTAAATTAACGACCTAGGTCAGGGCGTCGAATTTAATTGACGCCTGGTCAAGCGTCGTTTCTTGTTGAAACGCGTCCATTCAAAGGTCGTTATGCAAACCTGCCTTTTTTTATTTATTTTTGGTCGTTTGAAATTTGACGCCTTATCATTCGGGCGTCCTTTCTTTAATTCACGCCTTAGGTGAGGGCGTTTTCTTGTAAAGTAGCGCCTATATATAAGGCATTATTTTCATCAAGGTTTAATTATTTTTCTTCCAAGCTCTTTCATTTTATTTTATTAAATCTTTTAATCTATTTTGATTTATTTATTCCTTTTTATTTTATTAGGGTTGCTACAATTCAGATCGATCCAAACAAGGCAAAGGCCGTCATGGAAATGCCACCGCCAAAGAACGTCACTGAGCTTCGAGGTTTGATCGGGCGTTTGCAATTTATCAGGAGATTCATATCTCAGCATTCGCAAAGATGCCGCCCGTTTTATGAATTATTAAAGGCAGGCGTGAAATTTGAATGGAATGAACAATGTCAAAAGGCCTATGAGGAACTCAAGGTGTACCTCTCTAATCCCCCGGTTCTACAACCACCCGTCCCCGAGAAACCCCTGATCCTGTACATTTCTGTAATTGAGGACTCCCTAGGAGCTGTTTTGGCACAGGTAGACGATGAAGGAAGAGAAAGGGCGGCGTACTATCTCTCAAGGTTATTTAATCCCGCTGAATCCAAGTACACTGCTATGGAGAAGACCTGTGCAGCACTAGTGTGGGTAGCGCAAAAGCTTAAACACTATTTTCTTGCCCACGAGGTTAGGCTCATCTCTAGAATGGACCCCATTCGTTATCTGTTGGAAAAGCCGGTCCTTTCTAATCGGCTAGCTCACTGGCAAAATTTTCTCTCCCAGTTCGACATCACCTTCATCGTGCAGAAAGCAATCAAGGGATATGCTATTGCCGAGCACCTGGCTCATTCTCCTATCCCTCGCACTGATTCCATTCAGAACGAATTCCCCGATGAACACCTGGCGGTGATCACTCATCTTCCTTTTTGGTCCCTTCACTTCGATGGTGCCCTTAATTCCCAGGACAGCGGAGTCGGCGCCGTTCTCCTTACTCCAGAAGGGGTAACCATCCCCGTGGCATATCAACTCTCATTCCCTGCCACCAACAATATAGCCGAGTATGAGGCTCTCCTTGCCGGTCTGAAGCACGCCTACATCTTGGGCGCGCGATACCTAAACATCATAGGAGACTCCTAGCTGGTGCTGCGTCAAGTTTTGTCAACCTACCGCACCCGCGATCCTAAGCTCAAACCCTACCAGGATCTGGTCACGCTCTTGGCCAGGCAATTCAAGAAACTCATCTACATTCACACTCCTCGCTCTCAGAATATCTTGGCCGACACCCTTGCGTCGCTCGCCTCTTCTCTATCACTCCCCCTAAGTCGCACCACTGAGACCATTGTGGTCCAAAGGCTAGACGTTCCTTCCCTGCAGGATCCCTGGTTCAACAATCTTAGGATGTCCGTAGAGAAGAAAATAGAAAGGGAGGAAATAAAAGAGGTTTCATTAACTGAGCTCGAGGAGATCATTGAAGAGGAAGAATTGCCGTGGTTTTATGAGATCGAACAATACTGCAAGGATGGGACATTTCCGGAAACAGCCAATGCTGAGCAACGAAGAGCCATTAGAAGAGTCGCCGCTAGATACACGATCATCGCCGGTGAATTGTATAGGCGGGCTTTGAGTGGAGTTCTAATGAGGTGCCTAGATGACGAAGAAGCTTGGAAGGTCGTGGAAGCAGCCCACTCCAGCGAGTGTGGAGGGCATGTGAACGGACAGGCCTTGGCAAAGAAGATTCTTAGGCAGGGCTATTACTGGCCAACCCTAGAAGAAGATTGCTCCACCTATGTCCGTAGGTGTCTTCAGTGCCAAATCCATGCCGACAAAATCCACGCTCTGGCCTCTTCTCTTCATCCTATTACGGCCCCCTGGCCGTTTTCTATGTGGGCCTTTGACATCATCGGACTCCTCGGTGATCCGAACTCTGCTGTTAAACAGAAATCCTTCATTCTGACGGCTACGGAGTACTTTACCAAGTGGGCCGAAGCTGAAGCTTATGCAGAAATCAAAGCCACCACAGTATGCCGCTTCATCATGAAGAACATTATCTCGCGGTTCGGAGTACCAAGCAGCATCGTCACCGACAACGGGTCTCAATTCATCTCACAAGAACTCCAAGACCTCTGTAAGAAATTCAATATAGTTTTGCATCATTCATCACCATACTACCCCCAAGGTAATGGCCAGGCTGAGGCCACGAATAAGACCCTTCTCAAAATTATCAAGAAAACATGCGAATCACATAAATTTGCTGATTGGGCCGACAAATTGATAGAAGCTCTATGGGCCTACCGCACTTCCGTCCGCACTCCCACAGGGCAGACGCCCTTCGCCCTCACCTATTGAATGGAAGCGGTGCTCCCGTATGAAATTCTGATCCCTTCCCTAAGGGTGCAGCTGGATAAGGAACTTAATCTTGACGAACATCGAGAGGCGTTGCTAGTCCAACTGGAACTCTTAGACGAGAAGAGGTTGAATGCGGCCAATCATGTTTCAGTATATCAAAAGCGTGTCTCGCGATATTTCCAAAAGAAGGTCATTGAAAGGAAATTTCAAGTGGGTAATATGGTTTTGAAATGCAAATTCATCAGGTCAGTAGGCCCCAGGTCTAAGTTGCAACCCAACTGGGAAGGGCCCTTCGTAATCAAAGAAGCTTATCCAGGTAATGCGTATCGTCTAATTAACTCGGAGGGGGAGGAATTGCCAAACCCGTGGAATGGGCTGTATTTAAAGTGTTTTCATCCATAAAAATAAAACTAGTGAACGGCTCGATGGCAGGGCATACCCCACCAAATTGCGAAAGGAGGACCCAGGTCCAGCATCTCACACACTACACGACCCCGTGGTGCGGTATTCTCTCATGCTACCCGACACCGTTTCTCCTTTGGCCATGCTCGGGGAAGGTGGAAATCCTTGTATTTCCTCTCTCTCGGTTGAAGATAGGGGCAAGTGGTGAGTAAGGGGGCGAGAACTGACCCAGATTCCCTGTTAAAAGAGGTCTCAAATAGGGGCAATCCGTTAAGACCTCACTCTGCAAAAGAAAAAAGAAGAGAAAGAAAAGGAAAGCAAAAAGAAAGAAAAAAAAAGGAGAAAAGAGCAGGGGTAAAATGAAAAGATAAAGTTGAAAGTACAAAGCCCAAAGGATGCAACTAGGCATGGCAAGAGTGGCAGTACAGTTTCCCCGCGGGACGTTATGAGCCCGGTCGCATGCGTGCCTAGAGCGGGTGAAGGTTCGATAACGGATACAAAGTCCCGGCGCAACAGACCAGATTCCTTGAAAAGGGGGTGTCCCGGGAAGAGAACTCAAGCCCTAAAAACCCCTACACCTATCGTCGGCTTCTCTACTCAATCTTTTTTTACTTTCCCAAGGAATGAATCCCACCCCAGGTATGGCCTCAGCAGAAGCACCGTCGAGCAAAGTTGACTCCGATCACGGGCGGTCCCCCCTTCCCGCACGTGCTGGGCCTTGGGATTCCGTAGCAAGACGAGAAGGTCCCTGTTATTGAGACCTGAGCTGGTTTCAAAACCTAAAAAATCAAATATTTTAAAACCCAAAAAAATCAAATATTCCAAAACCCAAAAAAATCAAATATTCCAAAACCCAAAAAAAAAATCAAATATTTCAAAACCCAAAAAAAATCAAATATTTCAAAACCCCAAAAAGATCAAATATTTCGAAACCAAAAAAAATCAAATACTCCAAAACCCAAAAAGATCGAACATTTCAAAATCCAACAAAATCTTACATGTTTCCCTCTTGCATTCATCTGCATTTCTCACACTTTGATACTTGCCTATTTAATAAGGCTCACCCCCTTTGACCAACAGTCAAGAAAGGGTCATCTCCTAACTTGCTGTAGGCAAGGGGCTGAGCCTAAAATGGATTTAATCTGTTTCGTGTTTGCATGTGTGCAGGGGCAGGTTGGAAGGGCAGTTGGCTCGAGACCACATGAATATTCAATCCTCGCGTTGACCTATGCCATCACATCACATCATAATCGAATCACAAAGCTCAAACTCAATCTCATCAAATCTTATTCATGTCATATATCAAGCTGTCTGGATGTAAAATCCTATCCCATATCATCATAAAAAATAAAAGAAAATCACTCAGTCCGCCGCTGGGCATCCCCGCGAGGACGTATCTCTCTCAACTCCCTAAGATAAGCCTGTCGAGTCTCTGGAACCTCCTCGACCTCTGCTGGTAGGGTACGCACCCTACTCACCTCCCACATAATCAGCGCACTCCTGACCGCCTGCTCGTCCTCCTCTGTCCCGATCCTCCGTGCCTGTAGCATGGGAAGGTGAGGTAGCACCGTCCGGGGTAGCCCAATCTGTAGGTAGCATCTGTGCGGGCTGTACATCGCTAAGGTAGTGTCGCTCACGAGCCTCAAGTCCAAGCCAGCTCTCCTCGGTAGTCTGATGGTGGTATCATGGAGGAAGTCCGGGCGCATCACAAACCTATCCAGGGGCAGCCTGTTGATGTACGGGCGCCACTCGTCCCTGGTCTTCAGCTCGGCCGTCCTGCACTCAACCTGTGGAGAAAACCTGAAGACGCCCCCTATGAAGTAAAGGGGATGGCTCCCAAAGATCCTGCAAACTGAAGTGATGTCCTCCCTCAGGGTAAACTTCATCCTAACTCCCATCCAGCACTCCAATAGGATCATTGAACCAAAGAGAGGACCTCCTAAGGCTGCTGAAGTAAGACCCTCGTACAGGTAAGCTAAGACAGCCTGAGAGATGGAAAACCCCCGCCAAAGGCCCCTGATGGTGCTGAGTAAAGGAGTCTCTAGGACATGGTCGGCTGAAGGGAAAAGGATGGCCCCGCATAGGCAGATGGACGCAGCTTTGGCTATGGCTTCAACCCACCCGCACTTATTCCGGCAATGCTCCACTACCCACTGGCTCAGAGGAAGGAGGTGGATGTGGCGAGGGCCTATAAAGGTACGAACATCCCCGCTATCAGGTATGAACCCCCCTAGGATGAGTTTTGGGTCTATAGGGGCAACGGTATGGCATATCAAGTCTTCCTCCCCCACCTTGGACCTAGGGAGCCCGAAGTATGTCTCTACCTCCTCTAGCAAGATAGTGGCCTCAAAAGATGGGAAGAAAAAAGTGTGAGTCTGAGGGTGCCAAATCTCCATCAGAGCGGAGATACTATGCCAGTCTAAAGAAAGTTTGGGGTAATTCTGACCTAGTACTAGGAGGGAGTGTAGGTGCCAGGATTTGAGAAGATGAGTCACCCCGAGGGGCAATGCACGGACCATGGGAGCCACCCACTTTAAACTAGAAAAGCGTCTCGGGCCGGGAAGAAGCTGAAAAGAAGGAGAAGGCAAAGGGGTGTAAAGAGATATAAGAGGAAGTTGAAAGGTGGACTCTAAGCATATTCTGACCAAACTTACCTCTCTCATAGGGGTGGCGCTGAGATATCGAGGAATCGAGCCTAGCCGTTGAATCGCTTCCCGCTCCTTTCTGGCCGGCCGCGGTCCTTCGAACAACGCGCCCTCCGCAGGACTACCATCATAAGCCCTCTTCATATTGAGGTGACGAGAATCAAAGATTTTTAGGCTTCGGGAAAAGGAGGATGAGTAAGTTGAGGGCTCATGCCTCCCTACTACTTATAGGGTTCATTAGGGAGCCTAAACCTCTTAGGATTAGGCCCAGATAAGTCTAGGACGGGTTTAGATAGGGTTCTGATAAGTACCAAGCGCCTTGCCCTCGGGCTGGGGACTCTCCAGGGAGTCCCCTTTCGGGCAAATAGGATATTGGATTGGACGGTCTTACGATAGACCGTCCATATCATATACGGCCCATCATCAACCGTCCTTCTCTCCAAGAAAGCTTGAGCCCGGTGACGTGTGCGGTCTGAAATCCGCCGTTCCACCATTCATACGGTTTTCATGGAACCGTTCCAAACAATTTAAGCGGCCCTTAGGGAACCGCTCTTATCTACGAACGGCTAGGGGAGAACCGTCCATATGCTCTGCCCCCCGATTAACCTGCTGAACTCATGTCTCAATCACTTAGCGCTCTCATCTCACTCAAGTCGGCGTGTGCGTCTCTCATTTCACTCAAGTAGGCGTGTGCGTCTCTCATCTCACTCAAGTCGGCGTGTGCGTCTCTCATCTCACTCAAGTCAGCGGGTGCGTCTCTCATCTCACTCAAGTCGGCGTGTGTGTCGCTCATCTCTCTCAGGCTAAGCGCGCTCCTCAAACTCATTTCGCCCACTCATACATACATTCATCCACAAAACAAACGAAAAACAAAGATAGGCACATCACTAATCATGTCACACCATGTACAAAGGATGGGCCCAGTACAATCAGTCAAGCAGCTCCCTCTCCCTGGCCCCGTCACTGTCTCCACCGCCCTCATGCCTCTTTGGGGGAGGCATCGCTGAGGTCGCCTCATCACGCCATCGCCGGTGCCGCTCCTCCTCCTCGTTCCTCCGATGGCCGGAGGAACTAGTGAAGTAACTCCTCACGGAGCCGTGGGTGCCGTGGCTGCCACTCGCAGTCGCCCTGCTGCGCTCCCGACTCGCCTCCTTCAGACCCTCCACCTTGCCCTCCAACCGGGCAACCTGTAGACGGGCCTGCTCTGCCTCACTCCTGTAACGCTCGGCCTCTACCCGGTAACGGTCCGCCTCGGTAGCAACGGCCCGTAGTCGCTCTAGCTCGGCCCGGAGGAGTGCCGTCTCCACTACGTCCACCGGTCGGCTCCGTTCAGCCTCTTCTCGCACCCGGGCTACCTCCTCCAGAGCCGCCACCCAGCTTCGCTCCAGCTCCGCCTGGAGGCGGGTCAGCTCGGACGTCTGCATTCACATATCACTATCAGTTGGTCACATTTCATACATTTCATAAGCATAAATGAGCAAGAGGAAGTATGGAGATTCGTGTACCCTCTCCACGAGTGCCACCTCGGCCGCTTTGGCCCGCTCTACCATCGGAGTGAAGTCCGCATCCCGATCGGCTCGATCTGCTGGGGTCTGGACGGAGGAGGAAGAAGGAGCGTCTGGTCCCGCCCTCTGAACACCCTCGGTGCGCTGCATCCAAATACTCCGGGTCAGTCATAGGCATAGTCATAATCATATAGAACTGCATAATTTAAAGAGTTTAGGTTTAGAGCACTCACCAGTAGGGCCAGGGCCTGCCGGGCCTCGTCTCTCTCCTGGATGGTGGAGTGCAGGAGTCCCTGCAACTCTGCCACTCGTCCTGCGGGGTCGACCTGCATGTAAAAGTCCTTGTTAGTGCATCATTCATAAGCATAATAGACAAAGTTTAAGTTTAGAAGTCGTACCGGTCGGTGGGTGCCTCGGAACACCTGGTCCCGGTAGTGCCGTGCGTACGCATTGTAGTACGCGCTGTCGCTCCCTGCCCGGGCGGTCACCACTCGCCCTCGCGCGGCCCAGTCGGCAACCTACTCGGCGTTCCTCGCTGTCCAGTCGTACGCCTCGCGGAGTCCCCGGGTCGTCCTCGACACCCGTTCCCCTGCCTTCTCGGGCGCAGGGAACTCTACGGCCGGCTGATAGACCCCGATGGTCCTCATCACCAACCTAAAGTGTAGTGGCTCCACCACATTCATGCAGTGAAGCCACACGTCCCGGCCAGAGAAGGCCAAGGCCTCGGTCACCCACGGCTGGCCCTCCGGGCTCTCCTCCGTGTAAGGAGTCCACCGTACCTGCAAAGGATAGGAAACTGCATCAGCATCATCATATCTTGACAGAATAGCATGTATTTAAAGAGTCTGAGTCTAGAAGCGTACCGAGGTGTACGGTAGAGTGTCCAGGTCGTCCTGCAGCTCCCGGACCTGCCTCCTCAAGGCCATCATTTCCCGGGGTGCTGTCCACCTCCGCGTGATCGGCAGGAGCCCAGGGCGGGTCTCCTCGCCTCTCCCCAACCCACGTAGGCGCACGTAGGCCCACACCTGTACCACAAGTCGTGTCAGCATTCAGTAAGCATATAGAGTTGCATAATTAAGACTAGAGAAGAAAGTCGCACCTGGAGTAAGGGGGAGAAGCCCCCAAGCATCGTCCGACGCGCCGTCGAACTAAGGGTGTCAAAGAGGAAGGCGAGGACCGCCGCTCCCCAAGCATAGTCACCTACATGCTCGAGCTCCTGGAGGAAAGGGAGGAAGCGACAGCTTATCACGTCCGCCCGAGTGGAGAAGAGAAGCTGCCCGAACATCAGCATCAGAAACCATCGTAGTACTTTGCCTGCCTCGGGTCCCGGTACCGCTGCGACCCTCGGCCTCGCCAACCCGACGAGCCGCTCCAAGTGCTCCTCTGGTCGCTCGCCCACTGCAACGCCAGCTCGTCGAAGACCCAGGCTGTCCTGAAGAGCAGCCCGGGGAAGGAGGGTCGACTGCCTCTCGGGGCGCCGCAGCTGTAGGCCGAGCAGCTCCCGAGCCATTCCCCGGTAGTCAGGAAAAGTAGTCCCGCTGACAGGCGACCCATGCACGCGTAGGCCAGTAAGCCTGGTCACGTCCTCCAATGTAGGGACCATGTGCCCCCACGGGAATAAGAACGTCCGACTCACTGGATCCCAGCGGTCGTGCAGGGCATAGAGCAGAGCTGCGTCAAAGCGACACACCTCGATACTCAGGAAGGGGGCGAACCCCATGGCAGTCAACCGCTCCCTCTGGAAGTCCGACAATGCGAGGTACACTGCCCGAACCTGCAGCCAGGAGGTACGGGTCCTACGCTTCCCCTACATTCATCCATCTCATTTACATTAGTCATTTAGTTTCACATTTGTTTCATATAAATAAAATGCTCAAAGTCCAATTATTGATTTGAAGAACGGTTACTCACGAACCGCTCTATAGATGAGCGGCCTCCCTCAGACCGCTCTATTTCTCAGGTCCCCCCGTTTGAACGGGCTCTCCCTAGCCCTTTCAATCATGGACGGATTACCCGGAACCGTCTGTTTGCCCGTCTTCTTAAGGAGTAACGGCCCACCTTTGACCGTATTGTTTTGATGACGGTCCTGTAAGGACCGTATTGTTTTGCTTGGTTACATGTTTGGACGGACCTATGTGGTCCGCCTACCTGTTGAACGGTGATAACCTCGCCGTGTTGGGGTTTTGGTGCCCCGTTGGCTGTGTGAGTGTGAACGGCGTTCCCTGCACCGTGTTTATTTGAGGCGATCTGTAGCAACCCTGATAAATGAATATTTGAAATGAATTAAAAATATATATATTACAGAAGTAATACAGATAATAAGAAGAGGGTTAAACGGATAAATTAAAACCCAAAACTAAATAACGCCTCTCAGTAGGGCGTTAAATTTAAAACACACGCCTCTATATAAGGCGTGCCTAAAGAAAGGACGCCCACACGTGCGGTCGTCAATTCTCACGCGACCAAAACGGTAAGGCCAAGAAACGCCCCTATCTTGGGCGTGTTTTAAAACAAAGAACACCTTCATATCAGGCGCTTCTTAAGAAATGACCTGAACCAGGTCGTCAATTCAAGAATCGACGCCCTGACCAAAGTCATTAATTCCATTCGTGAACCGTTCGAACCCAGAGCTTATCCAGGGTAATGGATAAGTATTAGAAAGAGTTAAAAGGTGGTAAGGACTCTATCAAGGAGTATTACTTCCACTAGAACACTAACCCTAACAGGACGTCCAAAATCCTATAAATAGTCTTGATCGAACAAACCCTAAACCTATTTGATTCAAGCCTCTGCGACGGTAAGTGAAGAACAGAACTGTTCTTCTTATTCTCTTTTTTTTCTCTGTTTCGAGTGTATGAAGAACTAACGTTCTTCATCTCCTTCTCTTCTTACAGGTCGAAGAGAGCACACGTCGTGAAGAACAAAGGTGATGTTCTTCTTTCTTTTACCTTCGGTCAGGAAGTATGAAGAAATACTAATATTTCTTCTTCTGTTCTTGTAGGAGTTACAGAACTGGAGAACAAGGGTTCTTCACCAAAGCCTTCTCTTCCTCCTAATACTGGATTCGGTTGCTGTTAAAGCAACAGAACTTCTATTCTCATAGCCTTCACGATTCAAATTTCAAGTCTTCGATCAAGGTAGGTTTTCTCAAGTTATGGTAGCCCAAACAAAATTAATGCAAGATATACATATATATAAGCATGACATGTATTTGGTTTATTATAGTTTTAATACGTTTCTGTAATATTTTGAAAGAGACGCCCCTGTCAAGGGCGCTAATTTACAAGACACGACCCTGCCCAGGTCGTCAATTTCATATTTGACGCCCTGTACACAGGCGTTAATTTCATGTAAATGTTAATCACCTATCTTAAGAACTGATTATCCATGAAATTACATGAAATCAATAATTGTTAACGGTTAAAAGTCAATAAACATGAAACATCAAATCTAATATACTGCATCTGAATTCCTGCCAATTTTCCTGTCATGACTATATGATTGTTATCCTTGATTATCGTGCAAATTTTGCTGATCCTGTAAATTCCTGGTATTTCTTGAATTCACGACCTAGACTAGGTCGTTTTCCATGTGTTAAACGCCCGATACTAGGGCGTGAATTGAAAAGTAACGCCCCTTCATAGGGCGCGTTTCTGTTAAAATCCCGAACAATATATTCTGTAAAAATAAGAATTTAATGATTAACGCCCCTGCCAAGGGCGCGTTTTTGATAATTTCTAAAAATAAATATGTTCTGTAAAATATTATAAATAAAAAGACGCCTGCTACTGTAGTCGTCTCATTGCAAAGAAACGCCCCTGTCCAGGGCGCGTTTTAGATAAATTACTGAATTATTGAAAATTCTGCCAAAATGGAAACATATGTAAACGCCCTTCTGTTAGGCGTTAATTACTTGATAAACGACTTTACTTAAGTCGTTATTTTACTGTAAACTGATTTTTACTGATTCTGTTAACCGATGGTTCCAATTATTTATATAATATATATCGACACTATTCTCCATTCCGTGAGTACAGTCCCACATTTCACGATTGTTTTATCGATCACACTCAACTCTCATTGACATACAAGCTCTCCATTGGACATTCCGTTCCTTTGGACTAGCGAGTTAGTCATAGAGACCTCCGTAAGACTCCTCGTAGCCTTGGATTCCCTCAAGGCCGACTGAGCTGGTTGTACCCTAAAAACCCATTACACGATCCTTACCATGTCAATCTAAAGAAACATGGTATACCGGCCCTTATGATTATACAAAGAGTATATCATAAGAAATTCTTAATGGGATGATGATATCAGGCCATATCATGTCATTCTTGTACACCTCAATTCTATGATAAGAATGAGGGTATCTTATCTTTGATATACTGTTCATGTGGACCTCAATTCTATATAAAGAATGTCCATATTGATTTGTCATGGTACCCAAGTTAAGGGAACCATATTCTACCTAGTTTTATCGATATCGTGATTATACCGTTATTATCGTCATTCTATGTCCATTGTCATATTTTTGGACTCCATTCTGTCAAAGTTGTCATACATGTCTATAAGCTTGATTATTGAAATTCAAAATTGGCTATATATATATAAGAGTGGATGTCAAAACACATGATAAATGCCTGCGCATATAGGGCCCGATCTGGTCCTAGGAGGAGCACCCGAAAGTACTTGTGCCCATGGGAGTTAAAATGATAAGGTATCTGGCATTATACCGAGTACTTTACTTTCTAGATTGGACATTCCACACATATCTTGTACTTGAATCGTACTTGACTTGACATGAAATGCGTGGCCCGAAAAAGGGTAATTTACTTGCTTGATACATGATAGCCAAAGTTCTTGATATGACTTGTTAAATGTACTTGCTTGAATATCTCAAATGTCTTGTTATCTTATTGAAAGTTCATGATTAGTTCATCTTATTCCTTGATATTACATTCTCTCTATCTTGTCGTTTTATGCGAGCATGCATAGCTTTATTGCATTCATGAAAGATGTAATTACTTAAACCCCTTGCTAGTACTTGAGATATAATTTCCTACTGAGCGTTCGCTCATTCCGTTTGTCCCTTTTTACTTTTCAGGTAAGTCCGATGACGAGACTGAATCGGATGGGAATGGTCAAGAGTGAAAGTGATAGAGCTGCTCAAGTGTCATCTAGTTGTTTCTATAGTTTCTTGAGTCAAATATGTATTCTTTTCCTTTTTATTAAACAGAGTATTGGATTTGTAATAGTCTATTATGAAATAAAGGATTGGGTTATCTTGCTATTTGCGCATCTCTGTCTTTGTGTCGAATACACGACCACTCTGATTGACATGATTGATATAAACTCGTCGCGCATATCCGGGTATCTTCCGCGCTCGGGGCGTGACACGGTCCTTTGGGGACCGCATTGTTTTGCCGTACGGTTTCTGTTAAACCGTTTTACCGTCGCCGTCCCCGATGACGGTGAAGGTCCCCCCGGCCAGCTGGGAGACCTCCGTGGCCCCTAGACCGACCCCCCTAGGCCCCTCTAAGCCCCTAAGCTAGCATGCATGGAACGAAAGTGAGAAAAATGGAGGAAAGGTGGGGAGGCCTACCTCGGGATCGCGGGGTTTCTTGGCCGCCCCCGCGGGCGATGGTCCTCCGGCCACCTCCTCCTCGCCGGCAGGGGCCTCTTCGTCGACGACAACAATGGCGAGCTCTTCCATCGTCACCCCGGGCGTATCTCCCTCCTCCTACGGCGGTGGCGGTTGCTCCGGCGCCGGCGAGCCCTCACCGGCGGCCGACGGCCTGGCCGCCTGGTGCTTCGTCCGGGTCATCAAGTAGGCTGGGGGGAGATTGAGAGAGGAAGAGAGGTTGAGAAGAGAGAGTGAGAGAGGGAGAGTGAGGGCGTTTTGCCCCTTCGTTCCTTCCACCGTCAGTTACGGTGGAGGGAGACGAGGGGGTTCCTTTTTTTTTCGAGGTTGCAGATAAGAACGGTCTATCGTTAGACCGTTCATTGTGTGAAAGGTTCATATATAACCGTATGTATCTCTTGACCGTTAATTTCAAGTCAGTTGGAATTCTATGCTCGAGCGGTTCTCTTGGAGCCGTTCTTATTATAAACGGTGCCGTACCAGCCGTTCGTCACTGGCAACCGGCCCTGTAAGATTTATTCGAAGGTCAGGTAAGAACGGCTAACCTAGAGCCGTTTGGAATCTTGCACGGTTGACATGAGGCCGTATATCTGGTTGGTCTATTTAAATCATGAATATTGAATATTTTCTTTGGAAATACATATCTTAACCATCTTATGCAGCATCACTTCAGTCTGTCTCGCCATTTCGCCTGCACAGGTAAGTCAGGTATGGCCTTCTATCCCTAAATCCCTTATTGCATTATTATATGGTATTATATTATAATATTTCGAGAGCCGGCAGGTTTCTTATGTGTCCCAGGATCTGATGTTCCCCTTCAACAAAAATAATGATGATCCAGGCTCATATACCTAACCTTCGGATAAGCCGTTAAGTTGGGATATCACGAGGAGGACGGTTCTATCTGCACGCTGTGGTTGCGGACGGTATCTTGACTCTGATATTCCCAGCTTAATAATACTACTCTCGAATATTTTATATTTTAATCTTTCTTCGCATTCATTTTAACGATTTCTTTTATTTTTAGCCCAGCATGCATCATGCGCATCCTTTTGAGCTTTCATGCCCCATAGTCTGCTTAAGAAATGCCCCGTCAAGTGATGGTCAGCTGTGTGTCCAAATGCTCGATTAAGGTGAACTAATTCCATTCCGAATTCGAAGGTTTTCTTTGGTCGGTTCGTTGGGGTCGGTTGACTGAAAGATCCCCGTCTGGAGCTTTAGCATCTTTTTCTTTTGTGGCCCCCTCATTGGACCGCGGGATTGTGTCCCCCATGAGGTTGGTCTTGTCGGTTGATTTCGTTTAGTTTAGTCCCTCCAGATTGGCATCGCCTTTTGGTCAATTACTCCTAACGTTCGGTCCAGGATTTTCTAAAAGATTCTCACCGCTTGTTGGTAGAAACGGGTGTCGTTTTACCTTAACGCCCGCTTTTTCGGTCCACTCCGCTGCATTTCCGCTCCACCTCCATGTTCCATATCACCTCCGCTTCACCTCCGCTCGCTCCCCTGCAAAGAGGGCGTTAAGGAGGGGCATCTGTTGACACCCGTTTTATACCGATATTTCGAGCCATTTCTCTTACTCCCATTAGTTGATGCCTCGAGTTGTTCATCATTCACTGGGCCATTTTGTGGCATGACTCGGGCTCGTTTTATGGGTCGTCTCCCTCCTTGGTGTAATTCGTGGTGATTCGGGGCTTAATGGGCCTTGGCTTTGGTCAATTGAACGTATTTTACGAGAATCAAGTGCCTAAGGGTATGAACGGCTTCACATCAGCCGTTCATAAGGTGGGCGGTTGAAGATGGGCCGTTCATATATTTTGGCTAATTTCTGAGGATTTTCTGAATATTCACCGACAGGCTTTTGTGCGGTGTGATTAGGACCGTTCAATCTCATGGACGGGCCTATTCCAACCGCCTATATCTCAGAGTCCTACGCGCGCCCAGTTTCTCAGAGAATTATCCAAATGATTCGAATTATCACCGACAGGGTTAAACGGTCGTGTTTGTGCCGCCCTAAACTAAAACGATCTCCATACAACTGTTCATATGTTCAGGGTCCCACGGCGAACGTTTCGGCCAGTTCGAGAGATAGTTGGGATAATATTCTGATTATTCAAATTTCAACCGACAGGATGGATGGTCCGAATTAGACCGCCCACACCTTGTGCGGTCTATCGTAAGACCGTTCAAGCCGTCAGCTATTGATTTTCAACCGATTTTATCCCATTTATCTCATGGTTTTATCCTCAACTTATTTTGACGATTTCTCTGCGGATAATCAACCATTTTCGATGCCGTTTCGTGTGGATGGAAGATTATGATATTATCTACGAATTATCTTTTGTGAGTTCGACCTGAGAATATCTAAGACCCCAACTTCGAGGCTGGCTTTCTAGGCTCTATAAATAGACCCTAGTGGCCGGACGTCGAAAGGGGGGGGGGGAGATTTTGGTCGACGGCGAAGCCCTGCCGCATTTTTGAGCGACCTAGCACCAAGGAGGGAGGCTCTCCACGTCCGCACGAGCCTCCGGTCAAGGGAGTAGCCCAGTCTTCGTAGTCTTTCATTCCGTAGCTTTGTCGTTTTCCTTCATTGCATGCATTATTTCTCACCCGCGTACCCCCTCCTTCTCATTATCATGCACACAACCATCCCATTTTTTGTCACCCTAGGGGTTTAAAACCCCCCAGGTATTCCCCTTTTCATTTGTTTATGCTTAATTCTTCTCGTTTGAATGCATACTACATTATTTAGGTCTAATCTAGGTGTCTCTTCTGCGTCTCTACATTGTTTCGCAGGTCAGCACTTAATCAGCACGAGGCCCATCCCCTCTGGCCGACCGGAGAGGGTGGAGGTCGAGCCCTTCTCAACTTGCTGAGTGAAGGTACTGAGCGGCTATCCTCCGGCCGTTCAACGGTACACGCGGTGCATCAACGACCGTTCTTCCCTGGAACGCGGTCCCTCTAGCGCCGTCCATCTCACTGCAGCAGTTCTTCCCGCGTCCCTCGTAGCGTCCTGGGGCGGTCTATCATAAGACCGCTCAACATAAGGCGGTCCTAAGGGAGCCATGCATTCCTCAGCACTGCACTAAGGCGAGTGTCTCCCCATTTTCCAAGGTACGGCGTGCCTATCGCGTACGGCATCTTGGTGGCGATCACGGTACTTTGCTTCATTCCCTATCTTCTCTTCTTTCTCTCACTTGTCTCATGCACTTGACGCACTTTGACCCGTAGTGAAAGGGAGAGAGGAGAGAAATATATATCTACAGTAGGGACGTCAACCGCAAATTGGAACACCCTCCAATTGCCTTCCTACTAACCACCGGTAGGGATGAATCACACTTTCAATGTTTAAACAATAATGAAAATGAAACAAATGTGAATGAACTAAAACAAGAGATTGAGTTATGAGTGAAAATGAATTGGCCCTTGTATGGAATGTTGATCAGCAACAAGGCTCCTCTTGGCTTCAACTCAATCTTCTTGATTCACCCTTGATTGGATGAATGTTCTTCACGGAGTACTGTTCACGTGAACAGTACCTCTTCCTTCAATTCTTCTCTCTTGATCTTCTCTTTGAATTTCTTTGAATGAATGAAGGAGATGATGAAGCTACCTTGAATCTTGATTGCTTCTTTAGCTCCTAGGAGTTTGAATGCTTGAAAGATCACCTTGGATGAGCTTGAAAGAGCTTGAATGCATGTAGATGATTTCCCTTGAAGAACTTGAATCAAACCGGCTTCCTTGGATCACTTTGATAGCCTTACTTTGATGTAATCTTCCTTGAGGTTTACTGGCTTTGATTTGAGCTTGATTCCCCTTTGATTGGATGAAGAACACCTTCACGAACTACTGTTCCCGTGAACAGTAGCTCGTCTCCAAGCTCTCTTGTAACCTCCCTTGCAGCCACCCTAGATCTCACAAGAAGCCCCTTGAAGCATTAGGGTTTCTAACCCTCTTACAAGAGTTTTATAAACCTTGAATGGTCTATGGACACCCCCTAGACCAGATCCATAATTTGTGGGGGATTAGGTGTCTTTAGGATTAAACAAATCAATGTTGAATGGCCCTTTTCGAAGTTGGAAACAAAGTCAACAATTGATGGCTTGGGGCTGGCGGTCGACCTAAGGCTCTTGGCGGTCGACCGCCACTGAAACACCTGCAAACGGGCGATCCCTGGGAAATCCGGTCGACCGCCACTGGCTGGCGGTCGACCGCCAGTGAAAGACGTGCAGACTTGGGAGTCCCTGGCTAGGGCGGTCGACCGCCCCCGTGATGGCGGTCGACCACCAGCTGGGCAGGGCTCGGGTCAGCCCGGTTCGGTCCGTTGGCCGCACCAACTCCGTCGCTTGAGTCTGTTAGCCGCCCGTTCATGTCTGTGGCATCAACCTTGATTGTCTTGAAGTTTTATTACTGAGTCTTAAATCCAAATTTTGTTCCGGGGGCTCCGCCCCCGGAAACCCCCGCAAGGGGCGCTGCCCCCTTGACCCCGGCGACCTGACCGGGCAGGTCGATCCGCGTGCGAGGGCGCAACATTCAGCGTTCACATACACCATTTCCACTTGATTCCTTGTCCATTCATTGGCGCACCTGTCATGAACAAAAACATCACGTATGTCAATCACATGAAGGTGAAAAACATCAATGACTAATAGTGTTTAGCCATTATCAAAACCAAGAATACATTAGAACTCATATAACCATAGAATGATGTCGAATGACCCAAGTGACCATATGAACTCAAGTGACCATAGGGGCACAACATTCTCCCCCGTTTTGGTGATGGCAACACTGTGAGTCATTATATGGCAGAGATATCCAATATGGCAAAGTGTATGACATATGCAACCTATGCAGCTCAAGATCCATGATGGTAAAACATGGGAATGCGGATTTGTATGCATGGATGATCAAAACATGTGAATGCTATATGGGAATACTATGATGATCAAAGCATGTGAATGCTATATGGGAATGCTAGGCATAATGTGATATGGGAATGCTATGCATAATGTGACGGTTGCATGATGACAGATGAAATAGATGAAGGCTCTCCCCCTCAACAAGGACTCCCATGTCCACAACCTCAACAACATCAACAAGGACTCACAACAAGAATTCTCCCCCTTTGCCAACAGCAAAAAGGAGCAATAAAGTGAAATATCTGTGAGACCAGAGCGGAAAGGAGTGAAGGGCAAGCCATTATATGCAAACCTGAAGCAGATTGTGAGCAACATGTATGGTTCAAAGCTAATGAAATCTGAATTCATCAACAGAGTTCGAAAAGCAGCTACATCCAAGATTTAATAGAAATGAACCAAAAAGGCATATCATGGCAGTGCTTAACCGTCCCTTGTCGTATATATCCATATTCAATAACAAGAAAGGGAATAACACAAGAACTCGTATTGAGGCTAAACAATCATGACTAGAGCATGGAATTGTATGATTGAGACAAGAGGTTTCATATTTTAATTTTCAATATCTGTAGTATATGAAGGCACATGACTCATATTTTACGAGCAGTCAAGTCTAGCACATGCCTCCTAGCCGTAAGAATACACGTTGTTTAGACGCCAATATCCCTAGGTATTTGGCAAGACTGACTGTAATGCTTCAGAATGAACAGAGATAGCAGAGTCGCGTCATGACATATCCGATCTCATTTCTATGATGAGAAGATATATTTCTCAGCAATTATGCTAGTGCTCTGCCTAGAGTCCAAATAGAAGTAAGACAGAGATAATAGAGGCACATCATGACATATCATTCGTCACTTGATGTGATGACGTGACATATTTCTCCGTGCAATAATATCATTGCTCTGCAAATAGATTTTCAAGAAGTCCAGCTCATCAAGATGTTTAAAAATAATACGAAGCTCTAGAGTATCACCAAGATTGTCATGAAGTCTGGATTTTCAGATATCAGGATAGTCATTCAAAGCATAATATGCAATCTTTAGTTAAGGTCTATTAAAACCATAGAACATAGATGATTTCAAAACGAATATTTCAGAGCTGCAAGGAAATCATTAAATCTGAACCATTTTCATTGATTGGACAATCATGAGGGCATATAATAGAAAGCTCTTACACCATATATTCGACAATCTCAGGAGCTCAAACCAGACTATAAGCCAAGAAGTAGATTGCAAGATGTTAAGAGAATCAGCAAAACTCCCCCTAAAGATATGCAATGGATGCGCGAAGGAGTTATATTTGCAATCAAGTTGAATGACAAATGAGGTTGGCCTAGTCACTCATGAAGGTGCCAGAAATGAAATGTATGACCCAACCCATGGTTGTACACTTATTAAATGCAACAGAATGAAGATGAAATATATGCATGAATGCTGCACAAGGACAACTCCCCCTTACTATATGGCCTATATGCGACATTGACGTATGGTACTTGGCGGAGGTGAAACCTCACGCATATTGAGTGCTTCGTGACAAGCATAACTTGCCCTTCCATACATCAACATTTGATATACCATGGCCATGCGAGAATGATGCTACACAAATCATACAATGCTTTATGAACATGAACTCAATTCATTATTATGCAACTACATGCAATGAGACACCATATGCAAACAGACATATTGACATATAAACAATGCATGAATGCAAAACACACAACTAATTGAACAGGATTATCAATTCAAATTCTTATTGGCCTGAGGTCGGCAAAGACCAAGCTCCCTTCTTAGTGTTGAAAACCTATCATTACACAAGGGCTTGGTAAAGATATCAGCAATCTGATTCAATGTATCAACAAAATGCAGTTCAAAGTTTTTCTTACTGACCTCATCTCTAATGAAGTGATGCCTAATCTCAATATGCTTAGTCCTAGAGTGCTGGACTGGATTTTTGGCAAGGTTGATAGCACTAGTGTTATCACACAGAATCGGGACACAACCAAGATCCACCAAGTAGTCTTGGAGTTGGTGTTTAATCCACAACACTTGGGTGCCATAGCTCCCCGCAGCAACATATTCTGCCTCCGCGATTGAGAGGGCAATCGAGTGTTATTTCTTGGAGGCCCAAGAAACTAAACACCTGCCTAGAAACTGGCAATAGCCACTAGTACTCTTACGATCCAGCTTGTATCCAGCGTAATCCGCATCAGAATAAGATATAAGAGATAAATCACATGATGACGGATACCACAATCCCAAATCTTGAGTGCCGGCAAGATATCGAAGGATACGTTTGACGGTAGTCAAATGGGATTCTCTAGGACTAGCTTGAAATCTAGCACAAAGGCAAACACTAAACTGGATATCTGGTCGGGATGCAGTCAAGTAAAGCAAATAGCCAATCATACCTCTATAGACCTTTGCATCCACCAATTTACCATTTTCATCCGAATCTAGTGAAGTTGAGGTGCTCATAGGAGTTGCAATGATTTTGATGTTTGCCATGTCAAATCTTTTCAATAGCTCTTTAATGTATTTGGCTTGACTTATGAAGCACCCATCGTCTCCTTGGTTGACCTACAAACCGAGAAAGAATTGAAGTTCTCCCATTAGGCTCATCTCAAATTCGCTAGTCATGAGGTTAGCAAATTCTTCACACATTTCAGATTTTGTAGAACCAAACACAATATCATCAACATAAATTTGAACAATCAAGATGTTCTTACCTTGCTTCTTGGTGAAGAGTGTTTCATCTATCTTACCTTGTGTGTACCCCTTTTCAATGAGGAATGAGCTTAGCCTTTCATACCAAGCTCTTGGTGCTTGCTTAAGTCCATAAAGCGCCCTGTCTAGCTTGTATACAAAATCTGCATTGTTAGAGTTCTCAAAGCCAGGGGGCTGCTCAACATAGACTTCTTCTTTGATCAAGCCATTCAAGAAAGCACTTTTAACATCCATTTGATAAAGCTTTATTCTAAGGGAGTATGCAAAGGCAAGTAAAATTCTGATGGCTTCGAGTCTAGCAACTGGGGCGTAAGATTCATCAAAGTCAACCCCAAACTCTTGATTATACCCGTGAGCCACCAATCTAGCTTGGTTTCTGATTATCTTGCCTTCCTCACTTAATTTGTTCCTAAAAACCCATTTAGTGCCTATGACAGATTATGATGATGGTCTAGGAACAAGATGTCAAACTTTGTTTCTCTCAAACTGGTTTAACTCTTCTTGCATGGAATTTATCCAGTTTTCATCTTTTAAAGCATCATCAATGTTTTTGGGTTCATGCTGCGAGACAAGAGCAAGTTGATCTAATTCTTCCACAATTTTAAAATGTGACCTTGTTCTAGGTGGGTCAATCAAGCTACCAATGACATTCTCCAAGGGATGATCCTTAAGAATTCTAATATTTGTAGAATCGTTACCTTCTCCTGGAGCTTGATCCCTTGCATTGCTTGATTCAGCTAGGTCACCATCTTCTTTTATTTCTTCTTGTGGAGGATCACTCTTGTCCTTTATGCTTAGGAATTCTCCATCTTCATCATTTTTCCTGCAAGAGTTATCATTGTTAGAATCATGATATTCATCAAAGGAAACATGGGGTGATTCTTCCACAGTTTGACTTTTGATATTATAAATTCTATAAGCCCTAGATCTATCAGAATATCCAAAGAATATACCTGCATCGCTCTTGGGCTCAAATTTATCTAAGTCTCTTTTGTCATTGTTGTGAATGAAGCATTTCGATCCAAACACTTTCATATGTGAGAGAGAGGGCTTTTTACCTTTTAGCAGCTCATAAGGAGTCTTTTTGGTGTGTGGCCTTACCATAGAGCGGTTGATAATGTAACATGCCGAGTTTACCGCTTCAGCCCAAAATCTCCTTGGAAGTTGTCGTTCAGCAAGCATGGTTCTTACCATCTCTACAAGTGTTCGGTTTCTTCTTTCAACCACACCGTTTTGCTCCGGCGTTCTTGGTGAGGAAAATTGGTGTGAAATCCCTTCGGCCCTGCAAAGGTTATAGAAGTTAGCATTTTCAAATTCACCACCGTGATCAGATTGAATCTTGGAAATTTTAAACTCACCATCCTGCTTTATCTTCATGTAGAGTGCCTGAAACTCATCAAAAGCATCATTTTTGTGTGTGACAAAGAAAACCCATGTGAACCTAGAGAAATCATCCACCAAGACATATCCATATTTTCTACCACTTAAACTAGCAGTTCTGGTTGGACCAAACAAGTCCATATGAATTAGCTCGAGTGGTTTGGAAGACAAATATGAGGATCTAGCCTTGAAGGATTTTCTAGTTTGTTTACCAAGGGTACATGCATCACACAACTTGTTTTCTTGTTTAAAAGATAATTCAGGCAAACCTTTCACCATTGAATACTTTAACATTTTATGTAGAACATTGTAGCTAGCATGCCCTAATCTACGATGCCATAACCATGCAAGTTCAGATTTTGGTGCAGCAAGACAAAGATTTGCATGAGCAGGATCATCTAAGTCAATCATGTAGACATTGTTGACTCTTTTACAAGAAAATTTTACCTTGTCAGATTTTGGTTCAAGGATTTTACATGCATGAGAGTCAAACAATACTTTAAGACCTTTATCACATAATTGACTTATGCTAAGCAAGTTGTATTTCAATCCTTCAACTAACAACACATTTCCAATGGAGTTGGAGAGGTTCTTACCTACATTACCTGTTCCAATGATTTTTCCTTTGTTGTTTCCTCCAAATGTGACGTATCCTCCTTCCGTTTCCTCCAAGAGACAAAATTTTGATTTGTCTCCCGTCATGTGTCTTGAACAGCCGCTATCAAGGTACCACCTGTTATGCATGGCTGCAAGACACTCCTGCACAAAGAATTAAGCAATGGGGTTTGGAACCCAGCAAAACTTGGGTCCCACCAACTTCTTCAAGTTTTCAAAACATGATACCATCTCTTTCGGAATTCAAACTTTTCTAGCATTCATGTTTTCTTTGCTTAATGCAGGAATTTTCTTTTCAACTTTGACATTCATTTTCTGTTTGGAGGTTCTTTGTTGAACTTTGTGAAAGTTTGAAAAGGCTTGCTTCTTAAACCATTGAGGCCGTTGGCTGGTTTTAGATTGAAAATGATTGTTTTGCCATCTAGGGGATTGGTGCACACAGAAATCACAATTACCCCACAAGTGAGGTGGTGTTGGCCTAAGTGATGGAGCACCCCAGTTATAGTGATACCTAGAAGGCTGAGCAGGTAAAGGCCAAGAATGTGTTGACCTATGCTGCTGGGAAGATATGCCTTTCTTAGGCTTTTGGGCAGTCTTCTTGGGGATTTTGGTGATTACCTCTTCAATCTTTTCTTTCTCTTTCTCCTTTTATTTTTGCTGGTTTTGTGTGGGAGTTGTGTTCGAGGTGGAGGCTTCGGAAGATGAAATGAATGTAACAGTTTTGAGCCCAATTGGCCTTTTGTTTGTTGGTTCAAAACCTAACCCTTCCTTGTTGAAATTCATTCTAGTACCTAGCAATGCATCTAGGTTTTCTCTTCCATCCACAAATTTTTCTAAAGATTATTGTTTATCCTTCAACTCTTTTTGTAGGTTTTCGATATTTTGAAGAAGTTGAATGTTGACTTGTTTGACAGCTTCATACTTTTCATTGCTCAATTTATTATCTTTTTCATAGCTTTGCATTTTGAGCTTCATGCTATCAATTTCATTTCTCAAATCCTCATTTTCAGTTTCCAAGTCAGCCATTTCTTTTCTTCCTTCCTCCAAATCCTCAATCATCTTCTTAAGATCTTCAATTTCAGTCTCAAGTAGAGCATTCTTATCATTCATATTATGATCATGCACAAATGAGTTAATTTTCTTTTTCAATGATTTATTCTCCTTTTTGTACATTTCATATTTTTCCATGATTTGTATGTATGCATCCTCCCAATCATCAGTTGTATAATTTTCAAATGGAGAATTTACCTCAGTTTCTTTATCACCTTTGGCCATAAGGCATAAATCTTCTTTTTCATTGTTCGAGGAGCTAGTTCCGTCATCATTTTCCTCTTCATCGCTCCATGTGGACACCATGGCCTTGTTCTTCTTCTTGCCCTTCCATTTGTCGGCCTTTTTGAATCTGTCGGGACAATCATTCTTGAAATGTCTTGGTTTATTGCAAGAATAGCAAATGATTTTATCAGGTTTCTTAAAGTTTTCAGAATTAGACTTGAAACCATTTCTTACCTTTGACCATCCTCTCATGAAGCTCTTACGTTCCTTTCTCAGGAATTTCTTGAACTTACGTGTGAGCATGGCTACATCATCCTCTTCTTGCTCACTTGCCGAATCCTCACCTTCATCGGAAGAGCCTTGACGGCTGGGTCCTGCTTTAAGAGCTAGGGACTTTTTCTTAGGTGCCTCAGCCTCTTTGTTCTTGAGGTTGATCTCATAGGTCATCAATGACCCAATGAGTTCATCTACCTTGGTAGTTGTGAGATCTCTTGATTCTTCAACCACGGTAGCCTTTGTGTGCCATGCTGGAGTCAGTGATCTGAGAATCTTTCTTACAATTTCCTATTCTGAATATTTCTTTCCCAAATAAGTCAAACTGTTAGTAAGCACAGTTAATCGAGCATACATATCTTGAATTGATTCATCAGGCTTCATGCGGAACATTTCATATTCAGAAACTAAAATGTTGGCTTTTATTTCTCGTACCTGAGACGTTCCTTCGTAGATTACCTCTAACTTATCCCACATTAGTTTTGCAGATGCGCAGGTAGCCACTCTTGAGAATTCTACTGGATGGAATGAGCATTGCATGATGTGTTTAGCATTCCAATTGATAGTGGATTGCCGTATCTGTTCTTTAGTCCACAAGTCCTCATTATCTGTAAGCTCATACGGACCTTTGCTGATCACTCGCCAAAGTTCGTAGTCTTGGGCGCGAATAAACACCTGCATGCGATGTTTCCAATAAGGATAGTTAGTTCCAGTAAAGTAAGGAGGCCTATTCACAGCATGTCCTTCGGGTAGAAAACCCTTGGACGTTGATCCACCATTTCCCTCAAGGTCGTTGGACCCCATAATGAGAGATTAGGCTCTGATACCACTTGTTGTGTGGTGGATAGCGGATCTAGAGGGGAGGGGTGAATAGATCAGCTCCACTTTTCGCAATGCGGCCCTCTAAACAGCTAGTTAAAATGAATTACAGCGGAATAGAAACTAGCTTCCAAGAATGCTATGATTCACTTAGCAAGATAAGTAAGATATATATTAATTCAATCCTAAGCATGCATCTAGAACGAATCAATCACACAAGCAAACCACACTAGACAGGATTTTTAAGGTGGTTCGGACTGAATCCTCAGCCCTACGTCCACCCCTCACCAAAACCCGGTGAGACTTCACTTGTGCAGCGCACAGAACCGCAAATCGAAAATCACCGATTGCCTTCCTACTCACCACCTGGTAGGGACGTCAACCGCAAATTGGAACACCCTCCAATTGCCTTCCTACTAACCACCGGTAGGGATGAATCACACTTTCAATGTTTAAACAATAATGAAAATGAAACAAATGTGAATGAACTAAAACAAGAGATTGAGTTATGAGTGAAAATGAATTGGCCCTTGTACGGAATGTTGATCAGCAACAAGGCTCCTCTTGGCTTCAACTCAATCTTCTTGATTCACCCTTGATTGGATGAATGTTCTTCACGGAGTACTGTTCACGTGAACAGTACCTCTTCCTTCAATTCTTCTCTCTTGATCTTCTCTTTGAATTTCTTTGAATGAATGAAGGAGATGATGAAGCTACCTTGAATCTTGATTGCTTCTTTAGCTCCTAGGAGTTTGAATGCTTGAAAGATCACCTTGGATGAGCTTGAAAGAGCTTGAATGCATGTAGATGATTTCCCTTGAAGAACTTGAATCAAACCGGCTTCCTTGGATCACTTTGATAGCCTTGCTTTGATGTAATCTTCCTTGAGGTTTGCTGGCTTTGATTTGAGCTTGATTCCCCTTTGATTGGATGAAGAACACCTTCACGAACTACTGTTCACGTGAACAGTAGCTCATCTCCAAGCTCTCTTGTAACCTCCCTTGCAGCCACCCTAGATCTCACAAGAAGCCCCATGAAGCATTAGGGTTTCTAACCCTCTTACAAGAGTTTTATAGACCTTGAATGGTCTATGGACACCCCCTAGACCAGATCCACAATTTGTGGGGGATTATGTGTCTTTAGGATTAAACAAATCAATGTTGAATGGCCCTTTTCGAAGTTGAAAACAAAGTCAACAATTGATGGCTCGGGGCTGGCGGTCGACCTAAGGCTCTTGGCGGTCGACCGCCATTGAAACACCTGCAAACGGCCGATCCCTGGGAAATCCGGTCGACCGCCACTGGCTGGCGATCGACCGCCACTGAAAGACTTGCAGACTTGGGAGTCCCTGGCTGGGGCGGTCGACCGCCCCTATGCTGGCGGTCGACCACCAGCTGGGCAGGGCCCGGGTCAGCCCGGTTCGATCCGTTGGCCGCACCAACTCCGTCGCTTGAGTCCGTTAGCCGCCCGTTCATGTCTGTGGCATCAACCTTGATTGTCTTGAAGTTTTATTACTGAGTCTTCAATCCAAATTTTGTTCCGGGGGCTCCGCCCCCGGAAACCCCCGCAAGGGGCGCTGCCCCCTTGACCCTCGCGACCTGACCGGGCAGGTCGATCCACGTGTGAGGGCGCAACATTCAGCGTTCACGTACACCATTTCCACTTCATTCCTTGTCCATTCATTGGCGCACCTGTCATGAACAAAAACATCACGTATGTCAATCACATGAAGGTGAAAAACATCAATGACTAATAGTGTTTAGCCATCATCAAAACCAAGAATACATTAGAACTCATATGACCATAGAATGATGTCGAATGACCCAAGTGACCATATGAACTCAAGTGACCATAGGGGCACAACATCTTCTTGCCAATTCTACAGTCGCCTGCCATACTTTGTCATATAAAAACCCTAAAGCAAATCCTTCAACAGTCATATGGGTTTGTAATTATATATATATATTGTTATTTTATGGTTGCCATCCCTTTAACGAGTCTTCCTACATGAGTCTTAGGCCATCTAACTAATGGAGTTCCCCATATTCATGGATCTATGTATATAGCCCTTGTTACAATATGTATACATGTAGATATACGTGTGGGTTGTATTGTTAGGGCTCTTTTACATACGTGCACGTAAATATATAATGGACGTAGTCCTATTTCTTGATGTATGGTCTGAGTATTCCTTTAAGGGTGTGGTAACCATGTGGACTACTTAACTATTTTAAATTATGCCCAGGACATGGGTCGGGTTTTTGGCTAACATGGTTTTGCATCATTTGGCCTGGGCATTCTCTTGCCCTTGTGAACATGGGGTTTGACCCAATTAATTGACTTGTGTATTTATGCGGCCATTTGAACAAGCATTTAAAAGCCTTTTTTTAGATGTTTCAAGATCTTAGTTATATAACTAACTTATTTGCGGCTTATGTCTACTTACCAGTTTGCTCATATTACGGGTGTGTGCATCTATATATATATCCATTAGCCTAGGCTAGTTTCATATGCTAGGTCTATTATAGTTATAGGTATATATATATATATTACACTTTTCTCAAAGCCCATTACGTATTACTACTATCTCATGACCTTGAATGTCAAGTCCTCTCTTATGGGAATGTATTAAGCTTGTATTGTAGGGAGAGGTCATGGTATATACACTAGGGTCTGTTTGGTTGAGAGTTGGGTTAGAGTCATACCAGTACCAGGTTTCATTTCTTATAACTCTCTTTACTTTATTTACCTTCTTAATCATCGCCTTGGGTATCAGAGTCGGGTTCGATCATATAACTTTACTCAATTATTTATTCGTATCTCCATTGAGGCCCATTAAACTCTAGCTCTTTAGTTGGGCTTGTAATCCCTTTTTGAAGGAAATTTTATTCCTTCTTAATTAATTAAGTAAACCCATTATTTATTATTGATATTCTTATTTTCCATATTTTTTTGGCAGTTATCAATATTTATTCTTTATAAATTTTTGGGGTGCTACATTCCGTGTTACTGCGTTATTTTTCAGTAGGGATCTGCGTGACCCCTACTGAGCCAGTGACACGAGGCTCACCCCTGCTTTTCAGGTGTGGCGCTTTTCTTCCTTCGCGGTTCCTGGTGTGGTGTGTTCGTAGTTACCAGCGGTACCTGCGTCGGGCTTCCCCCGACTTCAGTGTACGTGTTACTTTCTATTGGATTGTACTTGTATTTCCTTTGGACAGGACTATGGTATAATTGTTAATTTTAACTATTAATTAAAAAGTAATTTTATTTCTTCTACTTTAGCAAACCTGATCGATGAAATTTAATTTCTTACTGTTATATCTGCGACTTCAATGTACTACACGACAATCCTTTTATCCCTTCGGAGCTTTACAGCTCTTGGGAGGCTTCACGGGTTCCAAGTGGTATCGGGTCTACTCGGTAATCCTATCGGGTATATCCAGCGTCCGGGTCGTCACATGAGGTCTCTCCCATTCTCCAAGGAGGATACCGCCATGCTATTTCGAGTCCTTCTCGGCTGAGAGGATGTCCTGTTGAGCGAGACGATGATGGGCGTCCCAAGTCCCGCTCTCTCTCCTCCTACCCTACCTCCACCTCTGGTATCAGGAGATATGAAGGGGAAGCAAAAGCATGTTGTGGAATAATATATTTCATGTCATGTCTCCTTTGATTTAATTCTCTGAACTTAATTTCCTATTTTGTTTTGATGATTGGCAACAATACATTCTATTTTTAAGCCCTTGGTTTTTGATAAATAATGATTGTCAACACTGTTAGCATTTCATAGCTTCATGCACATGCATTTTATAATAAGGTCGGTGCACGACTACCTTGTGGAAATCAAGGTCGGTGCATCTTTTGATTGCATATAGTTGGTGCATGTCTCTGTAGAAACACACATAAAGTCGGTGCAGATTTTGTAGTGTGCATATAAGGTCGGTGTAGGTTTTGCATTGTGCATGTAAGGTCGGTGCAGGGTTTGCAGTGTGCATATAAGGTCGGTGTAGGTTTTGCATTCTGCATGCAGTGGTCTGTGCATGTTTCGCCTCTCGCATGTAGAAGTCAGTGCAAGTTTTGTCATTCGCACACAGGGTCGGTGCACACATCAGGCCAGGCATATGAAGTCAGTGCACATTCTTAATTGTGCCATTCACGGTCGGTGCACACTTGCAGTAAGTGCATATATGGTCTGTGCATATTCATGCATAAGGTCAAACCAAGTCGGTGCATATAGTCATTTGCATGCATCTGGGTCCGTGCACATTCTGATCGGCCAGCATATAGCTCCAAGCATACTCCTGCTTCTTTAATAGAAGGTTAATGCATACTTAGATGGTCTGCTTCCTAGGGTTGGCGCACATTACTGTGCTGCATATATATATAGTCAATGCTAGTAGCATTCTCCTTGTGCTAAAAACTAACACTTCTGTCTGCTATATTGCCATGCCAGTCACTTGGTCGAACAAATGATGGGTGTACTGACAAACTATGAATTTATCTCACGTGGAAGTCAAAGTACTAGGCTAATGGCACGTGATCCGAGACAAGGAACAGAACAAATGATCCTGCCACATGGACAGCTACAGTGCTAAGATTCTGACGCATGGAACCTCGAGGGATCAGATCTGAGCGAAACTTTTGGCGGGAACGGGGTGACCACACGCCGATTGCCTGCTACCTATTTAAGGAAGAAAGTCACCCAAAATTAAAAAAAAATTACAGTGAGAAAAATAGAGCGGGATTATAGAGAAAGTGAGCGAGAGTTGAAGAGATTGGCATAGTGAGCGTCAGAAGTTGAGACGAAGAAGTCTTTGGAGCTGAAGAGAGCCGAGAGATGAGAGGTGAAGCTAGAAGAAGATCCTGCAGTGAAGGAAAGCAGAGTATCGTAAGTTGAGAGAATTGAGTTTGTGAGTGTCAATATATAATTGACACGTGGATCAAATCCAGAGTCAATCTGCTCCTAGAGAGCTACATTATTTTCTCGTTTCTTTCTTCTTTTTTTTTTTAACGGCCAATACCTGTTAGCCCGGAGGAGGTAGGCCGTTCATCCCTGCAAAGAGGGAAGGGACGCTCCACCCCCAGCCGCCGCCCAGGGAGATTTTATTAAAATGAAGGAAAAGTACAAAAGAGAACTAGGGCCTGAAAGAGGGGCACCCTATCTTATCAAGACGATAGGGACCCTTTACAAAGGTGGGGAGCTCGGCCCACGAATACCAAGAAGAAGGAGATGACAAAAAGCATCCATGACCAGCCAACATATCCGCCATTTGGTTAGCTTCCCTAAAAATGTGAGAGATGGCCACATGTACATGTTGAGAAAGATGACCAACATCAAGCATGATAAGGTGCAGCCGCCACGGACAATCAAACCGCCGGTTGGCAACCTGAGCAACCACAAGAGAGTCGGTCTCGACGTCAACCGCAAGGACCCCCCGATCTAGACAAAGAGATAGACCATCTCGAAGGGCGAGGGCTTCAGCTTCAAGGCTGGAGGAAACGTTCTGGTAAGGAGCAGCAAATGCAAAGACAAGGTGACCAAGAGAATCTCGAAGAACAGCACCTCCTCCTACTGCGCCAACATCACGTTTGAACGCACCATCAACATTAAGCTTTAGCCTACCCGGATTAGGAGGCAGCCAGCGAATGATCCTTGGAAGATGGGGCTGCACCAACTTAGGGGAGATCCCCCAGGAGGTTAGCCAATGGCGCTGGGAGGTGGTAAGGGGCCTCCCCCGAGACTGGTGAAGAACGGCCAGCGAGCGAACCGATTGCATAGCACGGGCAAGGACATGGCGGGAGTCCATTGGATGGCCTTCAAACCTCGCACGGTTCCGGCTGAACCAGATCTCCCATAAAGCCGCCAAAAAGATGCAACGAGATAAGTTCCCAGCCACAGAGGATAAGTGAAGGCTGCCCAAGAAACCAAAGATGGCCGAGAAACCGAAGAGGTGCATGTATAATTGAACCGAAGGAAGTCAAATAGTGCAGCCCAAACTTCTTTAGCAACGCGGCTATGAAAAAATAGGTGGAGACAACCTTCAGATTGTGGGGAGGGGCAGCAACAACACTTGGAGCAGAGGGGCACTCCACAGCCCGAAATGACATCATCCACTGCGAGGCAGCCGAGGAGAAGCCGCCATGAGTGCACAGACCACTTGACCGGTATGGTGTGATTCCACAAAGCAGCCCATGGTAGGGTGGCAGCAGGAACAAGCATAAGGCGGACCGATTTGGAGGAGAAGTGACCGTCCGAGCTTGCAGCCCACACCCATTTGTCACGCTGTCCGAAGCATGCAAAAACCTGCTATAATAGGATTGGCGGGCAGAACTGAATAGCGGCTTGAAATGCTTCACCCGACGACTCTGAAAATACTTGGCGGACAGAGCAATTTTTTGCAGGCATTCTGACCCACACATGGGTAGGCAGAAACGCCTTCAATGGAGAGCCCCCAGCCCACGTGTCTAGCCAAAAGCTTGTGCTAGCGTCAAGAGGCGAGATGAGGACCCTATGATTTGCATGAATGAGGGCGGCGGCCTGCTGCCAAAGCACCCTATCCGCAGCAAGAGAAAGATTATAGGATGCCATAGAGTAGTGATGAGAATGCAAGTGCTTCGCCCGAAAGAAGTTGGCCCAGAGAGATGAAGAGGAGATCGCTTCCCATAATAACTTGGTTCTCATAGCAGTCTGCATGGCGTAGAGATTGAGAACCCCAAGCCCCCCACAGTCTATAGGGCGGGAGATGGAGTCCCAAGACTTCCAATGCTTCTTTGGAGATCCCTCGTATGAGCCCTAAAAGAAATTTGCCAATAGTTTGTGAAATGCTTTGAAGATGGACTTTGGGATCGTAGTAGAGGACAAGGTGAAAAGTGGCAAGGCTGATAACACATGGCGTATTAGAATGATTCGTCCACCCGAGGAGAGGAACACGGACTTCCATGCCTGCAACTTGCCCGCTGTCTTGGAGAGAATATAAGAGAAGTGAACTGGCTTTTGTCGTCCTGAAAAGATAGGTACCCCCAAATAAGTAAACGGAAGGCTAGTCTTGTTGAACCCAGTGACCTCTTCAATGGACCGCCTAAGAGATATAGGTGCATCTTGTGCAATAACAAAGGAACTCTTGGAAGTGTTGATCTGTTGACCGGAGGCCACCTCATACTTTTTGAGAAAACCAAAAAGCCTTCTTAAGTGCCGGACAGAGCCATTGGAGAAAATAAGGGTGTCATCGGCATATAACAAGTGAGAGATGGTGGGGCATCTCCTGAGGGTAAAGAAGGTCCCTCCTTGGCTGCTAAGGAACAAAGAGGTCAACCCGCGACTAAGCGCCTCCTCAGCCAGAATGAAGAGAGCAGGGGTAATAGGGTCACCTTGACGAAGACCTCTAGATGATTTGAAGAAACCATAAGAATTCCCATTAAAGAGTACAGAAAACCAACAGTTGGTGATTATAGGCTCAAAGAGGGATATAGCTGAAAGATCAAACCCAAATTTGCGAAGAACCGCGAATAAGAAGTCCCATTCCATCCTATCATAAGCCTTTGACATGTCAAGCTTGAAAATGACGTCCCATTCCATCCTATCATAAGCCTTTGACATGTCAAACTGTTTCTTTCTTTCATTTCTATTTCTAAACTCTATCAAGCTGTGAGTCAGCAGGCGGGGGTGAGTCCTCGGACAGCGAAGCAGTAAAGCTCAGCGGTAGCAAGCTGTGAGGCTCAGCGGTCTGGGATCATTTCCCCGAAGCTGTGGATCAGCAGTGTGTAGGGATCTAATCCCCGAAGCTGTGGATCAGCGGATCGAAGCTGTGAATCAGCAGTAAGCCACACTTAGTCTAAGTGTGGGGTGGATGTAGGTGAAAATCGAACCACCTAAAATCCCTGGTGTTCTGTGTTATTGATTGTGAGTTTGTCATTCTATCTCATTTCTCGCTTATATGAATGCATAGGATCGCCAATTGAAATTGGCTCTATCTGGTCATATATTGTCTAATCTACTTGCTTAGATGTTTTTACTTCCTCTCTATGTCTGCTACTGTCTAAATCTGGTTGTAGATTCTTTTATCTGTGATTAGTGGATCTGATAGTATAGTAGCAGAACCTTTAATTCCGTAGTTAATTTTTGTTCGTGTTTTTAAGGGGTAGATCTATTCACCCCCCCTCTAGATCTTCGCATCCATCTGTTCCAACACGTGGTATCAGAGCCTAACTCTCTCTTAGGGCCTCACATCCCGGAGAGATTACTTATGGATGCTAAAGGATTGATCGCTGAGGGTCATTCGACTAGTAAGCCACCGTTCTTCAATGGGAATAATTATGCTTACTAGAAGAATAGGATGTAAGTTTTCCTCCGAGCTAAGGACTATGAGATTTGGAAGGTTGTAAGCAAGGGTTCATTTGACTTGCCTCCAGATGAGGAATTCTGGACTAAGAAGCATATCCGAAAGTCCACTTTGAATTGGGGTGCCATTAATGCTATACAATGTGCACTCCATCCCACCGAATTCTCCAGAGTTTCCTCATGTACCACCGCTAAGGAGATGTGGGATAAGTTAGAGATCATCTATGAAGGGACGTCTCAGGTTAGAGAGACTAAGGGAAATATGTTAGTCTATGAGTATGAGGCTTTCAAAATGAAGCCTGAAGAGTCCATATCAGAGATGTATGCACAGTTGAATGTGATGACAAATAGCTTGAGAAGTCTAGGAAAGACCTACAGTGAGTATGAGCTCGTTAGAAAGATTCTAAGATCCTTGACACCCATTTGGCATACTAAGGCCAATATAGTGGAGGAGTCTAGGAACTTAGCTACAACCACTGTAGATGAGCTCATCGGTTCGCTCATGACATATGAGTTGAACCTTAAGAAGGTTGATGAGTCTGAGAAGAGAAGAAAACCCCTAGCTCTCAAAGTCAATTCTAGCAAAGGGTCATCCAGTGAGTACATCTGCACTAGTTCTGAGGAGGATCAAGATGAGTTTGCTATGATCAACAAGAAGTTCAAGAAATTCCCGAGGAGAGAAGGGAAAGGGCTAAGAAGAAAGTATTTCTCTGGAAAAGGATAATCCAAACACAAATATGAACCTGCAAAGAAAATTGATGCCATTGTTTGCTACAATTGCAGGAAAGCAGGACATCTCAAGGTGGATTGTCCTGAGCTCAAGGACAAGCAGCCCATGTGGAAGAACAAAAAGGGAAAAGCCATGATTAGCACCTGGAGCGATGAAGAAGAAGAAAGTCAGAGCAGCTCCTCTGACAGTGAGAAAGAAGAGAAGATATGTCTGATGGCAAAGAGTGATGAAAGCAAGGAAGATGATGTCGAGGTATTCTCCCCATTTGAAAATTTTACATAGAATGAATGGGAAGATGTGTATGCTGAAATCCTTGAAAAATATGAAAACATGCGTAGGGAGAACAAACACTTGAAAAAGAAATTGAATTCATTAGTTAATGATACATCTTTGTCTGATAAGATTGCTTGTCTACAAAATGAAAATTTGCATAACACTATTGATGAACTCAAAATGAAAATTCATGCTTTTCAGGAAGAAACTAGAATTGCCACTGAAAAATATGATGCTATCAATGGTGTAAATACTGAACTGAAAAAGACAATAGAAAATTTATAAAAAGAAAACAAAGTCAAACAAAACTCCCTTGAAGGCATGACACAAGGTGCAGAAAATCTGAATGCCATCTTGGGAACAAAAGGAAATTTCAGAAAGGAAGGTTTGGGTTTCAACCCAACTAATAAGGAGAGGTTTGACATGAGAACTATCTCCTTTATGGCAGAAAAGGGGACATTTCAACCCCTGATAAAAATGACTTTTGGAGAAAGTCAGAATAAGAACAAAATGAAATACATTGAGAAAACTAAGTCCAGTGCCAAGGACAAGGGCAAAAGGAAGATAGAGGTGTCTAGGGAATCATGCTCATACACTCCCACTCCTCAGACCATGGGACAGGCTAGGGGTCAGTCTTCTAGAGCTAGAGTTCAAGGAAGCCCCAGGACCAAAATAGACCAATCTCCACAGAGGAGTTCTTTTACTTCATCTTGGTATAAGTCCTCTAGGAATCAAGGGCCGAGTAGAAGAACCTCAGGTCAAGGCTACTACAACACAGCTCCTACCTACCCTACATTTCACAGCATCTATCATCATAACTTTGGAAAGGGAGGTCAAGGCAGTTTCTACATGAGGCCAATGCAGCATCATTTTCAGAATTCATACTCTACTCAAAGGCATCAGCCTCATCCTTGGAATTCCTATATGACTGGGCACAACAATTTCAGAAGTCAGAATTCCTATAGCTTTATCAATTCCATGCCAAGTCAGTCCAGGATTTATAGTGCATCTACTACTCCCAATGTCTATTGGACTAATCGCTGGCAAAGAAACTTTCAGAATGGCTTCAAAAAGAAGAAACAAGCCACACCTAAGAAACAATTTTCAAAGAACAAAGGCAGTAAGAAAAAGTAGACAAAACTAAATGATAAGAGATCCACAACTGCTATGAAGAAGCCAAATCAAATGTGGATACCAAAACATCTAGTTTCTAGTCTGCATGAGATAAATGTTTTTATGGGACCCAAGAAGTTCTGAGTTCCAAATCATTCTACTTAATTCCCTTGCAGGTATGCCTGGCAGCCCATGTTGTGTAGTGGACAGCGGATCTAGAGGGGAGGGGTGAATAGATCAGCCCCACTTTTCGCAATGCGGCCCTCTAAACAGCTAGTTAAAATGAATTGCAGCGGAATAGGAACTAGCTTCCAAGAATGCTATGATTCACTTAGCAAGATAAGCAAGATATATAATAATTCGATCCTAAGCATGCACCTAGAACGATTCAATCACACAAGCAAACCACGCTAGACAGGATTTTTAAGGTGGTTCAGATTGAATCCTCAGCCCTACGTCCACCCCTCACCAAAACCCGGTGAGGCTTCACTTGTGCAACGCACCAAACCGCAAATCGGAAACCACCGATTGCCTTCCTACTCACCACCGGTAGGGATGAATCACACTTTCAATGTTTAAACAATAATGAAAATGAAACAAGATGTGAATGAACTAAAACAAGAGATTGAGTTATGAGTGAAAATGAATTGGCCCTTGTATGGAATGTTGATCAGCAACAAGGCTCCTCTTAGCTTCAACTCAATCTTCTTGATTCACCCTTGATTGGATGAATGTTCTTCACGGAGTACTGTTCACGTGAACAGTACCTCTTCCTTCAATTCTTCTCTCTTGATCTTCTCTTTGAACTTCTTTGAATGAATGAAGGAGATGATGAAGCTACCTTGAATCTTGATTGCTTCTTTAGCTTCTAGGAGTTTGAATGCTTGAAATATCACCTTGAATGAACTTGAAAGAACTTGAATGGATGAAGATGATTTCCCTTGATAGTGAGCTTCAATGGATCCCCTTGAGATGATGAAGAGGATGGAGGATGCAGCTTTCTCTTCTCTTGGCCTTGATCTTGATCTCCACTTGAAGAGCTTGAACACTTGAGGATGAAGATCTTTTTCACGGAGTACTGTTCACTGCTACAGTGCTCCGAATTCCTCTCCCTTGAACACACTCTAGCAGCCTCCCTTGTAACCCTCTTAAAGCCCTTAGGGTTTTCAACCCTCTTGTATTGATTTTATAGACCTTGAATGGTCTATAGACAAGCCTCAGACCAGATCCACAATTTGTGGGTGATTAGGTGACTTTAGGATTAAACAAATCAAGGTTGAATGGCCCTTTTCGAAGTTGGAAACAAAGTCAAAATTGAAGGCTCGGGGCTGGCGGTCGACCTACAGCTTCTGGCGGTCGACCTCCACTGTAAAACACTATAGACGGATGATCCCTGGGACTAGCGGTCGACCGCTACTGGCTGGCGGTCGACCGCCAGCTGAAACACTGCAGACTGGCCATCCCTGGCTGGGGCGGTCGACCGCCCCTGTGCTGGCGGTCGACCGCCAGCTGGGCAGAGCCCGGGTCACCCCGGTTCGGTCCGTTGGCCGCACCAGCTCCGTCGCTTGAGTCCGTTAGCCGCCCGTTCATGTTTGTGGCATCGACCTTGATTGTCTTGAAGTTTTATTACTGAGTCTTCAAGCCAAATTTTGTTCCGGGGGCTCCGCCCCCGGAAACCCCCGCAAGGGGCGCTGCATTGAGCTTTCATGTGCATATCTGTCATAAACACAACAGAACATATGTCAGTCATATAAGAGTGAAAAACAACAATGACGAATAGTGTTTAGCCAGTATCAAAACCAAGAATATCACAGAACACATATGACCATAGAATGATGTCGAATGACCCAAGTGACCATATGAAAACTCAAATAACCACAGGGGCACAACAGCCCATCATAACAAGTGGTATCTGGACAATGGCTGTTCCAGGCACATGACCGGAGATAAAGGAAAATTATGTATGATGGTGAAGAAAGATGCTGGTCATGTTACATATGCAGGTAATACCAAGGGAATGATTATTGGATCAGGAAAGGTTGGTAAGTGTTCTTCCTGTTTAATTGAAGAAGTTTTGTTAGTTGAAGGCTTAGCTTATAACCTTCTTAGCATAAGTCAACTCTGTGACAGAGGCCATAAAGTTGTCTTTGACTCTCTTGTATGCACCATCTATGAACCCAATTCTGATTCTGTGAAATTTATTGGCAAGAGAGTCAATAACATCTATATGGTAGACTTAGATGATGTGGCACACTCTAATCTCTATCTTAATGTTAATAAGGATGACCAAGCCTACCTATGGCATCATAGATTAGGTCATGCCAGCTATAGTGTGCTTCATAAACTGAATAAACATAGCATGGTAAAAGGGATTCCTAAAATTTCTTTCAAAAATGACAATAAAATCTGTGAGGCATGTACCCAATGTAAACATACCAGAAAATCATTTAAATCAAGAACTGAAAACCTCTCTTCTAAACCATATGAGCTAATTCACATGGACCTATTTGGACCCACCAGGTCAATTAACTTATCTACAAAAAGATATGGTTTTATGCTTGTTGATGACTTCTCTAGATTTACTTGGGTTTTCTACTTGTCTCACAAAAATGAAGCTTTTGAAGAATTTCAAGAGTTCTTTTATAAAATAAAACAGACCAATGAGCATGCTATTTTGAACATCTTGTCTGATCATGGTGGTGAGTTTGTTAACTCACAATTTGATAACTTTTGCAGGGAGAATGGCATCACTCAGGTTCTCCTCCCCAAGAACTCCAAAGCAGAATGGAGTGGTGGAGAGAAGAAATCGAACCTTAGTTTAGATGGCTCGGACTATGCTAGTAGAAGGTAACCTACCAAGGAAGTTTTGGTCTAAGGCTATTAACACCTCATGTTACATCATCAATAGAGCCCTAGTAAGACCCACAACTCAAATGACTCCTAATGAGATTCTTAAGGGTAAGAAGCCTTCTGTAGCTCATTTCAAGGTTTTTGGCTGCAAATGTTTTATCCACATTAACTCTAAACGAGACATTGATAAGTTTGAATCTAAAAGTGAACCTGGAATATTTCTAGGTTATTCTGATCAGTCCAGAGCCTACAGAATTTTTAATCTCAACTCTAAAATTGTTGAAGAGTCTCCTCATGTTGTCTTTGATGAGTCTGCAATCAGAACTGAAACTGGTTTATGTAAGGACAAAATTGATGGAGAAATCTTGAAGACCAAAGATGATCATAATGAAGAATCTGCTGAAGAAGCTGAAGCAGAATGATCTAAAGCTCAGGGGGAGGTAAGTGAAAATCTAGGTAATCAGGTCACTAACCTTAAATTTCTTAAAGACCATCCCCTTGAGAACATAATTGGTAGTCTAAATGACCCACTGAGAACTAGAGCACACTTAAGAATTGAAAATGAATTGAATTCATTTGCTTTAGTATCTCAGGTAAAACCAAAGAACATAGATAGTGCCCTTCAGGATGAACATTGGATTAATGCCATGCATGAAGAACTTAGTCAATTTGATAGGAACAAGGTCTGGCACTTAGTTCCTAAACCCTCTCATGGCAACATAATAGGCACTAAATGGGTCTTTCGAAATAAAACTGATGAGCAAGGTAAAATTGTTAGAAATAAGGCTAGGCTAGTTGCTCAGGGATACAACCAAGAGTTTGTTATTGACTTTGAAGAGTCTTTTGCCCCTATAGCTAGGCTAGAAGCCAATAGGATTCTTTTGGCTACTGCATGCAGTCTAGGAATAACTCTACAGCAGTGTTGGCACTCAAAATATGATTAATAGTGATCAAGCCTCAAAGATGAATGACACGGCCCACCGAAGCATGGAAGTTGATGAATATCAACATTTGGAAGCCCTCAGAAGCTGCCAGAGTCCCAGGTCACCCTATATGAATATCAGGGATCTCACCTCAGAAGAATCGAGATGAATTCACAACCAACCGACAGTGCGACCAAGCCTGCCCAATGAACGGGCATCGACTCCGTCATGCCGCATACGCTACACCCGTTGTCCGACCAAGGACAATGGTCTACCCGGTGGCCCGCCACCTCTTGAAAGACTCTCATGAGATGAAAGAATGTCCTTGGCTCTTCAGAATGGCGGACTGAGGGCTCTGTCGGTAGAAGATCCCGATTACCCGGCACGGGTACGGCATCTCGCCAAGTTGGGTCCGTTAGTGGCCGAATGATCGCCCAGCCAGGGCAGAACTATCCTGGGTGTCATCCCACCCTTCAAGAAGCGTGGAACATGAGTTAGGCCTAGCTGGCAGCACGAATCATAGTGTCGAAGGCCGTGTCAGCGAAAAACCCACGTGTTCAAGACAAAGATATGTGAAGTGCTGAGGAAGGCTATACGTCATCTTGAGAGCTTCGACAAGGCTTGATGTCAAGGTTTTGAAGAACTGCGACAAGATGAACCGTCAGGGCGACTCCCGGGACCATCCCTAGACTCATCGGCTAACCCACGACGAGCAGGAGATGTTAATACGGTGCGCCCCTCACCGGCGCGCCCCCCTTATCTGGCACCCTCAAATCTGGCGCGCCTAAAAAGCTTCAAGAGCCTCTTACCCGACGCGCTAATCCCCACGCCGGATTAAGCTCTTCTATATAAGAGCACTTGGTTCGATTGAAAAAAAAAGGAGAGAGAGGCGAATCGAATTAAAAAGGGGAGATCACTGGCGACTGCTCGAGAGAGAGAGAGAGAGCCTGAGAGCCAATCAAATTCGAGGGAGAGAGGGTTTCCTTGGGGGAGAAGAAGGGTCCTCACTGAGCGTCCCCTCGCCGCCATCCTCCTCTGCTGTGCCTGAAGTCTTCCGGAGCCGGAGCCGGAGAAGGAGAGAGTCCGACACTCTGTTTTGCCGGTGAAGTCTAGGTGGGTTTCGTGGATTGCTTCCCGAAGACCCCTCTGCTGTTTCCTTTTTCTGCTAGCGTGTAAGTGAGGGGGGAGGGGCGATGATATGAGCCCATCTCCCCCCTCACCACCTCTTCGTCTTTCACTTCCCCTCTGTAATCCCTTCTCTGTGATCAATGGAACGGCCGTCGTGTGACAACGCCGGCACGCCGAATGCTTATAATATGCCAGGTCTTTTGCCTCCCGTCAATGGGATGAATGATGTTATGCTCTATATGTTTCTTTTCTCGTTTCATTCTTAGTTCACACGCCCAATCGCTTCGTGTGATCAAATGCCGAGTTTCACTCCGTGAAACCGAACATGCCCAAGAATCTCCATGGGCTATATAAATGTCTCCCCCTTCCCCGGGGCCTCCATGCCGGCATGCCGATTATATTTTACATCATCTGTTCTGTGGGTGCATGACAAGAGGCGTACTTATGTATGTACCTCTGGCCGTCCCAACTAGAGGTCGACTCTTCAGCGACTCCCGGCAATATCCCCTGCACCTTTCTCTGCATAGCAAGTACATGACTCCGTGAATGTTAGCCTAACCTCGTAAGAATTAATATCCTAACTCTGTGAATGGCAATATGTCGAAACTGAATATCTCCTTTCCTCTCGTTTGTGGTTTGTAGTCACTGAACTATCCTAGTTCTGTTGGCTTTGTCCCAGTGATCCGGGGAGGGGGACATTCTCCGCTGTCTCACAAAACCGTCAATTGGCCAAAGGGGCTCCATGATGTGACACCACCTTAGGGGTGATAGTCACGAGACCAAAAATCCCTTGGACCTAGCAAGCAAGCAATGCACGGACCGGTGACTTTACTCGAGCGGATTCGCCCGCTAAGCGCACTCTCGTGCCCGTAGGCAATCCGGTGATGGTGGTGAGGGTCCAGGACGGGACCTCACTGCTCCGGGGGTTGGCTAGCCTAAGGTTGAACCCATAAGGGCCCTGGGATGCCCACCTTTGGGGGTGGCTAGCACGCCAAGGGCATGGGATGTAATGGCTCACTCACAACTTGTCGGCGGTAGTCACTCACACATAAGTAATTCGGGATCGGGCACTCCTTACCATTCGACGGCACTAGCAGCAATACTAAACCAGCAAAGGAATAAAACCAGCAAGGGGTAACTGAAGCTCACCTGACCGGTGTGAAGACACCGATCCTGGTCGGAGACGAGGGCGAGCGAGGAAGCGTGGGCTCACCCGCACGCCGCGCCGATGAAGCTTCAACTTGAAAATTCAAGTTACATGCACTACGCCCCTTGCAAAGGGGTTGGACTAGGGGTGGGGAATTGGATTACAACCAAAGTGTACCTCCACACAGGGAGGGGTGCTCAGCCGGCCAAGCGGGGAGGGGGAAAAATGAACTAGGAGCTAAATGATAGAAAGTTGTCGATTTAGCCCGCCCTCTGGAACAGAGGACAGACGGTTGATGTTGCTGTCGCAGCGGCCACTCCAGAGCTCCGATGTCGATGAAACCAGATGGAAAATCTTCATAGGTGACCCGGGAAGTCGTCCAAAATTTTCTGATTTATCAGGTTGCCAGTGCTGGTCGGAGCAGAGGCACGAACAGGGAAGCATGGTTCTGGCTCTGTCTGCTTCTGGACCACAACAGCAGGAAGACGAAGTCACTGCAGGCGCTCCCGAGCTCTGAATCGCTGGTGCTTTGCAGGCTGAAGATGGGAGGTGGGAAATTGGGTAAATGGGAGGGGAAAGGGGGTGGACGGGTGTGGAGGTAACCCTTGGTTGTTAGGGGGTCTAGAAGGGGGCAAACCAAGGTGAGGTAGGGGGAAAATGGGGGCAGGAAGGTGGTCTACCAGGTGGTGAGAGAGTGAGTTACGAATTTGGGACTAGGAGGGAGGGGAAGAGGGATGATGGTTTCCTTATTTGGGGTGGTCTAGGGCTCGTGGGAGGAGAGAGTGGAGGGAATATTTCAAATTTGGCCTAGGGTGCTGTAAGATTGTGTGGGGACTAGGGTGAATTGTGTTGGGGAGAGGGAGATTGTGTTGGGAAGGGAAGAGATTGTGTTGGGGAGTGGGAGATTGTGTTGGAATGGCAAAGATCTCCTAGGGAGGGGCAAGATTTGGTGGGTGTTGGGGTGGGTGTAATGAATGCACCTAAGGAAGTGAAAAGGTGGGTGAGGTGGCACAAGGGGAGGGGTTGAGGTGGCCAACTAGGGCTGAGGTGGAGGGTGAGGTGGAGGAGAGAGAAGAAATTTGAAATTGGGGGGGAAGGAGAGAGAAAGGGGCGCCCCCTAGAGGGAGAGAGAGGGAAGAGAGAGAGGGGGGGTTGGAACTTCTCACTCCACTCTATTGGATTCTCTCTGAGAAAAAAAGATAATTTTTGGAACTCAAACATTAGATTTTCATTCTTCATTAACTGAAAATGGAGAGAGTGGGGTCCTATTTATAGGGATCCTACAATTTACAATAAGTCCCTGGATTTTGGGACAATGACAATAAACCAAGGGAAGGGGGGTGCCCTTGGGCCTAGCCCAATGAATTGGGCCCAATATGCAACTTAATCAACCTAATGACACTTAACCTAGGTAGATGACTCATTAACCTAGGTACATGACTCAAATAAAAGGAAATCACAATGACATGACTCAAATAAAATATGAAAGTTACATGACTCGACTCAGAAAAATATGACGGACACAATGGAGCTATGCTGGCGAGCAATCGAAGCTGTGAAAAAATGTGAAGGGTGAGAGATGCCCCCATCATACCCCCAGGGTGCAAAAAACTTGACTCCGTCGAGTATGGGTCCGCCAGGGGAGAGGTCCTCCAATGCAGCTCCGGGCGAGCCACAACCTCCAAACTCAACCTCGCATCCTTAGCCGGGCGATGGCTCTTCATCCTCTCAAGTTGGCTCGGGCACACCCTCTTGCTAGCGATGGTACCCTGCTTGCCTAGTATTACCTCCGTGTGCACACGTCAGACTCTCAAGCTGATATGTGAAGGCTCTCCGAGGGTGTCACTCAGAAAGGTGGGGGTAGGCTCAAGATGCTCACTGGGTTCCACCGCGGTGCCCTTAGAGGGTGCTAAGTCCGTCACGTGAAAAGTGGAGTATATCTCAAAACCCATTAGAAAGCCCAACCCATAAGCTGGGTTGCCAAGGCCACTCAGAACTAGGCAAGGTCCAAGTCCATGTGCCCTCAAGTTGGAGGTGACCCTAGGGTAGATCCATTCCAGAGTCACCATCGCCAAGTTGCCATCATGGAATTCAAAGTGGCGTTCGCGAGGTTTTGCCCGCTTCTTGTAATTCTCACTGCTCGTTGTTTGTTGCTGGCTTAAATGCTCATGCCAAGTACTATGATGCGGTGTGAGTGGGAGATGCATGATATGCAAAGGGGGGCCAAGACAACCATACTTAGACCAATCATGCAGTGATGCCATGGAGACTTTGAAGGGTGTGGGAGGGCCGGGGCATCCATAGGTGTTCCTCTCATGCGTGGGTGTGATGAGTGCCGGAGGACCCGGACATCCATGAATGCTCCTAACATGCTTAAGACTCATGATGAATGAAGGCGGACCATTACATCTGAATATAGACCACTCATGTTTCCGACTTGACATGTGGGTGATATGATTGAATGTACCCGACTTATGAATCATGCCAAGTGGTTCGAGGTGCCAAGTCACATGTTTTCCTAACCCGAAAATGACTTTGATGTGTTGGGGTATGGTTTGGCATTGGAGTTTCCATTCAAAAGGATTGAAGGGGTCAAGGAAGGTGGACATCATGGGGAGAGGCACCTCCTTGTTCCTTAGGTGTAAATCTTCCTTGGTCATAGCTACCCTTGTGTCGCCCGGGACTTGGGAGAGGTGGGCTTGACCCAACATGGTGGGTGAGGGTAGGAAGGAGTGGGTGATAAGTGATGTGGGTGGATCACATGGGTTCCCGGGTTCCCATTGGGAGGGGTCAAAAGGATCAACATAAGTGTACCCGGGGGAAAGAAGCACTAAGTTCATCTCAACATCCTCAAGGTCCTGACAATATGCTGTTGGATCATCCTCCTCTAATGAAATGGTTGGGCCGAAGTTCTTAGTGGGTGGGTTGGCCATGAGAGGAGGATTTAACTTTCTGCCCGATATGAGGGACTCCAATTTGATGATAAGGTCGGGCTCATCGGGTGTGGGGATGAATAGAAGGAGATCGCTAGTGTAGCAACCAATGGTGCACATTGAGGTGATAGACCCGACATAAAGGTGCAAGAGGTCAAGGCTCTTAGGTTGTTCGGCCATAGGGGTCAACATGTTAGTGAACTCGATTTGCCATGCTAAGCCCTTAAGAAGATCCCCTAAAGTTTCTGATGGGAATCAAGCCAGCCGTCAAGCCGAAGCAAATCGAGCAAGCTGCCAGGCCAAACATGAAGGCGCTATAGGTCCCAAGCGCAATCTTGAAGAAGGCGCTATAGGTCCCTAGCGCGACCTGAAGAAGGCGCTAGGTTCCCCTAGCGCGATCTCAGACAGAAACGTGGTTGCAGCCGGTCCAACTTCCCGGCGCCGAATTCCTCAAAGTCTTCGATGTTAGCTGTCTTCCATGGTTGTAAATCGACGTGTTAGCGTCATTTTGTCTTCCCTTTCCCTATATATGTACCCCGTTCGTTTGATTAAGCATAGAATGAATGAATGAAATCGAAGTATGAGGGTTCTTGAGTGTAGCCCATGGCTATCCCTCCAAATCTTTGGAAACCCCCCTTCCTCCGACCCTCTCTGGGTTCGAGGCCCAATTATGTCTCTCTGATCCTCTCCTTTTCCCCTTCAATGGAGGATGATCGAAGCCCCGGGTGCATCGGCTCTGAGATGGGGTCGAGTGTGAGGCTCCATTCGGAGCTTTGATCTTCTTCCAACCATGATTCCACCTCCCCATCTCCGCCAAAGGTGTTGTTACGATCTGGATGGAGCTCGGCTGCACCGTACCTGCGATGGGTTCGGGTGTGAGGCCCCAGCCAAGCATCTTCAAGGCCCTAACATCATCTACGTCCACCCTCCTTCCCTTGCCGTTCACCCCCACACCCACCTTCACAAAAGTTATCCTAGATAGGATTTGCTTGGTTTGATTTCGTTTTAAGCATCCCCCGTGTGTTCTCTATCCTCCTGTGTGTTGTCCCCTTTTATTTTGATCCCCTAGAGTCATCCACGGGATCCCCAACGTCGAGGTTCTTCATTCTACTGTTGTATGTGAATGCGCGTAAACGATATAGCGCGTTCTTCAGAACGCGCGTAATGGGTATAGCGCGACTATGATCAGAAGAAAGAAGAAGACCCCCCACTTCCATCCCGCATCAAATTGGTATCAGAGCTTAGGGAACCAGCCTGTTCTCACAGACTGGGATCTTGAGCTACGAGGTTCGAGGATGAACCTTTCCAAGTGGAGGGGTTTTGATGGGAATCAAGCTAGCTGTCGAGCCGAAGCAAATCGAGCAAGCTACCAGGCCAAACATGAAGGCGCTATATCTCCCTAGCGTGACCTGAAGAAGGCGCTAGGTTCCCCTAGCGCGATCTCAGACAGAAACGTGGTTGCAGCCGATCCAACTTCCCGGCGCCGAATTCCTCAAAGTCTTCGATGTTAGCTGTCTTCCATGGTTGTAAATTGACGTGTTAGCGTCATTTTATCTTCCCTTTCCCTATATATGTACCCCGTTCGTTTGATTAAGCATATAATGAATGAATGAAATCGAAGTATGAGTGTTCTTGAGTGTAGCCCATGGCTATCCCTCCAAATCTTTGGAAACCGCCCTTCCTCCGACCCTCTCTGGGTGCGAGGCCCAATTTTGTCCCTCTGATCCTCTCCTTTTCCCCTTCAATGGAGGATGATCGAAGCCCCGGGTGCATCGGCTCTGAGACGGGGTCAAGTGTGAGGCTCCATTCGGAGCTTTGATCTTCTTCTAACCATGATTCCACCTCCCCATCTCCGCCAAAGGTGTTGTTACGATCTGGATGGAGCTCGGCTGCACCGTACCTGCGATGGGTTCGGGTGTGAGGCCCTAGCCAAGCCTCTTCAAGGCCCTAACATCATCTACGTCCACCCTCCTTCCCTTGCCGTTCACCCCCACACCCACCTTCACAAAAGTTATCCTAGATAGGATTTGCTTGGTTTGATTTCGTTTTAAGCATCCCCCGTGTGTTCTCTATCCTCCTGTGTGTTGTCCCCTTGTGTTTTGATCCCCTAGAGTCATCCACGGGAGCCCTGTCTGTGAACGCGCGTAAACGATATAGCACGTTCTTCAAAACGCGCGTAATGGGTATAGCGCGACTATGATCAGAAGAAAGAAGAAGACCCCCCACTTCCGTCCCGCATCAACTTGGTATCAGAGCTTAGGGAACTAGGCTGTTCTCACAGACTGGGATCTTGAGCTACGAGGTTCGAGGATGAACCTTTCCAAGTGGAGGGGTTTTGATGGGAATCAAGCCAGCCGTCAAGCTGAAGCAAATCGAGCAAGCTGCCAGGCCAAACATGAAGGCGCTATAGGTCCCAATCGTAATCTTGAAGAAGGCGCTATAGGTCCCTAGCGCGACGTGAAGAAGGCGCTAGGTTCCCCTAGCGCGATCTCAGGCAGACACGTGGGTGCAGCCAGTCCAACTTCCCGGCGCCGAATTCCTCAAAGTCTTCGATGTTAGCTGTCTTCCATGGTTGTAAATTGACGTGTTACCGTCGTTTTGTCTTCCCTTTCCCTATATATGTACCCCGTTCGTTTGATTAAGCATAGAATGAATGAATGAAATCGAAGTATGAGTGTTCTTGAGTGTAGCCCATGGCTATCCCTCCAAATATTTGGAAACCCCCCTTCCTCCGACCCTCTCTGGGTGCGAGGCCCAATTCTGTCCCTCTGATTCTCTCCTTTTCCCCTTCAATGGAGGATGATCGAAGCCTCGGGTGCATCGGCTCTGAGACGGGGTCGAGTGTGAGGCTCCATTCGGAGCTTTGATCTTCTTTCAACCACGATTCCACCTCCCCATCTCCGCCAAAGGTGTTGTTACGATCTGGATGGAGCTCGGCTGCACCGTACCTGCGATGGGTTCGGGTGTGAGGCCCCAGCCAAGCCTCTTCAAGGCCCTAAGATCATCTACGTCCACCCTCCTTCCCTTGCCGTTCACCCCCACACCCACCTTCACAAAAGTTATCCTAGATAGGATTTGCTTGGTTTGATTTCGTTTTAAGCATCCCCCGTGTGTTCTCTATCGTCCTGTGTGTTGTCCGCTTGTGTTTTGATCCCCTAGAGTCATCCACAGGAGCCCTAACGTCGAGGTTCTTCATTCTGCTGCTGTCTGTGAACGCGTGTAAACGATATAGCGCGTTCTTCAGAACGCGCGTAATGGGTATAGTGCGACTATGATCAGAAGAAAGAATAAGACCCCCCACTTCCGTCCCGCATCAAATTGGTATCAGAGCTTAGGGAACTAGGCTATTCTCACAGACTGGGATCTTGAGCTACGAGGTTCGAGGATGAACCTTTCCAAGTGGAGGGGTTTTGATGGGAATCAAGCCAGCTGTCGAGCCGAAGCAAATCGAGCAAGCTGCCAGGTCAAACATGAAGGCGCTATATCTCCCTAGCACGACCTGAAGAAGGCGCTAGGTTCCCCTAGCGTGATCTCAGACAGAAACGTGGTTGCAGCCGGTCCAACTTCCCGGCGCCGAATTCCCCAAAGTCTTCGATGTTAGCTGTCTTCCATGGTTGTAAATCGACGTGTTAGCGTCGTTTTGTCTTCCCTTTCCCTATATATGTACCCCGTTCATTTGATTAAGCATATAATGAATGAATGAAATCGAAGTATGAGTGTTCTTGAGTGTAGCCCATGGCTATCCCTCCAAATATTTGGAAACCCCCCTTCCTCCGACCCTCTCTGGGTGCGAGGCCCAACTATGTCCCTCTGATCCTCTCCTTTTCCCCTTCAATGGAGGATGATCGAAGCCCCGGGTACATCGGCTCTGAGACGGGGTCGAGTGTGAGGCTCCATTCGGAGCTTTGATCTTCTTCCAACCACGATTCCACCTCCCCATCTCCGCCAAAGGTGTTGTTACGATCTGGATGGAGCTCGGCTGCACCGTACCTGTGATGGGTTCGGGTGTGAGGCCCCAGCCAAGCCTCTTCAAGGCCCTAACATCATCTACGTCCACCCTCCTTCCCTTGCCGTTCACCCCCACACCCACCTTCACAAAAGTTATCCTAGATAAGATTTGCTTGGTTTGATTTCGTTTTAACCATCCCCCGTGTGTTCTCTATCCTCCTGTGTGTTGTCCCCTTGTGTTTTGATCCCCTAGAGTCATCCACGGGAGCCCCAACGTCGAGGTTCTTCGTTCTGCTGCTGTCTGTGAACGCGCGTAAACGATATAGAGCGTTCTTCAGAACGCGCGTAATGGGTATAGCGCGACTATGATCAGAAGAAAGAAGAAGACCCCCCACTTTCGTCCCGCATCAACTTGGTATCAGAGCTTAGGGAACCAGGCTGTTCTCACAGACTGGGATCTTGAGCTACGAGGTTCGAGGATGAACCTTTCCAAGTGGAGGGGTTTTGATGGGAATCAAGCCAGCCGTCAAGCCGAAGCAAATCGAGCAAGCTGCCAGGCCAAACATGAAGGCGCTATAGGTCCCAAGCGCAATCTTGAAGAAGGTGCTATAGGTCCCTAGAACGACCTGAAGAAGGCGCTAGGTTCCCCTAGCGCGATCTCAGGCAGACACGTGGGTGCAGCCAGTCCAACTTCCCGGCGCCGAATTCCTCAAAGTCTTCGATGTTAGCTGTCTTCCATGGTTGTAAATTGACGTGTTAGCATCGTTTTATCTTCCCTTTCCCTATATATGTACCCCGTTCGTTTGATTAAGCATAGAATGAATGAATGAAATCGAAGTATGAGTGTTCTTGAGTGTAGCCCATGGCTATCCCTCCAAATCTTTGGAAACCCCCCTTCCTCCGACCCTCTCTGGGTGCGAGGCCCAATTCTGTCCCTCTGATCCTCTCCTTTTCCCCTTCAATGGAGGATGATCGAAGCCTCGGGTGCATCGACTCTGAGACGGCGTCGAGTGTGAGGCTCCATTCGGAGCTTTGATCTTCTTCCAACCACGATTCCACCTCCCCATCTCCGCCAAAGGTGTTGTTACGATCTGGATGGAGCTCGGCTGCACCATACCTGCGATGGGTTCGGGTGTGAGGCCCCAGCCAAGCCTCTTCAAGGCCCTAACATCATCTACGTCCACCCTCCTTCCCTTGCCGTTCACCCCCACACCCACCTTCACAAAAGTTATCCTAGATAGGATTTGCTTGGTTTGATTTCATTTTAAGCATCCCCCGTGTGTTCTCTATCCTCCTGTGTGTTGTCCCCTTGTGTTTTGATCCCCTAGAGTCATCCACGGGAGCCCCAACGTCGAGGTTCTTCGTTCTGCTACTGTCTGTGAACGCGCGTAAACGATATAGCGCGTTCTTCAGAATGCGCGTAATGGGTATAGCGCGACTATGATCAGAAGAAAGAAGAAGACCCCCCACTTC